>CAJQUW010016956.1:0-183517 GCA_907163375.1 Prostheceraeus crozeri | reverse complement strand
AACAGATCTTCTGAACAATACGAAAAAGCGTCTCTCACAAATAGGAAACTCCAATTGATAACAACTTAGATAGAATTAGAGGGAAGGTCCATGACTGGTCCATTTTATTAAGTCGTCGTAAAAGATGATTTTTCGGATTTTTATCTAATTGCTGTACATTTAGTGATTGATCAAGTGACTTGCTATCAGGGGACACGAGTGTCATATCGATTTCAACACACAAATTCTCTAAGGGTCACTCCACATCAAATCGCCAAATTTCGGAAAAAGTGAGTGACAAAGGTTCTCAAATTTTCTTAAAATTCACAAATTTTCATTGTTTATTTCTATACAGATGAAATCCAAAGGATTTAGGAAAAATTCTATCGGGAAGGTCACTTGCGCGACCTTGACTTATTCGAATATTCTACTTTAACCCTTTTAGTCCGTCTCGATGAATTCGCGCAGCACTCATATCCGGCGCAATAATGAAAAAACGAGATTTTTACATTTTATCATCCTTTTTTCAAAATCGAACTGCGATCACTAAAATGTCACGTATGTCACGCTGGAAAGCAATCCATGTGAAGCGCGGGGGACTGTGGGCATCCTGAACAATAATAAGTGGATTCTCGCACTCTCCGAGTTTCTGTTGGAGTCACTTTCCAGCATTGTCTGCAGGATTTGGATGGTCTGGGATTCTTCCCGGTGGTCGGCAGCTTCATTGGAAAATGCCCATTGCTGTTTCTGTTGGATATATGGGTGCGAACATCCGGAATGTCATTCCCATATATTAGTTTTTCGATCACAGATAACGAAAAGTCTGCGAACGTCTTGCTTTTCATTACTTCCGGAAAATACTGCTTTCCTAAAACAAAAGCATTTACGACAGCAATTCTTTGAATACCTATGGTAAATTGCGACTTTTTTGTGCCAGACGTATGATTTCCTAGCACATGAAACAGAATGCTGAATTGCATCTACTTTGTCTGTGCCATCCATTTCCGAGTTATAAGACTGAATGATTGAAGGAATGTCATAACTCACAGTTGTTGATAGGTTGACTCACCTTGCTTTTGGAACAAACTCGACCGTGTGCCGGGTTGATAGAAGATAAACCTCACGTTTATCGACGAATTTGACAATCAGAACATTGCCATTTCTTGCAAATTCTGAATCAACAGGATTCAAGACAAAATTTGAGAGTTCATGTGGAACGCCTCGGTTTTTTCTCAAAGTACACTGGACAACTGTGCCTCTTCCCAAAAGAAATTTAGCCAAGTGAAGACTTCCAAACCAATTGTCGACAGTGAAAGCATACCCATGATCTAACAAGTCATTACGATCAAGAATTTTAGCAACTATCTTTTCAGACATCGTCAACTCGTCGGAATTAGGTACATTGCTAGCCCATCGCTCTCCTTTACCTTTGCCTTCGTGAATCTCAACATCATGAGTAAAAACGAGGAGTTCAACGAAAAAAATTTTACTCCAAAACCGGCTCTCTTTGATTTGATGAACTGCTTCAAGTGCAATCTACCTTTGTACAACATAAGATATTCGTCAAAAGATACCTTTTCATCCCTGTGATATATCTCTTTTGCTTTATCAACAAGCAGTTTCAAACCGGGTGCACCTGCTATCTGTTCACCGAACAACAGTATCATGAGTAGCTGGTCGATAACTTACTGGTGCAGTGAAGACATCGATGGGGAAAACAGAAATGACATCACTATCAAGGCTACGCAGACGACTAAAGGTAACAATAGAGACAGCTGTGGATTCCGGCAGCATAGCAAATCAAAGCGCTCAACTCCGGCTAATAAACAAAATCGATGAGATTTGGTAATAATTATGCAATTCGGTCAAAACTCGTTCATTCGAACTCGGATGGATTATACTTGCCTATTTGACTTATCTTGTCTATCCCAGGCTTGGTCATCCTCTCAATTTGTGTTATCATAGGCATCCTATATTAAGACTCCTTACTTAGGGCCTCAAAGGTCTTTACTCATTCACGGTCTTAATTAACGAGTTTTGATTGCATCTCTAAACAGTTAAATGATGAAACACGGTTGACCTCTTCGCTTTATCATTTGAAAGTCAGTTAAATTCTCTGAATTTATAGAGACAGAGGTAACCTCTGACCGAATTGCTTAATTATCTACAGGCAGATGAATGAATCACAGACGCACACCTAGGAATATGTATAGACTTCCTGCTTTCATCAACACGTGAAGCCGGTAGACAAATCATGACAGTGTCTCTCGCCCCAAGATACTTGCGCAAGAAGTTTGCGGATGCTGTCAGAGTCGCGGCAATTATTTATTGATAAAAGGAATCATAATTAGAAGCTCCTGTGATAATTGGTAAACATTTACACCATTTCCACTCACATAAGTTATCGCGCATGAATGATTCAAAAATACATAATACGTATAAATACGCAATAAAAATACGTAGTTAAAAAGTACGCAATAAATGCATGACAGAAGCTATCACTTTTTAAAATCATTATTAACTGATGAGTAGGAAAGTCCTAAGACTTGAAAATAAGCGCGAAATTATTTGGCTACTGTTGACGATGCGCTTCCTCCAACTAGGACTCGTCAGCTCGACTCGAAAGGTCGAAAACTAGCATTTAACTGTTGGAAACCTAGAACTATTAGAACTATGCGCTTTGAGATCAGAAATCATCTCGCCTGAACTGCTCAAGACATTGAACGCCCACTTCGAAGAAGCATGCATCAAGGAAAGTTTTTCCTCATAAGTGTCCATAATCCACCATAATCCAATCATTTGGATTCATTTGTGATGGCTTGTAAAAGAAAAGAATGTAAAATTCACTGCATTATTTCTATTCAATGAAATAAAACACTTCACTACTACAACTAAAACAATTTTTCAAAAAAGTTTGAAAATTCGATTTTTTTCAAACATTTCCTGAAATTTTTACTTTTTTTCAGAGCTTACAGAAATTCTCTCGAAGCGAAAAGGCTATGAATTCCACTTGGAGCATCTAAGGTTGGGTATCAATTAAGTAGTCCACGAAGAATTTTCCTGAACGTCGCTGCTAGATCAGTGACGTAGGCCGTCAAAGATGCATATGATTTTTCATAAATTCTCTATAAATAAATAAAATTCGAATAAGTCAAGGTCACGCAAGTGACCTTCCCGATAGAATTTTTCCGAAATCCTTTGGATTTCATCTATATAGAACTAAACAATGAAAATTTGAGAACCTTTGCCACTCACTTTTTCCGAAATTTGACGATTTGATGTGGAATGACCATCAACACAGCTTGGAATCATTTTCATAGGCAGTCCGATCGAGAGAAGGATGGACTGTGAAACCTTCGGCTGTGCAGTTTACCTCTGCATATCGTTGGCTACTATTTGGAAGCTCAAAAATTCTCTCGCCAAGCATGAATATGAATGTGTCAACTCTAGATTTTGAAATTTGCATCAGTTTGTCCCATACTCAAAAACTATCATCCACTGACCTCGCAGAAAGTTCAGCGGCAGAGTTTGAAGATAGCAAATTCGATCAAAAAGTTGCGTTTGTAACTGCGACTTGAACGATTGCCGCTTTTGCGATGCTGTACTTACCTACATCGGTGGCTTTATTGTCAGAGAAGTCATTGTACGTATGTCAAGCTACAATTGTAGATCTGCTCTCGTTGACAATGATTCTGTCAAACCGATTGATCTTTTAAGTTTGAAAAATTGAAGTGGTCTTTTCTTCCCTAGTAAATGTGTCGTTGAAATTATAAAGAATTCAGAGAGACTAATCAGACGATTTGCAAATTTTTTCCAATCTGACAAGAATTTGTAAGTAAAGTTAAAATAACGCATATTTGAAAAAATCATGACCTTGTGTGATATTTTCCCTACACTTTTTTTCGCCAACATGATGTTGATTTGAATAGCGATGGAGAGCGCCATTCTTTTGTATTGATTGATTGAAAAGAAGTATGTCGATTTACATGAGAAAAATCGGCAAAGATTTGTCTCTACAATTGAGTCAAAAAGGCAAGCGAAATTGATGACTAGACAATTGTACAAAACGTGTGATTGTACTCATACTTTCCAAATACATGTACAGCTGCATTATAGTTAATTTTCTTTCCTGACTTGACCAAAAATGCATCCTGGAGAAAATTCAGCTAATTTGAATTTATTAAAAAATCCTCTCACTTTGGGGGGGGGGGTAGATTAAGTTTTTATCAATAATGATGGTTAAATTTTGATCAATGATGCAACTGCCTAATCAAAATCCGTTGTTCATAATACAAAAATCAATTTCAGGGATACAAGTATGAACCTATTAAATAAAGCGGTGATCATTATTGAGTCACTTTAGTCGTTAGTTAACGCAAAGATGCAATAATTATCAAAAGCATAATACAACTCCATATGCAGTAAAGTGTCACGATGAAGTTCCTTCAGCCTACCCTCGTGTCTCTGAATTTTCTTCCATATTGTTTACGAACTTCCAATATAATGACATACCCTAATAAGCAGATCATAAGATACCCTCATGCTTATCAAATTTCTCAGATTATAAACATAGATATGCCTAACATCATTGTTGCAGTTAATGTAGTTTATTTTACGTAATTTATCATATTACACAGAGAAATTTGAAATGCAGAACTCGGTAGAATTTGTAGCATCATTTTTCAGCAGATTTTCCTTGGAATTGCAAGTGTGATCTGATGTTGTTATATTTGACAATAGCGAATGAAAGGTAGCCTTTAGTAAATTCTTCTGTGCAATGCTTCCTCTTTCACGTGAAAAGTGATAGAAGTACCGTCTCAGAAGACATGTTTGCTCATATTTCTCTTGCTTTTGAATCATTCAGAGGTAACTGTGTTTTTTACATTTCACCCCGTTAGTGTCCTCCATCGTAAATGCACCAGTAAATCTTATTTAAATGTTATACACTGCTACTACACTGCAAGATAATGTGATGTAGCATCCTTTCATCTCTAAACAGTTTGCAGGTGTCGCATGCAGATCAGACGTTGGTCAAGCTTAGAGTTTGAACACGTGCTATGCTTCACCAATCTTAAAACTTCGGCAAGTGAGATTTTGCTATATTGTGCGGTCTCTTTCAAATAAGTTATTTGATGCATCTGAGACGCTTCCTCATGACGTCCCGAACGTAGATGCACCATTATCACTGTCCGAATACAGCGAGTAGTATGACGCCCATTCTTCTTATCGATGACAAGCGATTTCCTCAAGCGACTCCTCAGCTTTCCCTAGTTTTCTCGCTATATTGAAGTCAATGGTCGCATGAAGAATCATAATGATGTTCTCATAAACGCTCTACACTGAGAGTCGCACCATTTCATAAATATGTATCAGTTTTCGTTTACATCGGACAAATCGAATATCGAATGCAGCAAGGTGCCATGTCTTATGCGAACTATTTCAAAATCAATATCAACGCCAAATTATCACAGACGTTGAAGTTGTTCAGACATGCAGATTTTGAATAAGTGAATTCTTTAATATAATTCGTCAGCAAGGTCTGCCTACAATTCACAGGGGATTCCTATGATATCAAAATCCATACCACTGACAATTGTCGGTGTAGTGGTCATGTTTCAGCAGTATTCATATACAGGAAATCTAGTTGTATTGCATATATCGTCGGTGACGTGTAAAAATTGCGTAACTCGAAAATTGTCGATTTTGATATTTCGATATATATATTGGTCAATATCGGGGTCCCGGATCGATTGATCGAGGTTTCGAGGTGATCCGAAGCCTCCTTGTACCAAAAAAGTAAGAGAGAAAAGTTGCCTATCTTTTCGTCGTAATTTTTTAACAAGTAAAATTGCGTAACTGGCATTTACATAGCTGAAAGTCAAATTGCGTAACTTTAGTATTGATTAATTGACAAAGAAAATTGCGTAACTCGGTCAAGTTCTCGAATTAAATAAGTGAACTTACATATTGAATAGCTGGCAAGCTGGTATATGTGTATACTTAATTAATGTTATATGACAAAAGATACGTCGACAGGACACACTCTTTTCGCAAATGTGATTTGAACACTTGCATTTCATAGCTTGTTTAGAACTACAATCAGTGTACAATCATGCATACAAAAACCACATTATCAAATTGTAGGATGGTTCACAACTTCTGCATTAATTTTCCATCGACCATGAACATCACCGCTATATGCATCTCTATCTCTATTTTCTTCCCTACAACGCCTGAATCATGGCCTGACTTGGCAGCGTACTTTACAAAGCTGTCTATTGTCTTTTTTCTCATTTATGCTGATGAAATATTCAATGCCGAGTGCCAACCTCTGCACAGTGTAATCAGCTGATTTCATTGGAGCTTGATAACAGCTTGATTTAGGATCACCCAAAGACTGTGAAGTTCTAAAGACTGTAAACTCGAGCAAAAATTGGAATCCTGCAATATAACATACTTATGCTTGGTAGCTTTACTATCTATGGTAACTCCTATCTCTCAATGTTTAAATTATTGCCCGATATCTCCATTTGATAGCATAAAAGTGTTTCCAAAAGTTAAACATGCAGAGATAGGGAAGCTTTCAGTCTTTAAATCATTCATAGTCTTTGGGATCACCTGCGTTGTGAGAAGAAGCGACACTGTTCCGAGCATAGAAATTAACAATACCTTAGAGGTGTACTATTATCCACTTCTATGGTTCCGAGTGATTAGTTGCATCTTGCTCTGTACAGAATGAGGAAGCCAACGCCTGAAGCTGTAGCATGACGGATTATCGATAGCAATGATGACGATTATGATGAATTGACGATAACTGAGCTAAAGGAAGTGGATAAGGACAAGTCGAAGAACTTAACTCCTATGCAGATTCTACACCAAAATTACATCGAAATGGGAATCGAAGTTGGATTCGACGAGAGAGGAAGATCAGGGGCGAGCTCATCAACCGTTAACCATCAGTCTGACTCCCAGTCTGATGATTGTAGGTAAGTTTGATTTACCTATCATGTAGGTCAGCCATATCTATGTAAGTCCATGTACAATAGTGCAATTACTTTGTTTGTTCATCGTCGTGTACATTTACATGATTGTAAGCTTGGACTCTGATGAATTCTTCTTATGTCAAATAATAATAATGCTGCCTGTGAGACAGCCACCATTAAGAGTTGTTGTTAGATGGTTAACCCAGGTAACTTTCTTATCACTTCAGTTACTTACATGTCAGTTTAAGTAGTGCGTTGCTTATCTGATATTTTTTCGTTTGTTTATTCGATGTCTTCAAGTACATTTAAATGTCAATAAAGTATTATAATTAACAAATCCCATTCGTTTGAAAATCAAGCATAGGAACTTTTGCAAAAATTAGAAAACTTTGGAAAAAGATATTTGAATGTATTGGCAAATAAAGGAGCTAAAACTATTCACATGCTATACATGTATGTAAAAGGACTTGGTGAAAACTTTGATCTTTTAGATGCATGTGTTAATGATTTTCAGTATAATCATTATATATACTCCTTTTCCAGTCCAAGAGCAATATTTTTCAATTCAACAGTAAAATATCTCACAACAAAGTCACACTTTACATTTGACTAGATGTAATTGATACATGTTATGACATTAATTGATTTTATACTCTTCTTTCGCAGTTCAAGAGCAAAATCCTCAAATCTTTAATTATTTTCTAAAGTCTTTAGTAACCTTGTGTGTTTAGTTTTGTGTATTTCTATGTAGTATCTATAATTTCTATGTATTGTATCTACATAATGCCTCTATACCATACTCTGCTATCAATACCATACAATTTACATTTTGCAATATTTTACTATTTGTATGATTATAAATGAAATGGAGATGAGTCATGATTTGTGATCATGAACTATAATCAATGTAGCTTATCTGCAAAACCCTAATTCGGGAAATTCACTAGCTATGGCTATCCTGCTGTGTAGACCATAATCGTGATTTTGATTTACATTTTTCCTTTTTCGGCTTCACTTACATTTGAGACATTGAATTAAAATATTACCCAAATTAACTATTTAAATTTGTAGATTAAATTTTGCAGTCAAAATACTTGGAGAATACGCAAATTACCTTATGTATTTCAAAATCAAAAATCCCTCATAATTTACATCGTTCTGCTGCACATACAGGGATAAGAGTTATATGCTGATAAATACCTAGTGTCTGCAATTAATCGTTTGAATCACTGTTTATTTTACACACTAATTCACATGGTGAAACTTTCTTGCGAAAATCGTCTTTGAATGTCTTTGAAAATATGTGAAATAAAACAGACAACAAGAGCGAAAATTTACCTTTTCATTATGTTATCTTTTTCATGTAAGCAGCTATGTATTTAAGCACCGAACCTTTCAACATCGGCCAAAATATGTTGATAAAACTATTTTTTGCTGCTGGCTTTTCACCCTATTGTCACATTAAAATTTGCAGTGTAGTTTACAGTGTAACTACAGTGCAATTGATTATTGAATTGCGTTAATAGCTCTTGACTTGACAAACTTGACTTCTTTGTGAGTAAGAATCGTTTTACATAAATCCGATATGAGATGTTTTATATTTGGTCTTATGAAATTGATCAGTTAATGGCACAATTTGATAATTGAACTGACATTCCTTCAGTTAGATTTGAGATTTTTTATTAATGACGTCTGTTCTTGTGTGAAGAAAATAACTGAATTGAGTTGATTTATCATCGAATTTAGATAGTTGACAGATGGAAAAGGTGTATCATTTCATATAGACCCTACATGTACATGTATTTATACCGTTACTGTAGAACATCTACCTACATGTTCATCTGCATTTATATTACCTACATGTTTACCGCATGCACGTTGTAATCCTGCAGATATCCTGCAACAAAAATGCTAACGTCTGCATGTAACATTAGGCTCTTTTTTTTATGTTTGCAGACATCTATTTTTGTCAATATTTCACTTTTTCCACAGTATGTGAAATCAGCGCTATTAGAGGGTCCCGTGACCAATTTTAATTTCTAAATTTTAACATCTAAGTTTTTTGGTCATTGCATGGGGGGGGGGGTGGGGGGGGGGTGGGGGGTGGGGGGGGGGGGGGGGGGGGGGGGGGTGGGTGGGGGGTGGTGGGGGGGGGGGGTGGGGTGGGGGGGGGGGGTGGGTTGGGGGGGGGGGGGTTGGGGGTGGGGGGGGGGTGGGGGGGGGGGGGGGGGGGGGGGGGGGGGTGGGGGGGGGGGGGGGGGGGGGGGGGGGGGTGGGGGGGGGGGGGGGGTTCCGAGAATTTTCTTAATTCAAGTTTATTACGGCAATGTACCTACTAAGTTAGTAGAATTAACTCATTATCTACTGTATTATTGTGCCTGTTACTGTATAACTGCATTACTACTTACAGTACATAAGACTGTATTAGTAGAATTACTACTGTATCATTAGTTATATAAACCTCGTTGTTGGACATTGCTCTAATTTGCTTTGTAAAATCATTATCTATAAGTTTTCAACTATGCTGAGGCTGCTCCATCCTTTTCAGGGACGTCGGAGAATCTGACCAACTGAACCCTGACGACCTATCGATATCAATGGAGGAGTATTCCTTCTTAGAAAGCGTAGGAAGATCTCGATTATTCAGGAAAACCTGCCGTTTATTGCTGGTGATAGATTCCATCCCATAACATCACATCCAAAATGCAACCTTATAGTCAAGTGATTCTGCCCAACGTCATGTGGAAAGCAAGGAAGGCACGAAGGACCATAACAACCTCAATCAAGCAGGCATATAGGGAGGAAATGGAAAATTCTGACGAGTGGCAATGTAACATTGAGCAAGAGGAGAAAAGTACTGTAGGGTGAAAGCTTACATAGGCAGGTGATATTCCAATATGTCAGAGAGACATGAAAATCAGTTTCATCGAACGAGCTCCTGCGAAACTGCACCTCGCCTCGGTGTTCTGGAAAGCTATGTGATAATTTCAGTGGATCTACCTCATTATTGTTCACAAAGTCCAGCGAAGAAAAAGCGCAATGAAATATTCAATAAAATTTGTGGAGTATCTACGGAACTGGAATCAGCGAGAATTTATGTCTGTTCTGTGTAGTTGATGTAGTCACGAAAAAGACAAATGACGAAGAAGGCAGTAGAAGATCTGCTCTTGAAATATTAATTTGAAAATTGGAGACGGCGGTACAGGACCGAGTTTCCGCGTTTTGTGCAAATATGTTTTCAAAATACACTTTGCGAATACCTCACAGAACTTAGTGAGCTGGATTTCTAGATCTTCCTATGGACACACTACAAGCAGTACAGAGAAACCCCAACCAAAAGCGGGCAAATGGACAAAATTCAGTCAACAACAAACGAATGGATCTTCCAGGGCATTTTATTGATCAATTGGACATGTTTCCCGCTCAGTTATTTGCTGTGCATCCCAATCAGATAACATACCTATGGGCCATATATTTCAATTGCGCAAGTGGAGTTTCATCTCCAGTTACAGCAAATTGGATTGAGAAGCACAGAATACTTATGAGATGAAAAATGTAAATGCTCACTGTCCATTTTGGATAGAAACCCCCCCAAGCTTCAAATCTCTTTCTACTATCTCGGAAACATCCACATATTTCATTCTACCATGTGAAGATCATTGCGTGGTGGGTTTGAGTCACAGGAAAGCATGTTTCTGAGGAACAGTTACATAAAACATAAAAAGCAAAACATTATGCACGAAGTGAAAAGGTATCAGACAAGGAACGGGCATTCAATCAAAGTGACGAGATGCTGATGATCACATTCACGTATCAAGCCGTACAAAACCAGTCCAAAGACAATGGCAAGCTGCTTGTATTTTTGGTACAAACTCAATCAACACAACGACACAGAGTCAACATAAGGCAACACACGTCCTGTTCGTTTTTGTGGACTGAAGTACATGGGGGCCTAGCGGCAACGGCCAACATATTTACTAAGCCGGCTTGATCGATTACCTTGGATGATGAACGAAGCAGCACACCAACATTTTAAAGTAGATCGTATTAGGGACGATGGCTGTGAGGCTCAAAATCGGAATACCAACCTGATTCGTCGTCAATTGCGTAATGGGCAAGACGAATTGTGTGAATGTCATCTTCAAATATCTGGAGAAAGGCACAGCCAAATGGAAGTCGATTCCGTCCATTCGAAAATTGAGACAGTCCCCAAAGAATTCTTGATGAACTGAACATACCCGCGGATTACTGGCAAAGCGTTTGGAGCAATCCTAAAGAATGCCTTTTCCATACCGCTGTAAAGTATCTGCAATTTGACTTCTTAAGATTATGACAGGCAGGAAATCTCATCCAAAGACCTGGGCATCCAAAGGGGAGTTCCGTGCACAAATGACGTGCGGCAATAAATGCACAAAGGAGGAGACGTATTACTTTCAAATTTGTCTCATGGTCTGTGTAACCGAGTTTCAGCTCTTCCAAGGCGAAGAAGATCATCTACAACGCGAGAGGATAAGCAATCACTTGCGCTCATCAAAGCAAACTGAACTGCCGATTACTCACAGAAAGTTTGAGAATCTGCAATTCAGGAAAATGACCCTCAATGCAGATTACCACCAGTTCTACTTGAGTTGCCGCATGCATAGGGTATTGACGTAAACATTTTGTTTTTTTCGCATCTTTTTCAGTCTCTTTTTTGTGGTTGAATAATATTATGGCTTAGTTTTGTTCCAGCATGCATCTTGTTGTTTGTATCTATTCGGCTTATAAACTGAGGCAAAATAAATATTCTAAGAAAGAATGGTCTCCAATTGACTGTGCTTTAAACTTTTGAATTAATAACTGAGGTAACTTAGGTCGCAAGTAAATTTTGAGAAATTATTATGACGGCATAAGGAAGCTGAGCAAAACAAGTGAGTTTCCTTCCTATACTTGATAGTAATTGAGAAGTAAAATTGCGTAAATACCGAAACTACACCGACCCAACTTTTGACGACAAACACGATGGGATGGGTCTCGGAGCTCAATTCCAACATTTTGAAAAATTTTTTTTTTTTTTTTTTTTCATGAAAAAATCCTAAGTGTCGAGACCACCGTAGTGAAAATTTTCGAAAAAATTTTTTGGACGAATTTCAACCTGAAACCTTGATAGAAGTTTGTTTCACATGATTCTGAACAACTTTGGTCTTTTCGACCAATTTGGTCAGTTGGGTCGTTGGGGGGGGCGGTTTTTTCACCGAAACTTCACCGACCCAACTTTTGACGACAAACACGAGGGAAGGGTCTCGGAGCTCAATTCCAACATTTTGAAAAATTTTTTTTTTCATTAAAAAATCTTAGGTGTCGAGACCACCGTAGTGAAAATTTTCGAAAAAATTTTTTGGACGAATTTCAACCTGAAACCTTGATAGAAGTTTGTTTCACATGATTCTGAACAACTTTGGTCTTTTCAACCAATTTGGTCAGTTGAGTCGTTGGGGGGGGGGGGGGGGTCAGCGAAATTTGATGAAAAATGTTTTGGTGACGGTCCCAGGTCGAAATTCCACACTTTGGAAAATTTTCAAATTTTTACCCATACAAAGTCACTCTGACACTTAGGATTTTTTCAGGTAAGCGAGCTCCGACCTAAAATCTTGTAACCGCTCTAACTTTTGAACGAAGACAGATAGGAACAAGCCGATTGTTTCACTGAATTTGTCTCACTCTTAGCTTTCAAACGAGCTATCGCACGACAAAATCCGTCCACTAGAAGCCAACATCGAAGCAAGCTGTCCAGAGGGGGGGGGGCGGTTTTCTCCTCACGGACCCATTCCTCCCAACACATCCTTGGCCATGTCCCTCACACTGCATTTCACATTTTGCACTTGCAGCCGCCTGATGACTCCGCCTTTCACCATTTGCACTTGCGTCCGCCTGATGACTCAGCCTTTCACCATTTGCACTTGCGTTCAGCCTGATGACTCAGCATTTCACAATTTGCACTTGATTTTGCCATGGGATTACTACTAAGACTTGTTGCATGGTGCATAAGTAAACCGGCACATGGTACTGCCTCTACTTACTTGCATGAGTTATTCTCAGTCCCTGATTCTAGGTCATCAATTTTTAACTTCGCTTGCAACAAGCTCCATTTCATAACAGTCCATTGCTAGAAGTTATGTGGCTCAATATATATATTTTCTCAGTTTTGAGACCTAACCTATGGAATTCCCTGCCAGAAAACTGTCGGTGTGAATGCAGTTTCAGTATTTTCAAGACACTCTGGAATGCGTATAAATTTCTCCAGGCTACTTAATCTCTTAACTTATTGTGTAGTATTTCCATTTTGACTGTTAACATATGTCAAAAGTTAAGAAGGAACAACTTCTTAATTTTTTTTTTTTTAAAGTTTGCTAACCTTTGAAATTGAACCATAATCATCACATAATTGCCAAAATATTTTCACCAAAGAAATATAATTTTCACAGAAGATAAATTAATCGGCACTCGATCAAACTTGAATGAGAGAATATGAAATAAATGACATACTTCTCTTATGACAATTTTATTTTCGTGTTCAAGGCATTAAGATTTTCATTTTGAATACGAATGGAGAACGTCCGATGCACAGATTGCTTTGAATCTAACCCATCTGGAAGAATATTTTCTATTACATTTTCATGTTGCTGGATTACTTGAATATCATCAGATTGATGATAATTTTGGCCAAGGAAGTCGCAGATGTCATTTGTAAAAGCCGAGAAACTTCCTGATTAATGAATATTTTCAGCTGACTTTGAAGATGGTGGACATTAGAGCAAAGGCGGTAGTGTAACTGCCAAAAAGTGAAACATTCGACAAGACAGTGTTTTTGCACATTACAGAAAAGTTTGAAATTGATGTCCAAATCGTCTGATATCTCATTCACCTAATGCCGTTGGTTCCTTGACAAGAGGAAATTGCTGACAGCTTATTTCCATCTGTAGGAGTGTTAACTATTTTATCAAAAGCTAAGTCAGGAAATGAACAAGCCATTTCTTCTCATGATTAGTATTGGCAACATGCTTTCTCAAAGAAAGTGATAGGTATAAATTAGAAATAAGTTTCTGATCACCTTTGGATATATTGCTAATGTGAGCCACGTATCGCTTGTATCCTTATCCGCAATTGTTTCATCGCTCTCTTTACTTTTCTATAGACAGCTAATCATAATGACATGCAGTTGAAGTCAAATGATTATTAAATTTGCAGCATAGTGAACTAAGATAATACTTGTTTCTCAAATAAAATCGCGTCATAGATCTCTTTCACATCATTTATAATGCACTAAAATATCTTGAATTATCAGTAAAATATTATCCACTTTATGGTTGCCGAATGCTTTATGGCTTGGTGCGGCTTTGACCGAAGACAGAGACTTCCCCATCTGTGCGCGTTAAACTTTTGGAAACTGCTCATTTTTTCTCAATGAAGATATGGGATACTTTCGGTGCACTAGAAGATAAGAGACACCAGAGATATTTTTGTGCTGATTAAAGTTTACAAAACTTACTCGAGCTTGCAGTATTGACGAATTTTTATTTGGTTGTCCGGCAGCCAGAGGGAATATCTGCAGGGAACGAGGCCGAAAATGAGATGTTCATGGAATGATGTTCACCATATAGCTATTACAAACCTGTACGTATGCCGAGTTGCACCAGGTTCATCTTCAGATCAGACAGGATCAAAGAAAACGCATGCAAATTCAATGAGAAGCAGATCGAAGTTTTCGTTAGAAATGACATTTGTCTGTGCTTTCTCTGATTAAGAAGGAAGTACAAGGCCTGGCAGATTTTTGGTAGGGATGTTTGAACTAAAGACATTCAATTCCAAAAATCGTGACTTTAGACTTATACTAATCATCACCTAATCAGAGTAAATGTTGAAATACCTGTACATGACTTTTGAATTATGTCTTAGAATCTGACCTTTTGACGATGACCAAAGAACTGGTTGAAATGCATCAAGGTTAACAACAAAACATGAACAATATAAAATACTTAGATTCCTGAGGTTGTTTTGCGACTGGTAGCTTCTTTTACAACGAGCTTTTCAATCATTGCTTTTCACATAGACAAAAAGCTTGAATGAATATATCAATGGAATGAAAATATAAAATCCACAAAGTTTTTCAGAAAGCATTTGCGCATGCTAATATACATATGCTAGTATACCTACAAGCTTGTTATGCACTGAACGCATAGAGCAAGTATAAGTGACTGAACGTCAAATATTTTGCAGCAAGTGAAAATCTACTAAATTTGATAAGATTCAACTTGTATTTATAGAATCCAGGACACTATAACATGATCCTGTTAACCGCTACTATAGTCCATCACAACTTCGTAAGATGAATATCTAGACGCTGTATAAATGAATACATGTTGCCGAATGATAAAGGTTTTGAGAACAAAATGTGAAACTTGGAAATCCAAATACGACGTAGCAAAAGAAAATATCTCCATTCCAAACCTAATGTAACTATTCCAATCCAAATATGACCATTCCAAACCAAGTCTGACACCTATTATTCCAAACTAAATCCGACATCTAACATGTGATATAACTGGAACTCTGGATCATGGCGATAGAAAATCAGTCAATGATTATAGATCAAACACGACATTTAAGAATGTTACATCATTAAAGTGTCAGATGAAAAGATGTCGTTCTCACGTGCATCCATCGACGATAAAGAGTGCCTCATTGCTGCATATCGAAATGGTAATGATTATCAGGAACTAGCGCGAGCTATGGCTATTGGCAGAACAACCACATGCTCTATTATGCGGCGGTTCCTCGATTCTGGAGAGGTGACAAGGCCGCGTGGAGGATTCAGGGGAAGGAAAATGACTGAAGAAATGATTAGCACAGCATACTCGATTGTTGAAGAGAACAATGCTCTGACTCTTCTGAAAATCAACGCAGAGCTGCGTCAATGACTACGAAGTCCCCACCCCTCAAGTTACAATAACAACCCTACGCAGTACTTGAGGGTAAGTTAAAATAAAGTAAAGTAAACGTATATTTAGAATGACTGGAAATCAATACAAGATCATGATTACAATACAGGACAAGTAAGATTATATCAAAGTAAAGATGTGCATGCAAAAAAAAACAACGGCATAGACGTTGCACGAAGTCGAGTTCATAATTATGCAAAGTCATAAACATAATGAAAGATGACTTTCGACGCGAAGTACAGCAGTGAGGAAGGATGAAACGACCGGAACGCATGCTTCTTGGTGGCAGAAATGGATGCAGTGGGTGATCGTCCAGTGAAGTGCATTTTTCAAATAGTGAAAGGGCACTTTTCATTCTTCTATCACTCAATGATTCAAGACAGTTTGATAAGCAGATACTTCCACAAATCATTCTGTGTGCGCGTCGCTGTTGTTTTTCAAGTTTTTCGGTGATCATTAATGGTACACAAATAAACAGTGGAGAGCAGTACTCTAAAATTAGTCGCAAAATTCCCTTATAGACAGTTATTAGTTCACTTTTACTTAGGAAAAATCTTAAAACTCTTATACAATGAAGTCTTTGAGAAAACAAACATGTAGCATAATCAAAATGTCTCTTCCATGATAAATCGTTTGACCAAATAACACCAAGAATTTTATGCTTACTGAGAAGCTGAATATCAGGAATACAAGAAGGTTCACAATCTTTTGACTTTCTAATGAACAAACACTTTGACTTCGACCTGTTAACAAGGAGTTTAGAATTTTCTGCCCAAGATATAATGTTATTATGCTCAGCCAAAACATGACGATTGTCTTCATTTTTGCTGTTGCATTTTTTCAATATCCTGTTCACGTGGGCGTCCATATGTAGTTTTTGTGTGACGGTGACACCGAGGATTGTGATTTCTGAAGTTCTTCTGATATTAGGAAGATGTGCCGGCTCCGTGTTGGTTCTGGGCCTCAGAAGGATTATTTCTTGAGATTCTGTTTCGTTGAGGTTGAGGTTTTTCGAAATTTTCCGGTGTTGCAATCAGATATGCATCATCTGCATATTTAATTATGATGTTGCCTACGATGGTTGGTTTAATGTCCGATAGTATCGTGGAGAATGCATTTGGTCCAATTACCGATTCTTGAACCACGCCGGCATTGATGTCTGTCGTATGTGATATTTGCCCATGCATCTTAGTTGCCTGCTTACGTGACGTATAAAAGTCAGCAATCCAATTGTAGATTTGGTCGAGAATTTCCAAATTGTAAAGGTCTTCAAGTAACTTAGATCTTCTCGCTGTGTCGAGAGCTTTCGAGAAGTCTAAGGTGACCATTCGAGCAAAGCTGTGATTTTCCAAAATAGCCGTTACTTCACTTAGAATTGCTATCAAGGCTGATGTGGTGCTTCCTGTTGGTCGGAAGGCGCATTGATAATTGTACCGGCTGTGCCCCGTCATTGCTTGATTTATGAATTTTCTAGTAATCATTTTTTCGCTAAGTCGTGACAGAACTGGTGTTTTCGAGATCGGTTGGAAATCGCTTGGTTTTTTTGGGCGTATGATCTTAGGTATAGTATAGGGTTAATAACAGCTAGCTTCCATTGCTGTGGAACAATTTCAGTATGAAGTAAAGCATTGATTAACTTCGCGATCGGTTCGCACACGCAATGAACTGCTAGGGGAAGGAACCATGCTGGTATATGATCACTGCCAGTAGATGTTTTCATCAATGTATGCGTCAATGTATTCAATGATGTTAGTTGATCCTTCTTTACGCAAAATTTCCTTGTAAATATCGGTTGACACTTGAGTGTAATAGTCATTCATGATGTTTGTTGTTAGATTTCCGTTGTTGTTAATAACTTTCTCTTTCTTGACAATATTGCGTATTTCTGCCCGAATGTCATTAGGCTTACTAGATTTCAGGTTTGTTGAATTGTTGGATGTGATCATTTCGTTGATCTTGCTGCTGATGACGTTTGCTTTGCTGAATTTGCCCCTTCTCATACATTTGTTTTTTTTGACGTGGCAATCTTTTAAGGAAAGGTGTCACAAAGGTTGGGTCTCTTGTTGTTACAGTGATTGTTTTTGATGGGAAGTAACTATCCATGAATGTTTCAAGAATCCGATAAAATTCATATACAGATTCAAAAAAGACGATATCGTGAGGAAGAAACTCCACTTTACAACGAGACATGTCTTCGTAGAAGCGTGCGATGTTGTCGGGCTTCCTACTCTTATTATTTTCCGGTGCTTGATTTGGGAGTCATATTCTGACATTTCTTCTGTATCGATGTCTATGATGCATTGATGGTCTGATTTCACTGTCAATTTCATAACTGTGACTTTCAAGCTCAGAGGTTCACTGGCATATATTCTGTCTAAATGATTATATTTCCTCGTTGGCATCTTTATGATTTCTAACAAGCCAGTTGATTTCGCAATTTGTCTGCTATCTAGTTCGTTGAAGTCCCCAGCTATAATTATCGTATGATTAGGGTATGTATCGTTTATATAATCCGCTGTTGAAGTCATATAATGGATTATTGGCGTTTGATAATGCACTTTTGGTGATGGGTGATCGATCACTCCAGCTACATATTGTCGTTGGTTGATGTTAGTCGCTATCCATATTGCTTCATGCTCAGACGGTATTTCTAGTATTTCGTACAACAAGTCGTGTTGAATGATTAATGCAACTCCTCCTCCTTTTCTTTTATATCTGTCTTTTCGCATAATGTCAAACCCTTGTATGCTAATCGTTGATTCGTCGTGATGTTGTTTAAGCTGTGTATCTGTAATGAATGCTATGTCAATTTTGCTTCCTGTTCAATCAGCATGTAGATGTTCCAATGAATGCAGTTTCGCTAATGATGCCGCGTTTAACATACATGTTTGGTACTTCTGGTCTTCTTTGGGTCTTCAGATCATGATTGGTCAGTCTGTTTAATTGTCGCATGGATTTGCATCGTTCATGCTCACGATCACAATTGTTTATTTATCTTCAAGGTTTATGTGATGTTGAAGTTATATGTACTGGTATCATTGCATCTTTAGGGCATAGACATTAGAATTGATAGTAAATTCTTGGTTAGCATGCTTGTCAGACTCATTGCTGCTGCTTAATCCTCGGTTTGCAAGTCTCTCACATTTCAATTAACTCCTCCTTGTTCCTGCACGTATCTTTCTCCAGTTCCTCCTCTTCTGGTTCTCTTCCTTTCCATCGGGTTAGTGATAAGAGGGCTCAAGCAGGGAGCACGTCCGCCGTTGCTCCTGCGAGTTGTAGTGGGTGTATATATGCATGTATTCTGAGTTGAAGATTTTAACGTTTTAACGTTTAAAGTTTTAACGGGAGGAAAAAATCAGTCGCCCGACCAGAGCCTCCTTATTCGGGAAGAGGCAATGGATTCCTACATGCAAGTCGGGTCCTTCGGCCTGGCGCCGCCCCTCTCTTCAGCCATACCGTCTACTCGCACTTTTAAACTGTTTGCCCACAACTCATTCAGTCCCTTGGCACGTAAGTACACCGTGAACTTGAAGTTTTCTGTCTGGGTAGTCTCCCATAACCTCTGATATAGGGCTGTATAAATTACCGTAACATTCCCAAGGCGGTAACTTACCGAAAATTACCGCAATTTATGCGGTAAGTTACGGTAATTTATGAAAAATATAGCAGCAGCGCGCCCGGCTCATCCAAGCAATTCAAGTATGTATTATTAGAAGACTATTTGACACTATAAGACTACCTAGAATCATAACGCCCCATTTGAGTCTTTATTTGTCAACTTCGTCCCCTGAGGTTAGTTGGCCCAATTTTGCAATTGCTTTTTGCAGCCAGTAGCCATAGATATAGTGTAATTTGGTCTTGAAGTTGGAAGTTGGATTAAATTCGATTCTAGGTCTATTTCAGTATTTTATTATTTTATTTTGAGTTCAGCTTCCCAGTGGTGCTCTATATTTTCCCCGAGAGTAATATGCCTTTGAACACTGGCTTAAACATCTTTGCTGCCCAACTCATCAGGTTCGCCAGGATTTCATCTGATGCTTCCGCCTTCACATCAAGAGCAAGGGGGATTTTTAATATCTTCAAAGGACGGGGTTATAAGGCTAATTTGCTGGTTAATTCTTGCATTAAGTCCTTCTCAAAGAATAGGTTCCTCGTTTTTAAGTTTGGTTGTTTTTTGCCCCGCCAATCCATCATTGGCATGTTGGGCTAAGAAAAACTCTTCTAGTTTCATGTGCTTCATTTGTCCTAAAAATTCCAAAAAAACAAAAAATTTTATTTTCGGTTAGGTTCTGCTATGTTTCCTCAGGCTTGGAGAGACCTTCCATGTCGTACATTCGATATGGTTAGCCTGGCCCCGCCATGTGGTATAGGTTGGAGGTTAGGGGCCGAAACCTTGCTTCATGCAGCCACATGGTTCCTCCCTGATGACTCCATACATAGCAAACTTAATTTTGGTTTTTTAGGTTTCTTATTTTCACCCTTTGTTATTTTTAAGTTGGCTTCTCGTCAGGTCCATGATGAACTCTTATTTCAGTTCTTATATAGTAAAATAAAATCGTTTATAAGTATTAATTTATTTCCCTTACCGTCTTAAGTTGAGTCGACTAGCCTTTATACGTATTTCAGTCCCTACTCTATACTGGAGTAGGTTACTCCATGTTGTTAATATTAATTTATATTCATTCGTTCATGACTTTTAATTACCTAATTATTTACAGGATTCTCCACTAGGGTAGTTGTTCAACTTTGGTATCTTCCGTTTCCTGGATCCTTCGAATTTTTTTGACCGTGTCGTGTCTTGATTCGATTAAATCCATTGTAAACCTGTTCTCTTATTCGCGTGTCTTAATTTCTTAATAAAACAGCTATATGTAGACACAGGGCTACAGGGCCTAAGACTTTCACCAAAATTGACTTATGAATAAAAGACTTATTTTGATAAAAACATGCTTTTAATATAAGCTTACTGCTGCAAATTGAAAAAGATAACAAAAATTTTGGATAAAAAATATTTCTCTTTCAGCAAACAAATTGTTGTGAAACTAGATATAATCTCAATGAATATACTGTTCAGAGACCGCTAAATGATTGTATACCGTACATAAAATGTAATCTTCATCTATTCGAACTTGCATACATAGGTGTTTATAAAAGTAAAAATTGCATACAAAATATGATTATGCCAGTAAATCAATGCGATTGGAGATAGATGGTACAAAACATGCGAAGATGCGCACACAAGGGGCCGGTTTCATAAAGAGGTTCTAAACTAGAACGGTTCTAGCGTAAGAACGGGCTCTAATTAGCACCGACGAGAAATTTCAGTTTCATAAACGAGTTCTTTCCCTCATGGTGCAAACACCTGTTCCTCGGGAGTTATTGCGTGGTTCCGACGAGTTTGTCTTTGAAGTTGAGGGCGAATTTCTTCAATAAGGAGATGTGCTGTTGATTTGGATAGTCTATATCTGATGGTAAATTCTGTTTCACCGTAAATATCGAAAGGATTACTTCTATCTCTGAATACCCTCTCACGGCGAAGGCTTCTAATCATTAAAACATACCCAGCCATTACATTGCTGCGATTGTGCATTCGAGAGAAGTGGCGATTCAATTGAAGTTAGAACCACGTTCGATTAGTTCTAGAATGAGGTTCTAATTTCATTCAATTGGAACCGGTGTTAAGAAAATATTTCTTCATGATACTGGAATGGTTCTAAAGTTAGAACCAGTTCTTCGTAGAACCGCGTTATGAAACGCGCAACGTTCCAATTTTATGAAGTTTTGACTTTTAACACCGGTTCTAGGCTTATGACGCTTTTATGAAACCGGCCCAAGAAGACTACAAAAAATTCGATTAATCAGCACGGACAGCGCTGATAACAAAGATGTTAACAAAATGTATGTAACAGAAATGTTGGGTAACAAAATAATTCATTTTTAGCAAGGTAATCGTAGCAAAAATTAGTATGGATCTCATGAATATAGGTGGGTATATTTACTTACAATGTAAGCTACAGGATTATGCACCGTTCAAAAGTGAAGAAATGTTCATATAGGAATCAATCTGATTGGATATACGAATATATCATAAACATTTCTTCTTCGACATTGTAGATAAATTCAATTTCATATTAACTAATGCTTTCTAAAGCATGAACAGATATAAAACGATTGAGGACTAATACTCCAATGGAAGCTGTGATCATGTTAAGTCGAACACAGTGCAAAACTACGCAAGAATTTCATAACTAATCAATCCGTACTTCATATCAAGATGTTGCATTAGGATTATTATTGCATCAATTATTACCACTTATACTATATTTCGTTCCGTGTGTTTACACTGAACACGCTAATCGAAGAACAGATAGGGCCTAAAACTGACAGAAGAATGATAGGAACAGATATTTGACTGATCGGACTATGAGAATTTAGAACGCTTTAAGATGATGCTCAAGAATTTTTATGTTTTGAGTTTTGATTCCCAATATATACGAAAGTGTGTAACCTTGCTTGGTGATAAGTCTTTCTTCCTTATTATTTCATGTTTAGGATATTTTGTAAATGAATAATATATAGTCTGTATCACAAAAAACGAGCGGTTTGATTTAGAAAGTGCAATATGCTCTAACAAACTGAGACCTCATGCAAACTAAAGAAACAGATAACATTGATGATTCAGACCAAAGATTCGGACATATTCTCCTCCACATTCAATGATTTTTTCCATGTGAGACATAGAATTTTGGAGTGCTTGCTTCATTCTATGCGGTGCAAAATAGGGCAGCTGCGCGTCAAGGAATTGTTTAATATTGTCTTGTGAATCAAAGCTGTCGCGAAGTGCTTCAAGACGCGGAAACAGGTAGTGATCACACAGATTAGTATCTGATGAATATGGTGGTTGCCTCAAGAGTCGAATATTATTTATTGCAATGTGCTGAGTGGTTGCAATGGCGGTATGAAGCCTCGCGTTGTCATGTTGCAAACGCATATTTTCTGGTAAAATTGGATCCGGTTGTCGTTTTAAAAAATCTGCAAGATTGCCAAGAAACTGGATGTATCTGTCTGCATTGATGGATTGATTGACAGGTAGTATTTCAAAATAATGAAAGCCTTTCTGTGAAACAGCTATAATAACAAGATGTTTTTTCTCCGTGGCGGATCTCAAAGGTGTCTGTCTTTTTTCCTCGTCACCACCTGCACTTATCCAACTGCCAATTGTATTTCTAGGTTTCAATTTGCGAAGATAGAATAACTTTTCATCAACAGTTACCAAATTCAGCTTCGTTTGCCTGGCTGAAAATGATTCCAGTAGATCTTTACAACGCTCAACACGAACAGCATTGTTGTACTCTGACAAAGAGTGAGGAATCCATCGTGTGTGACACCACTGTTTATCAAGATCTTCTTTTAAAATTCTCCCCACCATAGTATGGGATATGTGCAAGACGTTTGCTATGTGTCTAAGTGTCATGCAGTTATCCTCATTGATTAGTTGTTCAACGGCTTGGACATTTTCAGTTCTTGCTTTTTACTTTTCGTCACACCACTGCCTGGTTTACGCTCAAAGGTGTTCCGACTGCCATCCCGAAATTCTTGGCAAATAGTGCGAATCCGTACAGCACTCAAACAATTGTCAGGCCAAGCTTCTTCAATGATGCCATGGATTTGTGTGGCATTCATATTACATCGACGAAGACTTTCAATCAAAAAATACAATCTTCCTTGCGTACACTCCATTTGATAAGCTGTCGATAATAAGTCAAAAATAAATGAAGAGTAATCGAATTGTACAAATTCAAATTATTTATTCAAATTCATAGATTTCAAGTAGATGGCTGAAACTTTAAAGAGTATAAGCGCATTGCACAAGTTCAAAATATTCATTCAAATCTATTGACTGTAAGGAGATGAATAGAAATGAAGAGCATAGATGTACATGTATGTAAAGACCATAATTTGCGAGACGAGCATAGATGTAGAATACAATTTTTCCGCTTGTTTTTTGTGATGCAGACTATATAATAAATAGTAAATAGCAAATATTTATCAGGTATACACACAACATTTTCTTCATCTACTTGTTACTAGATGACAATTAGCTTAATAATGAATTTGAGTTTATTCATATTGCAGTTGTTCATATTGCAGAAAATTGAACTTTTGCGGTGAAGCTGACTATGAACAATTACGGAAATTACATGTACCGGTACTGAGAAAATTTAAGGAGGACAAAATACTAAAAAATAAGAAGAAAAAAAATCAGTGATTGCCACAAATAGTGGCCATGCAGTAAGAGCACTGAATTAAGAAGATAAACGAAGAGCAACACGCTCTATTTCTTCAGTTGGAAATGAGAAGTCATCGCGTCTTCCAACATCTGGTGCTGAAATGGCACAAAAATCCTTTCGATCAACAGTTGACACATCGACAACCTCTGGAAATGTGTATATACCGAATTTATTCACTTTGAGGAAAGACACTGAAATCATCTTCTTCCAACATTGCCGTTATCTCTCCAATGAATACCTTGTACTTCAAACCATGATTTCCCCTGCTTTCAACGATGATTCGTGCTGCCACAAAAGTCCCGACCTCTAGAGGAATATTCAAAGGGATGGTTTCCCTCTCGGACTGCAAAAACTGGTCATCATCCACTTCGTCTATTTCCATGAGGTCTTCGTCATCGTCACTATCAGAGGAATCCTGCACGGCACCACCAACTTTGAGCAAATGATTGTCAATAAGTAATAATTGCAAATCATAATCTTCATTTTTTTGAAAATAAGATGACACCTTTTGACCGGTTCCTTCTTCAAGTCGACTTTTTATTTTATGGTTGTAAGCAACAGACGTCAGAATACTTGCTCTTTCGTCAGTCAAGGAGTTCCTGAGTTTCTTTTTTTGAAGCCTGAATTCCTTATTTGCTTTCTCAACCGCAGCAGTTGTGGCCGACATCGAAAGAAGAACGACGGCTACCACATTCAGCTGTCGCGTATTCCCATAGCATTGCCACCATTTAATCGGATCCGACACAAGGTTTTACCAATCAGTACATAGCCCTTCGTCGACGAAAATGCTTAGAAGGCTGAGAAGTGGAGAAAAGGAGTATCTGCTCTAGGCCTCAGAATTTCCGGAACACGCTTGGGAAAAGGATACCGAAAAAAATTTATATATCTTGATAATTTTCTGAGATAATGATTTAACCACAGAATTAAATATTTTGTTTGTCTGCTTCGGTTTGCTAGAAGTGTGATTAATACTAAATTGACGGCACATAGAGGAACCTATAAGGTGGGCAAAAAGGAATTCCTAATACCTTAGAGATAGGAAAAAAAGTCGTGCGTCGCTTGCGGATTAATGTGAGTTCCAGCAAAGTGCTTCGAGTGCCAAAATTTTTAATGACCTGGGTTATAAATTACCGTCTCCTATAAAATACTGTTAAATCCACAGAATTAGATTCATCTGCGCGCGCTTCGGTTTCCTAGAAAGGAAGAATTGTATGGAAAGGAAAAGGAAAATATATGTATATTTTTCAAAATGAGAATCATAAAGTACAAATGAGAAGGAATGATTATGTCGGTAAGCAAGTCAAATCAGAGTGTCCATTTATGAGTAGAGTGACAAGAACAGTAAAACAATTCTGCCTTCTGGTAGTTCTAGAAAAAGGTACAGTTACACGACCGTTACGGTGTTGAGGAACGAGGGGAAAAAGAAGATGAGCAACATCTTGAGAGTACAGGGATTCGAAAGCTCGGAAACGTACAGTGCAAAAATTAGACATATCATTATTACAGCCACAATCCCTCCTGCAAATAATTCGACACGATCGTTTAAAAATTCTTTTGATATGTCTACGTGTTTCAAAACTATAAACACCAAAAAGTTGCGTACAATATAATAAAATGCTCTCTATTGTTGCCTTAAAAACGTACCATAACTCGTCATGACTCAACAATCTTCTTAAAACTTTGAGTGCATACATACGCTTGTTACATAGTGAAACCACGTTCAGAAAATGAGACTTCCACTTCAAGTCGGAACTCCAGGTTACTCCAAGAATTTTCAATTCGTCTACAATTTTAAATGGAAACGGAAAAAATGCCTGACAACTTTTCTTAAGAACACACATAGCTTTTGTTTTACTCTCGTTCAACTTTAAACTGTTCGACATGGCCCATTCTTTGATATAATAAAATTCCTCTGTGACAACACCTAAAGAGTCAACAATGTCAGTTCGAGAGACAGGACAAATTTCGCAAATGTCGTCAGCGTACATTGTCAGCTTTGTTTTCTGACAAATCGGTCTGATGTCGTTACAATATAAAACAAAAAGATAGGGGCCCAATAAGGAGCCCTGGGGAGCACCACTAGTCACATTTCGTTGCTGGCTGAGAGTGTCACAAACTTTAACACATTGTGACCGGTCAGTGAGGTAGGAGCAAAGCCAAGAAATGAAACCACAAGGGTAGCCACTGTCAATTAATTTGCGGATAAGAATTTTGTGGCAGATCGTATCAAACGCTTTAGAAAAATCATAGTTGATTACAACACATCCGCTGATGTCAGGAGAATCTAGCATACTTGTAACAGTGTCATGCATAGTGATAAGATTGCACGTAGTATTTGACATTTGTTTATAGGCAAATTGGAAGCTCGGTATATCTTTACAAAACAAATCACGCATATGTCTCAACACATGGAATTCCAATAACCTAGCCGGTGTGCTTAACAAGGTTATAGGTCGAAGCTGATTCAAAGAGACAGGCACAGATTTCGGAATGGGCGAGATCACACACTTCTTGAAAATCAATGGTACTTTTCTTGCAATGATGGAAGAGTTTATTATATTACAAAGAGGCTCGGAAATATATGGCGAGGCAAGCCTGTAAAATCGATTGCTGATGCCGTCAGAGCCGGTAGACTTATTCAAAGATAAATGTTCCAAAAAGTTAAACACATCAACTGGATCTAACAGCGGACACCAATCATCATCAGCACTATACACTAATGGATCACCAGCATAGAGGTGGTCAGCGAAGGTATCATTGATGGCGTCAGCTGCAGCCTCTCGATTAGGATAGTCTTGAATCAAATTCAAAATAGGGTTGCCAACATCGTTTACCTTTTATGTCATTCACAACACCCCACACATTACGCGCAGATTCCTTTGACCTTTTAATCCATCCTTCTTTACATCTAATGATTTCAGCTTTGCACTTTTCTTTGTAGTGACTGTACAAGTCAAAATTTCTTTCTCGATAAGCCTTCCATCTTCGGTTTATGATGTCCTTCAAGTGTGGCGTTATCCAGGGTTTGTCCCGCGAAGTCATGGTAATGACTTTACATGGAAAAGCGGACAAGCAGTCAAGAAAATACTCATAGAATACATCAGTCTTACGATCGATGTCAGACTCACGGTAGACATTGACAAAAGAACAATTTTTGAGCTTCAAGAGAAAGTTAGAAATATTCGAAGCGTTGATATCATACAAAACATGTTTATATTCTGAGGTCTCTTTATTGACACAAATAGGCCTATCTGGCCGCAAAAACACTTGGCCATGGGAGCCACGACGATTCGCAGTTAAAGGAGGGCCTACCACAGCAGGTGGATAATTGTCCTCTAAGGACTGACTCACTAAAATGAGATCCAAGATCGCATTACCACGGGTCAACACTTTGTCAACCAAGTCAAAAGTACTTTGTAACAAGGAAGTATCAAAATTGTTTAAGTCACCGGCAACAATGATGTTCATGTCTGGTGCTGCAATAGTCGCATCATCTAAATGATCACACAAAGAGTCTGTTATTTCATCACGTACTGACGCAGATAACTGAGGTGGGATATACATACCTATCAACAAATAATTAGAGGCTTTCACTTTAAACGATACAGAAATCATTTCGCAAGATGTGCAAGAAAAATTGAAACGTGTAACACTGATGTCTGACTTTATCCACATTGCTATGCCACCGCCAACACGATCACTACGATCACATCTCAAAAGTTGAAAAATTGGCATTCGAAAAAAGCTGTCATCGTGTGAATTATTCAACCAGGACTCGGTAACAATGACTATGTCTGGATGAAAGCATGCACAGGACAAACGCAGCTCGTCCATCTTGCCATCAGAGGCAATAGAGCGAGCATTAGTCAACAAAATTGATGGCATGGATGGTCGTCATGCAGTACGAGAGACAATTTTTCCTCGCCTGACAAAGACGTCTTCTCCCAAAGCCCGCCGATGCTTTAATAGTCCGGGAGCTAGCGTGAAGTTGTGCAGGGAACGAGGTAGTACATAAAACTTTCACATAGCATAGTACACCTCTAACCTACTGCAAAACTTCGCGTCTGCCGGATCAGATCATTTGCTTTTCAGAAATAGAGAGGATAACACAATCCTATGTATTTCCAGTGGTAAAATTGTGACATTTAAGGTGTTGACTCCATTTTTTCGAATTTTTGCTCATAAAAGTTACACAAATTGGTATTTTGTTGAACTGGTTATTGTAGAAATCATCTACAGATCATGATCTTTCAAATGAGTTATCATTCAGTGACAGAGGATGAAGTAAAGTGTACAAACAGACACTTTTTGTTGGTGTAATTGCAAATTTTAACATAGAAATTTCAGGAAAATTGTTGATATACTTTAACGAAAAGTGTCTGTTTGTACACTTTACTTCATCCTCTGTCACTGAATGATAACTCATTTGAAAGATCATGATCTGTAGATGATTTCTATAATAACCAGTTCAACAAAATACCAATTTGTGTAACTGTTATGAGCAAAAATTCGAAAAAATGGAATCAACACCTTAAATGTCACAATTTTACCACTGGAAATACATAGGATTGTGTTATCCTCTCTATTTCTGAAAAGCAAATGATCTGATCCGGCAGACGCGAAGTTTTGCAGTAGGTTAGAGGTGTACTATGCTATGTGAAAGTTTTATGTACTACCTCGTTCCCTGCACAACTTCACGCTAGCTCCCGGACTATAATTCAAGGCGCAATAAACTTTCATGCCTTTGCTGTTCTGGAGTTAGGTCGTTGTTAACAAAGACTCGTCGAAATCTTTGATCTGCACGTAACTTTGAAGAAGCTTTCAACAACAAAAGCTTTTCAGACTCCGAATGAAAAACAACTTTTAAAGGTCTTGGACGAGACGAATTATTTTCCCGTTTCGCACCAAGACGGAAACATCTCTGAACCCTAACCTCGTCCCTAAGACCAACATTAGAGACCAAGTCAAGTACTGCACTTTTGTCGTTAGTGCGATTTCCATCTGAGTCTAAATCAGATTCATTCAATCCAAAAATTACAAGGTTGTTCTTTTTAGATTCACGGAGCTGAATTTCTTCAATGATTGAAGAACGTGACTCAGACATCATTTCAGACAGAGATTGAACTTTGGCTTCAAATCTGCTCTCAGCTTCCCCAATGAGCTGTCTACTCTCAAGTAATAGCTGAGCTTTGATATCGGCCACAGCTTCAGCGACTGCAGTTTTAATGATCTGCGTGTCAATGGGCTGAACCACAGGAGAGTCAGCTTGTTGAACGGCTTCTTTCAGAATTAGCACAAGTTGTTGCTTTGTCAATTTCTTCATGTCACTGTCAGACATCTTCCGCACACTGCTAAAGGACATGGAATCAGCTGGTTCATTGGACATTATGACGTATTGCTTCGTTTCAGTCACGTGCACAAAAATCGATATTTCAAGATAAATTGGGCAGGAGTTGTGGCCACAGGTCGTTGATAACAGCTAATTGAGTGACGAATGACAATACCACCCGTTCAACACACCGACTGCACACAAGAGATATCGAAATAGATTCGAAGCGACGTTGATAATGACTGTGATCGATGGATCCAACACTTGTGCTGTATACACCGAAGACACAGGAGCTATTTATAGATCGCTGCTGGAACAATAGGTAAATCCAACCAAGTTTAGTTGCAAGACCAGGCGATAAGCATAACTCAGTAGCTGGAGACAACAATTGAAAATACCATGAAAGATAATCCAATAAAGATAATCCAAGCTCCAAAACCACTCAAAAAAGCTTCAGCACCTCACAAGGATCACTCTGATACCAAATTCAATGACAGTAGTGTTCTGATAGCCTTGGAAATCCAAAATATACTTTAATGGCGCGAGAGACCACTGCGTACAACCGACATGCATCAACGTGATGATGTAACCTTCATATCGAAATGGCACATCACAGAACTTTCTCCATCTCGAATGGATAATTCGTGTATCGCTTGCTATTGAAAATGGCAAATAATAAGATGTCAGCAGAGGACACCAGAGCCAGTGAGAGATGCGTGCGTGCTGTGATATCACTTCGCACACACCAAAACACACATCGATGCCTCACTACACACTGAGCAATGCCGAGGAGAGGATGTGAAATCTTCAAGTGAACTAATTTTCGTACGCCTGCTAATTTCTTTAATAATGATCGGAAGGGCCAACATTATGGAGAAAACTTGTGCGCAATGATCTGAATTCTTCGAATCTGAAGGAATTTTGGCAATCGAAGCACTTTGCTGGAACTCACATTAATCCGCAAGCGACGCACGACTTTTTTTCCTATCTCTGTAAGGTATTAGGAATTCCTTTTGGCTTGTAGAACAACATATTACATAACAAAGGAAACAAATGTAATTTTATAAGAGTGATGTATGATTTTGTGCAACATTGCTAAATGAAGATCAAATTATCTACTACTTTTTTATCTATAACAGGAAAACAACTCAATATTCATGCTTGAAATTTCCAACAATGATATTAGTAAGCACAACTGACATATCTTCCAAATTTCAGAGAAATTCGTTCAAGTTAGGCGGAGTTAGACAAAGTTGAAGTTAAGGCGATGTTTAAGGGTGATCCATTTTTTATGAAACAATCTGTATTTTTCTCTTATTAGACATCTCGTGATTATAGATCATCACCCGTGAGTCCTTCAAATTATAATCAAAACTCCGACGAACAAATAAAATGTGATTTTGATGTCAGTGTTTCATAAAATTCGAAGACCATATTGAATAAAAAGCAAACCAAGCAGTGGTGATTGGTGAGTTTCCACGATTTTAAAGTCCAACCATATTGGGCAATTCAGGAGCAGCATTGATAAGGAAGTAAGTTGATTATGAAATCCGTATTAATTTTGTTGGTGAATATGAAAACATTCGCGCATTACTGTGATAAAAATAGCCATCAATTTTCGTTTATTGAAGGTTGAGTAGTAATTCAAGGCCGGAAATGTCCACTAGTGGTTCAAATAATTTTGCAGGGGGAGGTTTTAGATACGACACTGAAAAAATCAATGAAGATAGAAAATCACAATTTATTTGAAATTGACCATCGATGAAATACTTGTATGCGTACATTTACACCGCACAAATTCTTCCGACAATTTCTCTGCAAGACTGGGGCGGGCGTATTAATTAGCATGTACAGCAATAAATTCAGGTGGATTCTGATGTATTTTACAATAATGAAGTGAATTGTTTACCACTTGTTCCATGGTTTTATCCAGATATACACTATCGTCATTAATCAAGTCTACCAAAGTCACTGGCCTCCAGTCCAGTACATGGTATAGGAGTTGAGCGTCCCTTAGATATCCTACATTAATCATAGATGTCCCTGCTGATATCCATATTTGATGAAATCACTTGTCAGGAAAACAGTAATAGCCGACGATGTCACACTTATGTCGTTTTGGGTTACGTTTGTTTAGCTGTTGCATACTTGATTTGATAACATAGTGCCACAAAAATATTCTTGACTTTCATAATTGATTGATTCAGTATTATTCAAGTAGCTATTGATAAAATTCGTCAATGTCACCGAATGAAAATATTGATTGTTTGTCATAGGGATTGGAAGAAGAGAAATGAAAACCCCTGGGAAGTGCAATTTTGCGAGCATTTACGGAATTGGTCGTTTGTGAATTGATTTCGCCCACATTTATCAGCGAAGCTTACACGAGTTTTTCAAACATGTGGTGATAGTAGTTTGCTCGAATATCACACAAAACGCTAGATTATTTTACATGTTATGTTACTTAATTCCGTGTTTTTTCTATCATTTAGCATGGTTGTATTATCCGGTTTCAACTGATACTCGGAAATTTGGTCTTCAAGTTTGTGGAAAAATTTGTCAACCAAATGAGCTTTCATTAAAGGAGCTTCATTCAAATGAAAACTAGCACCTTGCATGACTGAGATAAAACTGGTTTCCAAATGTTCAACGCTGAATGGATTAAAATTTCTCAACTTGCCGCCCGTTGACAGATTTTTCAATTCGATCTATTACATTTTATATATTTCAATTACATTTTGAACATTAGCAGAGAAATTTTGTAAGGAGAAACAGCAGCGAATGATCGAAAGTGAGTCAATATTTTTACAACGAATATTTCAGCTCCAGCACACTTTCGACCGAAAATTAAATTTTGTTTAGAGCCGTGGTGAATTGGTATCGCAACTCATCGATGCACGGTGGTGCATCTATCAAATCTGCTAAATTTCCAACAGCACTTGTGGAGACAAAAAATTGAGATTTGGAAATGCAATGGGAAATCTTCATTGTGCAATAGGCTTACAGGCCTACTACGGATATGCAACATATACATACTTCCTAGAAAAGCAGCTAGGAAGTTCAGTAAAATAACCCAAGCAATGCATTCGGTCGAGTTATATCTGGTCAAACTATTTTCCGTCGCACCACGAGATAGGAATGGAATTGAATGAAGTGTGATTAAAAAAACTATAAGATATAGGAAGCTTGCTTTTTGGCTGAAAAATATTCTTGCACAATTCAGTTTTGGAACTTGATGTCTGTTGATCCTCCGTCCCGTGTCTAATGAGACCTTCAAAGACAGATATCTTCTAAACCAGAAATCCAGCTTTTTGTGACAGCCTCTAGCTCTGACCGTATCTATCCTGCACTTGATTTGAATTTATTTCATTGTTTTGGTCATAATTTAAGATTTGTCATTGACCCTCTGTCGTTGACAAAATTGGACTTTTCAATCAGGCAGTAGACGGGCTTAAATTAACTACAAGTGTCAAAAAATCTGAGTTCATATCTCTATTGTGAATCAATAAGAGATGTTTTATGATGATAACATATCATTACGTCCTCAGGTGGAGAATCCTCTTAGGCGATTGAATTGATGAAAACGTTCTAGCAAAAATACTTTTCTTTATTAAAATTAAACATTTCACTTCATTATTATTTTATTTATATGTTAGTCCATTTTCAAAAAGAAATGAACCCTCAAACGCGATTTTTCATGTTGATGTGAAAATATTCATGTTTTTGTAATAATTTTTCAGAGAAGATTAGATCAATTTCTGTCTCTTGCGCTTCAGATATTTATGGAATGATATACTGCAGATATTACGATGTGTAACGGTGTGCATGTGTCTATCGAGTTACAAGTTTAATAGATACATGGCTCTAAAACTTATGAACCGGTCTATTCAAATTTTGCAAAGCGATATCAAATCCCGATAATAATTAAAAGAAAACAATGCATGTTACTCAAATGAAATGTGACTATTGAGACATGTGACACAGAATACAAGTAAACAGAGCTTTTCCAAACTAAAAGCAATGGTAACACAGACCTGAAATCGTCACTCGTATTTAGCATTCGGACAATCAATCTCCATGAAAGCACACATAATTCCCAAAGAAAAATGATTATCTTTTGATGCTACAGTCACAAATATCATTTGTTAAAGGTATGAAATAAAGACAAGATATTTACAAATGAGATTCCTTCAAGGGCGAAGATCACTTTCATGCTAAAATTCAGTGTTTTCAAAATGTTCTGACTGACAGATCCCCATTCAGTAAATAATTTTTAACACTGGCAGCGACACGCCTATTCGCTATTACAGTTCAATATCATTTTCTTTCCTGAAATTCTTCCAAACGCAATTCATCTAATGATATCTTTGACTGGTATACGGACACAGTTTTTTAGTGTAGTTCCATACATACCGGGAAATACTTTCTCGAAATCACTGACTGGATCACTTGTTTTATCCAATTTAACTAGATTTCTCTTTATGATTTACTTCAATCTTTCTACTTTTAGCTTCAGCTTCGTTGATATGAGGTCGCCACTCTTCATCCTTTTCATCAGCTTCCGCTTCGTATCCATCATCGAGGTCCAAATATTCTGTAAAATAATGATAAAATTCATTAACTGATCAACTAAATGAAAACACTGAAGTACACAATATAGTTGGATGTTCCACCATGTATCCGGTAATGATAATAATTAAAAGTACCCATGCATGAATTCCCAAAAAATATTTTTGATTCTGATAATAATTGTACTGCAGTAATAATCACACACATCAACGGTGATAGGAACACCTGGTCAGGTTTGTTTCAGTTACTGTCAGATCAAATGATACATGTCTACATATTGAAAGATAAACAACCTCTGACGGTGAGTGAAAACAATGCGGATAATGAACGTTTAAATAATATCATGGAAGTTTAATCACTATTATCAATTACAAACAGCAAATTATTGATTAATTGAAGTTAGCAATGGCATGGAAGTCCATGAACACTTTGATAAATAATTCGGGATGCACAACTGTTGAAGCATGGAGAATCGTCGGTAGGATGATTTTTGAACTAAAATTATACAATAATTATGCATCAATGCAATGCTCTTTCATTTAGTCTAATAAATGCATCAATAATTTAGTGCTTATCAGTCGCTGTATATCTTTAGCGGAGAATGGTGGATTTCCATAACTGCTCAAAGAGGAGAGATCTCCTAACACTGTCCTGACTGAATTTGCTTGACTTTTTTATTTTACTTAGACGCATGTGTAGATTTTAACTCAAATATCATAGCCAATAAATCTTAATTAAGAAGACACATCGGCTTACTTTTAATGGTACAATGAAGAGTATTCTGTTTGCGGCAATCATGTTGTTCAAAGAGAACTTAGAAAATAGCTTGCATTGTTGCCGAATTGTGGTAAGTAAACGGACGTGACATTTGCAATGAGACAAGTCTACAATTCTGCTTGTACATAAAACGGAATTCACTTTGATAAAACTCAATGCATAGTTTTAGCTTCCTCATTTTATATTTTCTCAATTCATCGCAATGCAACATTTTAGCTAACAAAATTATGAATCAAAACTAGGAATGCGGAGCCGACTCCGGGTGGCAAGTACGGAGGCCTAGTTTTTTTTTTGAATGGCAACCTACACAACAGATCATTATATACTTACTTAAACCTGTGCCTAGTGATCATAGCTGCACACTTATCAATCATTTTCTATGAAAGTTTATCAACTATACACAACTTTGAATTAATGTTTGGCATTTTACTAAGTTTGAAAAACAGCGAAGTAAATCCTGCATTCATAATTCACCACAGCATTCCATAATTCGTTCTTAAGAACATGATGACTTTAGAAACATAAATTTCTAAAGCCCGGTTAAGTATTGATCATCTAGATAGTAAAATAACACAAACTGAAATAAAAAATACTCTTAAAGAAACAAAGCTACGGAAAACAAGTGGTCCAGACAAAATTGTCTATGAAGTATTAAAATCATGTGAAAGCGAAACAGTCGAAACTCTAGAAAAAAATATAATGACGTGTTAAGAAAAGCTGATGAAATCCCTTGGAACAGTAGTTGGATTTCCCCAATATTTAAAAAAGGAAGTAAAAATGATCCCAATTCATATAGGTTTATTAATCTATGATCTTGTGTAGAGAAAATTCTAAGAAAAGTAATTAGTGCACGACTGAATGATTGCCTGCTTAGAAATGAAGTGATAGAGAGGAATCAAACCAGTTTCAAAAAAGGAAGTTCTGCATTGGATGATATATTAATTATCAAAGAAGTCATGCAAATTTACAAAAATATGAAACGCCCTTTGTTCTTGTGCTTCCTAGATTTATCGAAAGCGTTTGATTCAATTCCCAAAAAGCGATTGATTGATAAATTGAAGTGTCTGATACCTAAATGCAAACTATGTCATTGATAGTTAAGACTATCATAAACAAAGAATACAAAGTACTTTTCGATGGCAACGAGACACAATCCTTCAAACTTGAAAATGGAATTCCCCAAGGTGACGCGTTATCGCCAACTTTATTTAGTATTTATATGAATGATTTAATTCATGTCTTGGATGCTGACAAAAGCAAAACTGACCCAATAAAAATATTTGATTTCGAGGTATCATCACTCATCTATGCTGATGATATACTGTTAATGAGGGAGAGCAGACGTGGCTCGAGTAATCAAATTGTAACGCTTTACAAGTTTTGTTCAGAAAATGAACTGAACATCAATTATGACAAGACTAAGATAATGACTCATAATATCAGCACTAAATTGAGTAAATTAGAAATCAGTCTTGATAACAGAAAGGTGTCCATTGAGGTTGTTGACAAATATAAGTACTTAGGAATGTAGATATCAAAAAATAATAAATGCCATTTGGAACAATTGACAGCTAAAGGCAAACAAGCTGCATATTTAACAGTTAAACAGCTCAGAGAATTTGGCCAAGTTAGTGAAGATATTCTAAAAAATACATTTGAAACGCTGACGCTATCGAAGATGAAATACTGTGCAGAATTTTGTTTCTTTAATAATTTTAAAGGTTTAGATCAACTGCAATTTCAATTTTACAAAAGGTATCATCATTTAAAGCGGAATACTCCAAATTATTGTCTCATAGGTGAATTTGGAATACATCCAATGAGTTTTCAAGATTACAAAAGGTCGATTAGCTGATTATCATAAGGAACAGTGGATATCCTCAGCAAAAAAACAACCATTCTGGGCTAAATTATTTGGAGTTATGCCTGTTTGAGGATACTATTAAGTCGTATCTAAATGTTGATATCGATTATAACTATATCATACTGAAGCTTAGAGCATTAAACCACAACTTAGAAGCCGTCACCGACATTTATGGAAATCGTTTGAGGTATGAAGAACGTCGATTTAAGCTATGCAGTGATTCACGGGTAGAAAATTTGCATCATTTCATGACTGAATGTTCAAGATATTAGAAATTACGATAGGAATTATTAATTAATAATAATCTTTATTCAATGGTCTACTGAGAGTCGGTAGACGCAGCACATACGAAAATTACAGAAGGTAAATACGTAAAAAACATCAGTCACAACTATGTATAAAAAGTGGTCATGAAGCTATTTGCAAAATCGAATGAATGACTTCTGAAATCTTGAAGTCTTGGCACGCGGTGGGCGGAATTCACAGTTCTTGCTTCTCAGCAGACGGTTCTTGCTTGTGAAAAATTCACGAGGAGGGTGAGAGTCGCTGGACATCACTTTCCCTACAAGAGTGGAGCAAGTCTTCTCAACAACGCTTTTGAGTGGTGGATCCATCTTCACTCCGATGATCTTTGAAGCTTTTCTTTCCACGTTCTCCAATTTGCTCCAAAGACATTGTGGTGCATTTACGAAGACCGATATTAGCACCGATATTATGCCACTGCGAAAGTACAACTGAGTTTTACAAGTTGATCAACACGCATATTCCAAATAATCTTAAAAGTATTGATAAATTCCTTCAAAAAGCTAAAGAGTTGCGACAGTCTACTACAGAGAACACAAACCGAATGACATTTAGAAGCAAATTTTTCTCCTCTCCTTCCTGAACACGATTTTTTGTTGTTGAAATTGACCGCACGCTTGAAATGTACTATTTGATGTCTGAGTTTTCATAGCTGTGCTTGAAACATGAATGTTTTTGTTCATATGCATGTTCTCTATCTTTTTTCATGTTTTCCAAAGTATTTGGAAATATACATTTATTGACTTATTGATGACGTCGACAACATCAGCCTTCAGTCGAGATAGTAGGTCACTTGTCAGAAGCTTTATGCCCGAGAACAGGCGCTCAACGGACACTTGTGCCCAGAGATACCGATTTTCTCCTGCTTGAGAATGCGAATTCTGCCTGTTCAAAACTAAATTCTGCTTTTTCCTGGCAGCATCTCTTTCATTTTCATACAGTGTCCAAGCCTAAAGCAATACATCAGTCACCATAAATATTCTTTTACAAATATATTTGACCGAAGAACATTGCCTTCTTTAAGTAATTGCAGAAAACTTGAGCATATTTGGTCAAAGTTTAGTTAACAGCAAGCAGACACCTTTTCCATAAGTCTCGCATCTTGAAGCGTTCATAACCAGCAACTCTTACTTTCTTTGCATCATCATATGGATCACATTTATATTACTACTTGAATACGCACTTTTATCAGTAGACAGAAATCAGCACAAAAATAAATGGACAGATAACAGATAGCCGTCTGACAGTGATTTATGCAATGACTTATGTTCACTTCATATAATTATTTCAGGATTATTGCCATCACAGAGAGGCGGCTCGTTACTTGTGTTTAATATTCACATGTAGGTTTTTAAATACATAAACGACACCTCAGATGATGGGCTTGAAATATTAGTCGGTTCCATTTTTCTCCGGCAGAAAGGACTTTGATGAATACAGTCTATGATAAAAATAAAATTCAAAAACTCATACTTTCAAGTACATTCCTCAAAATTCTCATCCAGCTGTATTCAACGTTCAAAACTACGGGACTTGAATGTGAGATTTAACAAGAAATTTGTCAAGTAGTCTAGGGTAGCAAGGCCTAATTCGCAGGAAATCAACACTGAAGTACTTTTAGTACTACATCTTTTAATTACTTGAAAAAATCATATTCTACTTACAGTAGCAAGCTTGCACGCAGTATTAACCTGTCAAAATCCAGCAGGCTTGTTGATGGGACGGAATTTCCAGTCCTATTCCCACATAAAGTAACCAAGATTCCCATTGGATTTTCATCCCATAACAAAAATTGATTATTTTTCAATCCCTATCTGATACTTCAATTTCATACATAGCTCCATTGTCGTTAGATGTTTATAGTCTGTTTGCCTCTATTATCTTTTCTGTGGCCGACATTGTACAAATGATTGTCTTCAACCTCTTGAGAAAAGGAGAAAAATATCGGCAGTTAGATTGTACAGAGCAGCATCTAATGAGAATCTTTTCATGAATAATTGTGTTTACAAAATCTCCACTGCGGGACGCTTCATATAACCAAGAGCGTCCACTATTAGCAGACTCAATTCATTTCGTGCGAAGGCTGCAATTATTCTCAATGATCAATCTGCGCGTGTGGGTACTGCATGAGACTTTGTTTACTTGATGAACCTCTTTTGTATCATTTTGACTTCACTACTTGAAATGTGCGATTTCCATTTATCTGGAAAGAAACGCATACTGTAATTATTATCAAGCTTCATTTTTCTCAACTTACTACTGGTATTATGCATGAGACTACAGGTGACTGACTACCTTCACTCCGTTATTTTTAATTTTCGTTGTCTGTTCGTTTGTCTACCCTAACGCTATATATAATATTGAATAATTGTAGCTATATAATTTTTAATTTGTTGTCTAGTATTATACTTTAACTTAAGCACGATTGCATTCTTCGGAATATTCTAACTGGCTGATAATTTTACGCCGTTTATATGATTTGACGTTCACCTTCGAAATGCTGGACACAATTATCTAAATTGGTTTGTCGTCCAGAAAAAAATACTGTCCCAGCAAATAAAAATTCATTGGCAAGCCTGTGACGATTTCATTTCATACCAAAAGGTTTTTATTTTTTGGCTAAAAGCTGCGGCGAAAAGCAGAAAAATGCAAAAATATTGTTCATCGTTGTTGTCTAAACAACATCTGAAAAAGGAACATGGTAAGCAAATATTGCATGGAGCATGTCACGACAATTTTTTTCTTAAACAATCCTGAATACAATGTAGTCGGGCAAATAAGTGCTGCTTTATTATTTGCTCACCTTCCTCACCATCACTCTCACTGGAATTCGATTGTCGTCGTTTACGATCATTCGTTGTTCGTTTTCGTCGTCGAACCTCTTGATATTTAATGTTGGAATTTGGTTGAGCTGTCGTCAACGTCTCGATGCCTTCACCACCAAGTTTTACATCGCTTTCATTGCACGGCTCATCATGTTGACAGTCACATCTCTCATCGATATCAGCGTCCTCTGGAGGTTGTACATGGGTCTGGACATCTTTCATAGCCTCGAGGATTCTTGTCATTTGGCGTTCTGTCTCCTCCAATCGATCACGCAGCTCCCGCATTTCAGTCTCAGTGATGTTTTTGTCATCCACCTTCCGTAGCAGTCGTTCGAGATCTCGTGGGAGATTCCGCTTTTGATTCGTGCCGCTTTGTGAGCTGCTGGTACTTGACCTTCCACCTCCGTTTCTGCGCCATCGTCTTCCATCATCCTCCTCATCTGATCCATCGTCATCCGAACCACGACCTAGTCGAAATTTGCCTGCATATGGAAGGACGCAGTATGACACGAAAACTCTGTATTTGGCAAGTTTAATTAATGAATCATGGCCAACTGCAGCAATTTTTCAAAATAGAGCGACTAGACTAAACTCTATGATTAAACTGATCCGAAGCTAACTGGAGCAGCATCTATCAACTTTTTGTGAAGACGGACTGACAGCATCACGAGTTTTAAATGGTATTTACATGCCCTTCACTCTTCACTTTAATTCAAAAACATTTGCGCTGGGATTCAGGTCTGGAGAACGAGCCGTCCATGAAATTGTTCGAATACCTAGATCAAGTTAAGACTAAATTAATTAGCAATATTGCTCCTATACCACGTTACATTGTCGTGCAGAAAACTTCGTCGATTCGACCTTCTTCTAACCATAATGCTGAGTCGGCCGCTCGGCACGTGGTGGTGTCGACCCATCCCCTCCCCGCTGCTGGGAAGGGGTCCAGGGGGGCGTCAGGTTTCCGACGGAACAATCGCCCGCTCCCAGCTGCGGATGAGCTCCTCACACCTGACGAGGGCAAGCCATAGATCCCATTGTGTAAGCGTTGTGTGTATGAGTGTGTTTTTTGTGCAGGACAAGAGGTGTTTTGTACTGTGCGGTTGAGATTTGCATGTGGGAAAAAGAGGTGAAGAATAGACAGAGGGGTTTATATCATGTCAACATTCTTTTAAGAGGGGTGATTTGTTGGTGCGGAGTTGTACCAAAGTTCTGTGTGTGCGTCTGTCGAGTGCCTGTTCTGATTTGTGGAGTGTGAGGGAAGGATTGCGTTAATGATTTTGTTGCTTAGGCACAATGATTCTGTGCGTTAGGCATGTGCCGACGTGGTGAGAGTGTGTTTCTTTGAGTAGCTGTTTTGTTGTTGCGTTGGATGACTGTGAAAGGGTGTAAATTGTACTTCCATGTGCTAAAAATTGTAGGTTTTGTTGTCTGAGAGGCAGTGGTTGTTGCGTGAGTAGATTAAGAGGGTGATGTTGACGTTTTGATTTTTTTAAAGGCGGTTTTGCGTGTAGTGTGAGGCGTTCGACAATGAGGAGGACTTGTGTTTCGTCGTGTAGGTGTTGTGTATTTGTGTCGCGTAGGCATTCTGTGGCGAACCTGAGCGCTTCGTTCTGTATTGCTTACAGTCTGTCGATGTTTGTTTGTGAGATGATAGGTAACCAGACAGTGGGTGTGTATTCCAAGGGGGACGGGTGATGACCTTGTAGGTTTCTCGAAAATATTTGAAATACAGTAATATTTTCTAAATTCTCCAAAAGTTGCTTATTTCAAGTGCCTCTAAAATCATAACAGAGCTCATTTTAGTTATATGATGGTTAAGGGTGCTGAGAGTCATGATTCAAACATACAAATGATTTTTAGATCACATGCCGGCATTTTAATGGTGGAAAGAACCGATTTTACGTTGGTGTTAAACATGGGGCCAATTAAGGTTAAATGCATTTGGAATCAGCTTTTTGGGGAACTTTTTGGAAAATTTCTTGAAAGACCATGGTTTTGTTACATAAAACACCAAACTTCAGCATTTAGGAAAGCAGACAAAAAATCCAAAACTTGTCAAAACCAAAGTGCACAGTAGCGGCCTCAGCGTTCATGCTCTTCATGCTGAGCAGGAATAAGACTTTTGTTTAATTGTCCAAACCAAGCCACCGTTTCTCTATCATGCACTTGTTTAGCATCTGTATTGTCAGCATTTGTACTCAACATATACTGCTCATATTATGTACTATGTTATAGAGGCATTAATTGAGATTAAGTTATATATAGTAGCTAATTAATTCTGAAAAGTACATGAGGAGTAAATAGAATCAACAGTGAATCAATCACATTCGCCCTAGTTTCTATAGGCAATTTCATGCTAGCACTGCTTAGCTTAGCAGAATTTCAATTTTTTCAAATAATCGACTATCGACAGCTGCTGGTTGGATGTGTAGAATTCTTGGCGTGCCAATTTTTCTGCCAGTCAGTTGTACATACAACCTCTGATTTGTGAAAATTACAATCTCGTGGACATAAATAGTTTGAATTTCTTACTCTATTGTGGGGCTTAATTGTAAATCTTGAACGGCTAAATCCGAAAATTAAATTTTTGCTTATTGTCAAAACCGTCAAAATAGAATTTCTTATTAAAACACGATCGCAAAATTCAAATATGTCTATCCACGTGTGATTTTGAATTGTATGACAAATGCGACTTTTCGTGCGTTTTCATCTACAGAAAACAAGCCATTCATCAGACCACCAAACAATTCCGGAGCTTGATCTAAAAAACCACGATCTTAATTAAAGTCGAAAAGCTGAAGCAGATATTGCGGCAGCCATTTTGAAATTTATGATGATCAACAGCAATGTTCATCAAATACAATAAAAAATGATCTCATAAGTGAACAAAATGACGAAAAATTAAAAAAATTTAAAAATGATGCGCTTGACAGCCTGCAAGAGGAGAGAGGCGAGAAATAGGTGTGTAAGAGGTATGAAGGTGAATGTCTTTGTTTTGTCTTGGCATTGGTGTGATGTTGGCTGTTTTCCAGATGATGGTTATCTGGTTGGTTTTGAGAGAAAGTGTGTATATGTCAATTAGGTATTGGATGGCAGTGGGGCCGAGGTGTTTGAGGTGCTTTGTGTTGACTTTATCTGGCCCAAGAGAGTTGTTGTTTGCGGAGTCTCAAATGGCTTGTTCTGTTTGGTCAGGCGTGATTTTTGTGTGGGTGGTAGTGAGGTGGTGTGTGTCTGCCGATTTTTCTGTTTTCTATTCGTGTTTTGCGAAGTGTGGATGCAGTGAAGTGCTTGTTAAAGGCGTTAACTATATCACGGTTATAGTGAAGAAGCTATTTAAAGAAGTTGATTGTGATGTTTTTGGGTGGTTTCCGCCTTTGTTGAATGTGTGTATGGTTTTCCAGAGTCTGTTCGTGTTTTTGGTATGGGACCAGCCGGAAAAAAATTGCTGATCCATATGTTCTGCTTGTGCTGGTTGATGTCTTTTGTGATTTCTGTGATGAGTGTACACCGCGGATGTTGTTTCTTTGTTGGATGTGCTGTCTTATTATGTGAGGTCAAGTCCTCCCAAATTGCTTTGTTGTAGTTAGTGAAGGTGTGTTTTAGGTTTCTTCCTTTGGCTTGTGAAGATGTGTGTGTGTGTGTTGATTATCATCCTGGACAAGTGGTCGGATGAGAGATTGTTGAGGGTTTTGCAAGTTTGCGACTTGCAGCTTGATTACTAGGGATGGATATGTCTGGAGCAGAGTTCTGCTGGCTGTGGGTCGGAGGGAGGCGAGTAGGTGTGTTGGTGTTGAGTGTGGTGTAGTCGGTTATGGCCAAGAAGTCGGCAATGTCATCTCTTCTGCTGTTCCTGAGTGTTGAAAGCCATGTGGGTGAGTGTGCGTTTGCGTCTGTTAGGATAAGGTTTGTTGCGTTGGTTGTGTGATAGTTAAGAAAATGATTGATTTCTGTAGGAATGAGGTCAGGGTGTTGATTTGCATGGGAGTTGTTAGTGGGCTTGTTTTGATTGTGTGCGATGGTGGTACTTGGTCTGTGTTTGTTACAAGTCCAGTGGGTAGTGTATTGAATGAGTGTGATGTTTGTGCATTTGAGGTGAAGCCAGTGATTGTTTGGGATGTTGCACCGAATGGAGGTTTGCTCTTTTGTTGTGTTCGCAGTGTGGTGCAGTGTAAGTGGGGGTGGGACCCGGGTTGCGTTCGATGTCTCCCGCCAGGAGGCTGAGCGCCAGCCACCACGCGGGAACAGGCGGGCGGCCCACACCAAAAACTCGACGGTTTCCGGGCCTCTTTCGGGACGGGTAGTGAGGGATGGGATTTGTTCCCCCCCAAGGAGGGGAGGCGGATTGCTCCCCGAGCAGGTTCATCCTTGACAATCCATGACATTCGCTCGGCACGTCCTCTTCCTTCTCGCTCTGTCGTTTCACTCGTCCTCATAAGCTCTAACTGCTGAACACGCTGGTCTTTAAATCCTTTGGTAGAGGCAGTCTTGGGAAAATATTGTCCGTGTGTACCAGGGAAGCTCATTTTCTGACCATCAATGGCCAATGATATTAGCGCTCGCTATGATAGACATGGTTAAATACCACACAAATTGAACTCGATTGTGCATCATCTCAGTATAAAGGAAATGTCAAGCTATAGAGGACGTTAGGAAAAATTAAAACATCGGCAGATCGGGCCCGCTTCCCCCTCTGGATACCAGATGTTTTGACGAATATGAAAGTATAACAACACTATTGGAGGATTGCCTTGGAATCTTGGCCCTTCCACCACTAGTCGAAGTCTAGAGAGCTTGATAATTTGTGAAACTAATGAAAGTCGTGTAATTTGCGATGAATAAACGAATACATGACTGAAATGATTAGACGTTGTACCAAGTTGTCATGCAAAAGCTGTGCACCTGGTGGGACTTCAACATACAACCATCCCGAATATCTAAACCTGCTGCTCCATCTAACAGTCTAATCAAGATTCCAGTCTTGAATGGATACATTATTCATTATCAAAAAAACCTTTTTTTTGTTGAAGCGAATTTCTAATTGTAGATTAGAACCGGTAGCTAAATTGAATTTCACACTTGGCACTGTGAGTGACTGGTGTTGCTTCTGGCTTCACTTTTACTTCTGTCGGCCTGAAGGCGAGCGAAGCACTCGGAAACTCACACATAATAAAATTTCGAATCCGAGATTGGCGTTCCTAAGTATTAGAAGTAGTATTGTAGATTATGTTCGAAATATGTCACTTGAATGATGAAACACTCTAATCCATTTAAGGAATTATGAAAGTCGAATATGAAAGGAGTTATGAAAGTCTGTTTCTTTGCTATTGCATTGAAATCAGGACCACTTTGCAACTCAATTTGCGTATTTCAAGACTTCTAAAAATACATCAAAAACTATGGTTGTTCTGAATAACATGCATTACCCAAATGCTCGCCGAATCAGACCACTTCAGGCGTACATTTCATCAACAATATATAATGCATCACTGTGTCACAGTCGTCACCGCAATTAAATCTTTCTCATGAGATGAAGAACTTTGTTGTTTTCTCATATCAATATTTTTAGCGCATTTTTTAACAATTTTACCTATTGTAAGTTACGCTAAGTTTGAACTGCCGTACTGTATGATAATATCTCTTGAATTCAGTCCGGCAACTGAATCTTGCACATGCCACTTCATGTGCACATGTTCTCCTTTTACTGCCGGGATCAAGTTTGCGCTCTCGTCCTCATCCCACTTGTAATTTAACTGAGGAAACATGAGGAACGAGCATCCACTATCATCAAGTAGAAACAGAATTCTTCAATATCACGAATGATTGGTTCGAAATGACATTGATTAACACAGGAATGATCAAATTCACGCACGGATTTTATATTCAAACTGGACACCTCTTCGAGAACATGTCACGAGTGAGAGCATGTCCCATATTCTATTTCGACGTGGCGTAGGTGAATTACTTCATTTGACATGCCTTTTGTTTTTGAGTGAATGATGCGAAAAAATTGGAAATGAATGCGCCACTGGATCGTATTTATGCAATCTAGATTGACAACAAAGGTCTGTAGCAGTACATTAAATATGTAAGGAGAATGACAACTATTAAGTCAATAAAAGACACCCGCACCCTTGATTCCCCAGCCGCACTCGCCCGACCCAGGGATCGAATCGATGTTTGGATCAGGTGAGTTCGGTCGGGGAATCAATGGTGCTGGTGTCTTTTATTGACTTAATGGTTGCCTTTCTCTTTAGATATTCAATGTACTGCGACATACCTTTGTTGTCAATCTAGTGTGACGTCAATAATAATAGGACAATATACTGTCGATATCACTTAGAGATGACTTCTGCCTTCACACGTATTCCTTTTAGGACGTCAGCATGGTCTAGTGAAGAAAGTGCGAGCTCGCCTCCACCGCGGACTTCGGTTCGATTCCTAGGTCAGGCGAGTGCGGTCGTAGAATCAAGGGCGTTGGTGTTTTTTTTATTGACATAATAGCTGTCATTCTCTTCAGATATTCAATGCGCAACCTAGTCGTGACTCTCTGGGGCCAATTTTATCAATCTACAGCCACAGATTTACGGATACAGTGTCACAGTTACAGTTCGCTTTGACTGTGATGATGCATTTTATGGAAATTGATCTAGCAACTGTGAAGAACACATTGTGAACTCAACCTGTGTGTGTGTGTGTGTGACAACTTAAATTGTGAATCAACTTGTGACGATTAACGTAAAATTCTTCGCATACGCCTACACAGAAAGACCTTATTCCTCACGGAAATTAACAAATTCAAGGATGAGTTGCTGAAGAATTTCGCCAGCGCCAGCGATGGAAAGAAGAAGGATGCAGTATGGAAGACTATCCACGAGGTTCTGCGCACTAGTGGGTTTGCAGGCATTTTTATCCAACTGACGGATCGCGAGTTTCGAAATTTGCGGCAATCTACGATGAATAAGGTGGACAAAGACGCCATGCGATCGGGAGCTGGTAATCCAGGCAGTGTCAAACACACCACAGCTTCGTCACATTTCACTTGCCCCTGAATCAAACAAAAGGTCTCAAACGATTATTTTCGAAAGCTTGATAGAGAGATGAACGTCTCAGAACTCCTGCATCATTAACAGATCCAAGCCAATGAGCATTGAGATAGAAAATTTCATAATTCGGTCCACATACAGCCATGACTGTCAATGTATGGCCTTTTCTTGTGTCGGTCCACGAATTGATTTTCGAATTCCTTTGGTGCTCGAATGGGAATAAGTGTTCCATCTACTGCACCGCATAGGATGGGTATTCCTCGCAACTGATAGCAATGTTGCGACAGTTCTTGATTTGAAGGCCACCTCAGAAATTCACCGAACATTTCCTCGTTGATTGCCGCAACAACGTTCTTTATGATTTGGCACATACTTGCTTCCGACGGACCATGAGCGTCTCGCAGTACATTTAGTACTCCTGAGAGCAGCTGCTGTCGTGGAGTGAAGGCTTGGCTTCGTTGACACACTGGCTCCAAACGCTGTTTGATTCTGCTAAACAGATACTTGAAAGTTGATAGTTGAAGGCGAAAACGTTGCTGCCGATCTACATCCTCTTCAAGATGTCGCCTTTCCACGAATATTGTTGTTCTGCGTTGAACAGGTTCCATGCCGAGCAAGTCCAACACTGGATCATAGCCGTCCATTTTCACAGTTACCCTTTTTCCTTGCTCTGTAGAATTTTTACTGTAAAAAGGTACTTTCACACAGTGTGATTTGATAAAATAGAATTCATCGAATTCTGTTCACAGTTTCACAGATTACAGTGACTGTGACTGATAAAATAGAATTTTTACAGATTTGACTTACAGTTTCACAGTTTACAGACACTGTAGATTGATAAAATTGCCCCCAGGTAGCGACATTGGTATGAATGCACAAATGCTATCAGCCTATATCGCGCATAATTTTAGTCGACTAGCAAATCCCTGGTCATGACTAGGTTGTACATACGACTCATTGCAAGACAGACCGTTAACTATGACTGTAGCTTGGAAAGATTTTCCAGCGATATTTTACTAATGTAATAGAAGAACATTGACACAGCACAATCTCTTAGTTAACGAACTTATAATGATGCTAAAGGTGTCATATTACTGGCCATCAACAAATCGTTGTTGCCATCGAAATATTTTTGACGAATACGGAAAAATATAAAGACAACTTGGTTCTTTCAGGAGTGATGTCGCGGGAAATACACTAAAAGTTGATGATGAAGTACGCAGTGACTGCAATCCATGATGAACATCATAATGTAGAAATTCTAGGCACCGTCTACAAAAGTGACAACATCAATGAAGAAGGAAGGATTCACTCTGAACTCCGTCTTTCATTGCATTTTGAAATACAATTAATTCACTTTTACTTTGTACTGAAGCATTATTTCGATTATGACTGCGATCTGCCTCTCACTCATCAATTATATCATCACATTACTTTATCTAAATATTTGTTTCATCCTCATGAATTGTTTTGACATTTCGTTCTTTTCGTTTGCAATTCATCCTGATATCTTTGCTCTGCATTGGACAAGTCGTTTGATTTCTGCTCAAGAGACTGTAGCTTCTCTTCATCATGGAGAAACTTCAGCAAATAACTAAATTTTTATACAATTCATGATAACAATTAGAAACGTATGAAAGCTATTCAGAAAGACGGACGGTGAAACGTGGCTAAGATATCTTAATGCATATCTTGACCAGTTAATCGTAAATTAGCAGCAACTTTTCAATGAAAAGTTCTTAACCAATTAGAACAATAAATGGAAAATAACGTAATGAAATTGTAGAGCACAATCAATGCTCGTTGTTACCACTAACATTGCGCAACTAAACACACCAACTCAACTGGAGAACTTGTAGAAACAACAAACTTCAGCAACTGCCTACAAAGTTGCGTATGAACGAACCATTTACTTGCTATTCCACTCAGCAACAATTTAAAGCACAGGATAAAAAGTCAGATCAATAATCACAATACGAAAAAAGAATTATTGCATCCTTGATGAGAAATTGTTTGCACATTGTATCTTGCATTAAATTGTCTGCAAAGGATTACGTCCATCATCAAAACTTCAAACGAAATCCGAAAGATACGATCTTAATAAAAAAAGGAAAACTCAAGATTTGAAGCAAATGCTAATGCAGTCATGACATAACGAAGTTTAGTGTAAATACTCGTAAATGCCGATAAGCCGCAGCAAGCTGGCGCTATCAACATTTTGATTAATGTTGGCTGACTAATCAAAACATTTCAAGATATTCAATATTATTTCTGAGCGGTAGAGAAATATTAACTTTGTAAACTACATAATAAGTTAATATAAAATTTATAGAGCTAATTCTGTATAAAATATTACAAATAGTAATAGTCACATGCATGAACGTCCGAGATCAATGTTTTACATATGATAAAATGTCGATTGATGTTTTCTTACCTTTATCTGCATCATAGTGGAAATTTCGATAATACTCTCGTAAAATTGCATCTTTGCGTTCCTTTGTTTTTTCGTTAGAATTGTTCCCGCTTCCGAATACTTTCACCAGGGTGTAGATCAGATAGAGTACGATACCCACTGCATAGATTGGTAAGACCATACTCATTATTCCACCTCTGCCACCACCTGTTGAGCGCGAAGGAGTACTTTCTCCCATTCTCATGCCCGGATGAGGACGACCAGGACCACCTGGCCCTGGCGCAGGGCCACCTGGACGATGCATCATCCTGTCTCGAGGATGAGTCGCAACTAAAAATGCAATTATATGAAAATTTAAGGCTTCATAAAAAACTTCAAAGAAAATGAATAGTGTGTCACATGCAACATATCAATGGATGAAAAATTGTATTTAGGCCTATGTCATCAAAAGTGCAACGGTAATAATGAGATATACCAAAAAGCAAATAAAAGAAATTAAACAAAATATCAAGAACACATGTGCGATGGAATAGTGGACATCCAGGTTTGGCAAAATCGACACTTTTTCCGGAAGTTGGAGATAGTGCCATTTTCTGAAAAAGCACTCCAAACGTGCCCGTTTATTGATAAATATACTCTGTCAATGAAGAAATGCAAAGCGCCCGAAACATGTTGTAGTTTCTAGAGATAAATGCGAACGCGCACGATGTTTGTAAATTGTACAGTAGGTACCTATCAAATAACATCTAGTTTCTAAATTTCGATGCTCGATTGTTCGACTACTGCATGAAAAAGGCGAATTTGCTAAAGCTCATTATCTGTGAACAGGTGTCACTGACATGTCTGAAAATTGTTTGCAAGTGACAGTGCTTCATGGCGTATAAAAGTGCTGTGTTTTCATTTTGCTCCAAGATTTTATCGGTCTCAGCAGCGAAAGAAAAATGCCGCGACTGAACGAAGCGCAACGAAATAATGCTAGCGGACTCATGCAATGCGGTATGTCATTTTCAAAAGTGGCTCGAATTTTTAACGTGGTTCTCAGCACCACTCCCAGTCGACTTTCTTATCGCTACCAAACGCAGGGGTCGTCCTAGATCCGGCAGTTCACGTGTAACAACCAGAGCCCAAGATCTATTATACGAGCCCGCCACTTAAAGAGATCGGACTACAGCGGCTACCTCTACAGCACATGCTATGCCTGGAGTTCGTCGAGTTTCCACTCATACAATTCGGAATCGACTGCCGAGGGAGGTCTCCGTTTCGAGGGGTTATGCTGACAACCAGGCATATCAGCGACGACAGTGGTGTCAGACTGATCGTGAATGGAATCGCTGCGGTGGAGAGGAGTGTGATTTAGTGACGAACCACGCTTTATTCTGCATCATGCTGATGGGAGAAATCGTGTTTACAGACGAAATCTGGAACGCTTTGCTCCATGCTGCATTTGAGAGGTCACTTCGGAGGTGGAAGCATCATGATGTGGCTGCCATCTCGCATTCAGGAAGATAACAGCTGGTGCATGTTGAAGGAAATTTGAATACACGAAGATACTGCGATCAGATTTTGGAGCCGCATATTCTTCCAATCATGCAAGATTCTACACAAATTTTTCGACATGACAATGCGCGACCACATTCTGCACGTCCCGATCTCCCGATATATATCCGATCGAACATTTACAGGATGAGCTGGATAGACGTGTGCGACGGTTTCAAAACCAACCTCAGTCACTCCATCAATCAGGGCGTGCATTGCAAGAGGAATGGAATTGAATCCCTCACGATTTCATTCAAAAACCTTGCTGCCTCAATAGGACGCAGGTGTCAGGCAGTTTTGGATGCAAATGGAGGACATACGCAATACTAAAAAATGTAGATCTGTCCCTGAATACGGCCCATGGTTTGGGGAATTTTAGAAACGTTCAATCGGCATCGTTTAGTCTGCAATGAACAAGTCGATCGGCAGCTCATGCCTTAAATATAAAGAATTTCATAGTGCCAATACTGAAATTGAAGAAGGAGTTATCAATTGTCGACCTCTTCTGCATGTTCATAGTGATATTGATGAAAGTGATGTTGCAACTCCTTCGCATTTCCTATTACTGAAAAGAATTACACAGGTGTCAGATGGACCTTACAAGAGTTCCAAGTGCCTTCAAAGGACCTTCCAAGTCGTTTGAGGCTAATGAGAAAAAGCTTTCAATTGAAAATCTCAGAAGTTTGAGATAACATTTTGAATCAGCAGGTGGCAACAGTTTGATTTACCAGTGGTTCTTTTCCATTGATCCTCAAATAGATCACTCAGTTTCGAGTGATGGAAATAATAATCAAACTCGACATTCGTGGAAAATTGGCACATGTGAATCATTGTCCAAAGGTCGAGATGGTGTTGTTACGGCCAACAGGGTTGGAACCGACCGGCTTCTGATTACGCAGGCCGGCTGGTTAATTTAATTAGACCCATGTCGACCGTTGACGACATTCGGTTTATATTAAATTGCTTAGTCAATCATTGCAACATCAAGAGTATGTAAATGTAACTTAATTTGAGGGTATCTACACACGTGTTTTGTGACATAAATATTGCGAACTGTTCCTTAAACACGTAGAAAATGATTACTGGCAACTTGTGCATGTATCTAGGTAGTTCAAACCCTACTTTATCAATGATGCAGCTTCCACAATCCTATTTTCTGGGATGCATGAATTTGCAAGCATAGTGCATTCCTCAGCCTATATATTGTAAAATCATCACCGATCTTGAATAATTTCATTACATTGGATAGTTTATATAACACGTGGAGCTTGCAGATGCAATGAATAATGGATTTCAATGCAACCTAGGGCCTACTACCCAAGCATTTGACTATGGATTGTGGATAATAAGATAAGTTAACGGCACGCGATAAATTTTGATTGACGTTGTACAGAGACACTCACTGAAATGAAAAGTTGATGACAAGTTTGGCGAGCTCATTGTTCCTGACTCTTATACGTCAGCTCGCGGTCATCAGTGGTCGATATATCTCAGTCAAGAAGACGGGGATCTTCATCTTCAAACTTATATCAAAACCACGAATACTTTCATGTGAATGTACAAAACGTCACGTTGATCGTCAACTCTATGAAACATACGATATTGCATGTCAGTGTTGGATTCATTATTATACATGCCTCATGAAATATTTTTGATTTCCATAAGCGATAGGAAAAATCAATTAAGTAAAAAAACTTACACTCGTTATCATTTGAAACCTGCCGGTTCCAACCAAGAGCAGAAAGAATCATTGGATGAAAAATTTTCGGGTATAGAATTGCAAAGCAGGCGAACATAGTTCCCAGGACAAAGTATGTTCGTGTCTGCACTGACATCTCAATCTGAAAATAAATGCATGAAATAGTAGCGAAAGAGCTGTAGTAATGACATATAATTAATAGATGTAAGTAATCAAGGCCGGGAAGTGAGACTGCATAACAATTAATGTCCGGATGATGTCCAAGCTTGTGATAATAGATCGTTGTGATCACATAGAATTTTGTATTGTGATTACTCGATCAGAATCAGATGCTCAGATCACAGAATCAGTCACATGCTACTCAGATTCGGACTTTTAGAATCTACATGACTAACTTGAGAGTGTAACGAGTTAGTTTCAGAGAAAATAGCATTGCATCAGATTGCCAGTTAAAAAAGCGAAATGACCAATCATACAGTGAAAGTCATAAACTTTGCAACAACCTATAATTTGCTCGGTTTGATATGATTCAACTTGTATTTAGCATCCAGGACAGCATGCTACTGTTTGGCGTCACCAAAATCTAGACGCCGATTGAATGAATACATGTTGCCAAATGATGTAATGTCTAAAAATGACCCGATTACCGTTCTTATTATCCTACCAACAATTGATTGTACGAAGATCGTATAATGACACAGCCTTCCATTCTGTTTCACCACCACTCATGAATCGTCGGGAGATCAGGATTTTCAATCGCTGTCTTAGGTTGATTATCTATCTTTTCGAAACGCATTCAAAAGTGACCCAGATTATCCAAAGTTACAAATTCACCCAAAGAAGTCACAGAATTCAATCGATCATCCAAAAATGTCGAAAACAAGCTTTTAACATCCTTGCATGCTTTGAAAGCGAAGCCATTGCACTCCTCCAAATCAATTCAAATTCTCTAAAAGTCAATCTCTTAGCGACTAACATTCGAAAGTATCCAACATTTTTGCGCAACTTGAATTCTCTAGATCATTCCTCATCTACACTATCAGCATCATTCATAACTAACAATCAAAACCCTTTCACAAGTTTGACTTTTAGATGACCTGCTCGATATAGTAAAAGTCTTGACTACTTTTCGTATTTTCGTTGCTGAGGGATTGGCGTTTAGAGAACTTATATTGATTTTGAGGAGCAGTTTCGATAGCTGTGGTAATGAAATTGATAATGTATGCAAGAATGTCAAAATCTCGACCTTTTTGAATGATCGATTGAACTGCGACTTCTTTGGGTGAATTTGTAATTTTTGAAAAGAAATTTATCCCGGATTAACCCGACAATTTAATTTTCTGATCTTGCGACGAATCATGACTGTAGGTGAAACAGAATGTAAGACTGTGTGCTTTGATTGATGCCCAGTCTAGTACACAACGCTCAATCTGAGAAGATAACTGAGATCAGCATGATATAGCGATTAAAAAGCATTCCGTCTTACATGATCTAAAAGCATCCTATTATTTTTGTCAAGTATAATCAAATCTATCGGGAATTACTCTTGATCTTTTGAGTTCCAAAGTCTGAATGTTGTAGTTGTCTAGATTTACATCAGAGATTATAATCTAAGTCACATCATGCTCTATGCAGTCAACATTCATCTTAGGAACATATACACACGCTGTCGAATTATAACGAATTGAATGAGTCACTATTGCGTCGACGCATTCCTGAGTGTCAATTTCACGAACTATTAATTGTTGCTGATTGCAAAATAGACATCACCATCATATTCCTCATGAAATATCCATATAAATAAAGTGTGATTCAACTAATTTCATTAGGAATTCTACGATCCACATCAAATGTCGATTTCTAATACTTGTGGCTAATTACCTCTTTATGAAAGAGGAGGGGCCGGAGGACGAAGCAGTTAATCACTGAAGTTTTTTTTCCCAGTTGCAAATGAAATACGGCATGGTTAATCATGATTATCATCATCATTTATTTTCGTCAGCATTTTTGCATCTTAAGAGTGGCAACTGACATTCGCACCACGATGACAGACCATTCCTCCATCTTGCTCTATCACTGGCATCTTCTACTTTCAAACCAGCCTTTTTAATTCCTTCAGCACCAAGCTCCTACGCGTATTGCAGTTGGTCTTCTTTCTCGTCTTCCGTCTTTTTCTAAGTTTTATGCTTTCTTAATTGGGTCGTTGTAATCTCTTCTCAGGATATGACCCATTCATCTTAAGCTGCTCCTTTTTACCACCTCAACAGCGATCTCCGTCAACCCTAAATGCTCCATTAACTCACCAGTGTTCTTTCTGTCTCTTTTACTCAGCACATCTTTCTTATCATGGATCGTTCTTCGGATGACACCCTCTTCTGTAGATCTTATATTCCATGTCTGTGACCCGTAACTCATGACTGGCCTGATGCAAGCTTTGTAAGGTGTTCCTTTTAGTCTGTTAGTAAAGCGTCTTTCACACAGTGCCGATGAGAGTCCATTAAACTTCATCCATCAAAGACTGCATATTCTATCAATTGCTATCTCGCGGTAAAAGAACAGAGATCCTTGATGAACTCCTAATTCTGCCTAACTTCATTTTCGCCACTGAATGCTCGTGTGATTTCATAGCGGCTTGGACGAAGTATTCCGAAACCAAGCGTTTTCTGAGTATCCACGTAATCACTGGTCGAGGAACCTTGTCAAAAGCCTTATCAAGATCGATAAAGTACATGTAAATATCCGATTTTTCTCAATGTAGCATCCTTGCATCCTGGCGATAAAAATGGCATCAATCGCTCCTCTCCCAGGCATAAATCTAAACTGTATGTCGCTGGTGTCAATGATCATTCATTCGAAGTTTTTGTTCAAGCACACGTTCGACAACCTTCATATCATGTTCCAGCCATTTTACGCCCCGATTTGAACATCATTCCATTCTGCCACCTCTACCTTTGTAAATCGGTATTTATGTGTTCTCCCTCTAATCCTCCGGTATAGTGGCTCCTTACACGATTTCCTTTACACTCTGGTGCATCACTTCAACACCGTGAAAGGAAGCAAGTAGATGTCATTCACAACAGTGGCTGGGCCTCTAGATTTACCGTTCTTCATACCTCTCAATGCTTTCTCGATCTCCTCTTTTTCAACTTTAAAAATGGGTCCTTTTACCACGCCATCCCAGCTGTTGTCTTGGTTCATGATGCTCTCCTACTGTATGTTCTCTCCACATTTTACCTTGATCTAATTCTTCATCTCTTCAAAACGATTCTCCTTTCTTTATCCTTGAGGCATCTGCATTCATTCTGACATGATTTTGAAAATAAATGTCAATTTGGTATTTCAGGTTTGTAAGTTACGAGCATATAATTTCATAATATACTTTCATGCATGGTTGGCGGATGGCTAAACCATGGCCTCATGAATGAAACATCACCTTAAGGACTTAACCAATGTGAAGGCGATGACATTTGTATTTATTACAGTAGTCAAAATTGGTGCTAAAATGAAATCAAGTGTAGGGAAATAGTATTCAGATATAACAATGCCGTTCGCACAATATAGGGCCTACTGATCTAATGCTTTCGACATATAATCGGGAATATGTATTGAGATTATCACTCGAGTTGAGAACAGAAACAAATACATTTCTTTGTTTCCAATGTACGTTCTGCAATAAATACAATATCATTGCTCTCCAAAATCCAGTGTGTTTCCTAAATCGTTGCGCAACCCAAAAAGTTAATTTATCTTATGTTTGTTCCAATCAAGTTTAATCACAAACCCATTCTTAATTGACTACTAGGAGCATTCATTTAAAACCTAGCGAAAAACGCCAGGTTGAAAACAATAGAAATCATTGAGTTGTGTGCAGTTGACTGCTAAAAACTGTTAAAATTGTTGACGCGAAAGTTAGCGCAAAATCAGTTAAAAGTGTTAATTGAGTGAAATTGTATCAAATGTTGTCGAAATTCGAAAAGATATATCATCAGAAAGCTTAACATGAGACTAATTCAATGTTGATAATCTTAATTTTCTGTTTCTTGTAGTTTCGTCCGTATGTATCGGTGAATGAATTGCCCTAAAATTCATACTTTTGAGTCTGCTGACCACAACTGACCAGAAACAGTCAGATTGCTCTGTCAATATAAAGTGCCGGTAGGCCTACTTAACATATCCTTTTACATGGCGTAATTGAAATTCAGCATCTTCATCAATGGTAGGTTCATCAAAATCGTGTCAGACAATTTTTAGCAATATTTTTCGGTAAAACTTATTAGTAAGCCTACTGTATCTTCTTGCACATTGAATGAATCAAGAAATCTTTACATACAGCAATGAAAAGCTGACGAGCATTCCACACTGTCAATTTTCATTGAAAAGTTATGTCTTCATGTTAAAGTCTAGCATCCAAGAAAACTGTCAATTTTCTTTCGTAAGGTATGCTGACCACAACTGACCACTTACGAATATAAAAATATAAATATGAATATAAGGGTTTTTTAATAAAAGAAAAATTCTGATTTCTTTGTATATTTTGAATTTTGTAACATCTATTGCATGCTCTGTTTTACTTCCTTTTTATGTGATCAGGCCGTCATAACGGTGAAAATTTTGAAAAATAAAAAACAGCAGTTTGGCTTATTTGTATATTTTACTTTTATCAAGATATTATGCTGCTTAAATTCAATCATAATTTACTTTAATAATAGGGTGGTTCAAAAAAATCGGAAGTTGTAAAAGTCAGGGTCCGCGTCTCCAAAAGTATTCCTTTTGGTAAGAAAAGTGTACATGCAAAGTTTAGCTCTATTGGTAAAGGTTTAGGGGTCGCCCAGAGGGGTCAAAGCAAGGTCAAATTTGCAAAAATTGCTAAAAATAGCCTCTTACGTCATCAGGTAACCTTAAGTGACCTTTTTCACCTCATGGCATGATAGCGGTCATATTTATATTCATTGGTAACAGATTATATGGCTCTAAAATGCTTGTTTTGGTCACAAATTGACTTTTTATGCTCTCGTACTATACAATTGCATTAATCACTCGGACCTTAGATGCTATTTTGTCATGAAACTAAACATTTTAAATCAATATAATATATTACCAACAGATAGAAATGTGACCCTAATCTATCATTTCACGAGGTCAGAAAGATCATTCGAGATCCCGTGATGACGTCAGAGGCTTTTTAAAGCAATTTTTTGCACATTTGACCTTAATTTGACCTCTCTGGGCGACCCCTTAACCTTGATCAATCGAGCTTAAAACTTTGCATGTACACTTTTCCTACCAAAAGGAATACTTTCGGCAACGTGGATCCTGACTTTTCCAACTTTCGATTTTTTTGAAACATCCTGTTGAATATAAATGCCTCCCAAAATAATCTATAGAGCATGAGTTTTCATATGGTAGGCCTATGTCGTCTTCTATGGTAAGCTATATGGTGGAGAAAATTTGAACCAGGGCTTCAACATGAAAATTTGGTCGAATTTGATCACAATTGGATGGAATTTGGGCTTGGCCACGTAATAGTTAACATGTCGAGTGAAAAATTAAATTCAATGTTTTTCTCCTTCATACTTCTGAAAGCTCTGATTCTCTAGTTCCTAAAGCATGTCTCATTTTCTAAGAGTTTTTCGTTTATTATCAAAACTTATACTTTCATTATTCGTTGAGATTGCAAAACAACAGTTATCACCTAGATATAGGCCTAATGAGTCAAAACTTTTGTTCGTTTAATCAAAATTATTCAATTACTTAAGGTAAAAAATTCATTCATGAAGTTTCATACATGAAGCATTCTTTTTACATCAGATCAGTATTTTTTCCGCATCTAAATCGCAACATGGCAAATGGAACACATATGGCTAATTATAAAAGAATTCGGTTGGCAACTTCTTTTTCGTTGACAAGTAGGCGATTACATTATTGTAGAACACAGTCTCCATCAAAACTGCAGCTTCCATCACAAGTATTCCAAATGTTTGAACGCATGTGCAGCTACCCAAAAACTATTATTATTAAAACATTATTATCACAAATGGTCCAATTTCTGCTAAAATATAAACAAAATTGATAGCTGTCAATACACTGCTTGGGAGGTGGTGGTTGAAATACGATGCCAAAATAATGCAAAAAAGTGATGACATTGTTATTTATGCAGTAGATAGCTATAAATCTACAAATTATTCCCCAAAAACAAAAAGTTTTTACCATTTTCGCAGCTGATGACTTTCTTTTTTCTGTTTGGCGTTTCGTGGAATTAAAGTCGCGCTGTTATCGTCCTCCATTCAAACAAGGACTACACCATGGGCTACACAAAGTAGTGTTTTCGACTTTTTTTCAGACATGGTCATTTTATCATTTTCAGAATATGGTACTATCTTTTCCGATTGAAAAGTTGTGTTGGTTGTGCTGTTTAAGGCTCATGCAAAATTTCATTTCTTTGAGTAATTTCTTTGAAATTACTTCGATGTTGGACTGAATATTTGAGTGATAGGTTGACGCCAAGGTCGACGTGAGTAGATACAGAAAATTTCGACTATTTGCAGATCGAAGGCAATAATTTGAACGGACAAATATATTAGACAGAAAACAAACAGAACAACAAAGCAAGACAGAAAATCATTTGAGCACTGCTCAGACTTGCTCGGAAAATTACATGGCGGTTGGCGTGCTCACCTCAAATCTTATTTTATTATAATGTTTAGAGGTCTGAACCTCTGAAAGAAGAAAGGAAGGATTTCCGTTCCTGCATGATTCGTGTAGTAAGATATTAGACATAAGTGATGTACACATATATGTGACAGATGAGACCAGACATCTATCCCTTGTACAGATATGCTGTTGGTGATATCTTTTTTGCAAGCCCAATCTTCGAGACAAGTGTGACCAGTTGCTGAATAAACGTCAAATGATGGCACATGTCTGTGGATGGTACCATGGTCATTGCATAATGTGCTTGAATATGAATTAACTGTGGACATTATCATGTGGATATAATTAAAGGAAAATAATTCCTTGATTGCATCAGAGGTAGTAACACCCGTAGTCAGAATTCAAAATAATATCCACAAAGTTGAGGAAAGAAAAAGTTTATCCCAAGCTTTCACTCGTCATACAGCGTGCATAATCATGGGAAGGATTATGCTCGCTGTATAACGAGTGAAAGCTCGGGATAAACTTTTTCTTTCCTCAACATTGAGGTTTTTATTTTGAAAATAATTCCTTGTTTGTATGCACGATTGAGCCACTGTATATTTTAGCAGCACTAGATGTGCCATTTCAATTTTACGTCATTTAAGAAGCGATATTCCTCATTTCTTCTACTAATGGCACAAAACCCTCAAAATGATTTTGATGAAGATTGGGTACGTCAGCCAGTTGTTTTCGATAAAGTTGGTAAATGTCCTTTCATTATGAGAGAAATTGGAATAGTTTCATTAGATCGGAATTGAAGCATGTTGAGCAAAAATTTATCCGAACCTTCAGCGCGTTTTTGAATGTTGTTTCTACACGAATCAAATTAACTCCAATTATCCTGTACTGTTGTCGACTTCCTGAATTACATTGATATTTTTGTGGTGCTTGCAAAGAAACTGACATTGGTTTCTCTCACTAATGCGATAAGTGTCACTGTGCCTACCCGGGGATGAGAATTTTTCGCGGATGGCTCAGTCTACAGTGTATTATTTATTATTTTCTTCCATATTCAAAAGCCCATGAAATATGAGTTTCCGCTGGCCCCCATTGCCTCATTCCTGCTTTCCTCAATGTGAGCTAATTTAGAATTTCAGACTTGTATTCACTCCATTCCATTTGCAATAATCGCCACTTACAAAAATATTTAGCTCCACGCTTGTCATTCATTCACATCGGAAATCCAGCAGGAACCACTTGAGGCACCTTAAAGGAAGTTGCCATTAGTCGAGCCTGTCTCGAGGCTATGTATACCGCTACTAGCTATAGCTATATACCGCTGTGTTCCTATCTATACATGAATCATGCACCGGGATATTATTCATGAGATAAGTAGCCAATATGAAACGCAATTTATGCCAGCCAAGCTTAACTACACGGAGATTAGCTTGGCATAAAGTACTTGGTTCTCTTATCAAAGTTTAAGATGATGCTTTTGAAGATCATCACGATCCCGTTACGAGAGATTCGTATCAGAGAAGGACTTTCTTAAGGCAATTTATTCGTGAACTGAACAGGCAAGTTGGCCCTGACGGAGAGTCAGTGGCTTATAGTCAGGAACGATTAATCAGCGGTAAGGATCACCAAAGTCATGATTGGCAGCAGGGGCAACTCGCGTCCGTTCTCCGCGTACAGAACAGGAGGGGGTCGCTTAGTGCGACAAAGATAAAGGCGACAGCGCGCGTGGCACCATCTCGTCTTTGCGATGGATAATACTATTGCGAGTACGGCGTTAACTGCTTATATGTAGGACATGTGTGACATAGAAGTGACGTCATTTAATTGGCGACTCCCACGCGATCAATAGATCGAATGAGAGAGAGAGAAAATTGTCCCTTGGCGAGGGTGACGGGGAGAGAGAGCAGCGGGAGACATGTCCATGTCCGTCACATCCTTCACCACAAGATCAGCGATGGCCCGACAGGAGCAGTAGGATAGAGCTTGTTGCGGTATTGTGACATGTGTGAAGTGCACAGACCATGATGTCTACTACGAATCGGTGACGTAATCATGACAGAAAATCAGGCGCTCGAGCGGGATAAGGCATCACTCAAGATGTTGTCTTTACCTTTAATATGGCGAACATTAAGACTACATTAAGAAAGAAGCCTACGGTATTCGAACTTCATTTTTTCAAGAGAGGGTAGCGGATTGTGGTATGTATGAACTGTTATTGGACCGGGCGAAGATGTCAAGTACAAATCGCAATGTTTTAGAGAACTTAGTAGCGTAAAAGCTTCCTTTTCTGTGGGTGACTAATTTTTCTGATGCTTGTTCAGTCTTTTAGAAAAATAAGCAATAGGCGCTGGCATACCATCATTATATATATTGAATGAAAAAACCAGCTATCCCTGCGTCACTATCATCTGCCATTAGCTCAAACGGCCTGTTGGAATTCGGTGCAGAAAGTGCAGGCTTCTCGCACATCATGTTTCTGATATTCTCAAAAGAATTCCAGATGAATTTTGCCTTTTTCCTAAGTAGATCCGTAAGAGGAAATGCTAAAAACGAAAAATTCGGTAAAAATCTTCAGTAATATCCGTGCAGATCTAAGAATCGCATAATTTCTTTTTTTATCCGCAGGAGGCGGGTATGTTTTCATGCTTTCAATATGGGTTTGAAAAAATATTTTACGCTCAAAATACGTTAGCTTGGTAAAATATGCCTTTAATGTTGAGAAGAATGTGGTATGTGCTGAGACTGATCATCGAGGTAGGTCATCCTTTTGCCGTCTCCATCTGCGTCTCATCCCCCAGATAAATCCAAAATAAAATAAAAAAATCTCCCAAATAAAATAGAGACTGTGAAAGAGACGGCAGCTATTAGGCTGTTGAATCTGTAAAAAGGAGGTATGAGGCATTTGACGAGAAAGAGAAGAGAATTACGGAAGATGAGAAGGATGAGGATGAATACTGAAGCAGGTGGAAGGTTGGTGGATGCGGTATCACGTAATTTGCAGGTAGTTTTTTTCGAAACTATCGAAAAAGCGATATGATAGGACCTACACTATCAAGTGAATTGTTGAACACTGCTCAAAGTAAATTGAAGTAACCTACTAGTCTTGCAGAGGCGAAATGATGAGAGGAAGAAAGAAATCAAGTATTTCGAAGAAAAAGCGCGGATAAACACCTAAACCTGCAAAAAAGCAAACTTCTTGAGAATTTGTTGCATTTTGTTTTGTCACCCTGACATATACATATATCTCGTACACTTCACCTATATTTTCGCATAGGCCATTCATTTTTTGCTTTAGCGCGTCTTGCTGTTGCAGCTTTTGAGTGTCAGATGCTGATATTTTGACTAATACGGGTTGCTAATTTATTGGTTCCTAATAGATTTGTCAGACATTGACCAAAGGATAATAAAATATGAATATAATTCGACTATAAATAGAATCTTATTAAGCTTCTTAGAAATGGGCTCATGTATAGCCACAGAGTAAAAATGAGCAATTTGAAATGCCTTCATGTAAGTGTCGATTAATAACTGCATCAAATTCATCAATTTTCATTGAATTCGCATGATAACTTGATTATAGCCCATGGTTTTCTAAATGCTGTGTTAAGTTACAAATGCATGTGATAAATGTGATAGAATGTTTATTTTGAAAATATGTATGTATCTATCACAGTCACAGCACAACATGCAAATAAAACTATGAAAATATTATGTAAAACTATGATACAGGTACAACAGCGAATAGGCCTATGTAAAACTGCATAGAATTACAAGTTTTTAATGAATCGAGATGTTCATAATTACATAATCCTATGTAATAACTTACAGTTATATTATAAAGGCATTGGGAAATGTACCATTATTAGTAAAAAATCGTGTTGTTGAAATTTATGAAGGCAAAGCCCTGTCGTAGAGCGTTCTGGTATAACCTTGAGTTGCTACAGCTTTACCACGAGCTTGTATTGATGCATGTCAAAAGTATAAGCGGGTTATATGCTACAAATGAATGTCATCGTATTTATTAGTCAAAGAATTGGAGGCGTCAATCCATGCTGGCTTGCCTCAGACTCACGGGAGACCTACTGCTGAGTTGCTTAGAAAATTGATGTTAGATCAGTGAAACATTTATGTTTATGCGTGAGTGAGGTGTATTGCATAATCTTGAGTTGATAATTAAACCCCAGAAATTAAGATGATAATATACACAATTTGATGATACTCGTATACACGCATTTTCCGTTGAATTTTTTATTACACTACTGTAACTTTCACTGATTATCGTGAAGTACGTGTAGCTAGGCAAAAAGTCGATATGTATAATAATCATTTTGCTTCCAGTAATAAAGATACTGATGTGATGCTGATGTGATCGGAAATGTTCAGCCTGAGTTCATATAACCACCTGAAACTTTCTGAGTTATAGATTGAAAAATACTAGATCTACCAGTAATGCACTATTTTGTAAATAATTTGACTACCGTATACATTTAGTCCGACAACCAGAACGAGTTTCTGCAGGGAACGAGGCCGTAAATGAGACTTTCACAGAATGATGGACACCATGTGCCTACTACGAATCGGTGCGTCTACCGAGTTCTAGTGAGTTCCTCTTCTTGTCGGACATGACCAAAGAAAAACACATGTTAATCCAATGAGACGCAGATTGAAGTTTTTGTTTAAAATGAAATTTTCTTTTCTCTTATTAACTGAAAAGTATTAATTATACGATTATATCAATTATATTTAATTATTATTAGAGTCATAATTTTGACACGGATCGTCTTCAAGTCTTTCCCTATTATTTGCATGTGTTATTATCATGCTTCTGATCGTCCATGTATGTGAGAATGTGGTTGAATGTGGATAAAGTTGCTCAAAATGTTTGTGTTTGCCGACATTAATCGACTCGTCAAATCTAAATGTGTTAACCTTTATAGGCAGGGGTGCATGAACATGAAGGGAAATGACCTGAAGACATTCCATGCCAAAAATTATGACTCTGGGCGTTCTTTCGTTTAATCAGAGAAAACATAGAAGATTTCATTTTAGCCAAAATCTTCAATCTTCGTCAAATTGGATTTGCATGTGTTTTTCTTTGATCCTGTCTGTCAAGAAGAGAAACTCAATAGAACTCGGCAGACGCACCGATTCGTAGTAGGCATATGGTGTACATCATTCTGTGGAAGTCTCATTTTTGTCCTCGTTCCCTGCAGAAACTCGTTCTGGCTGCCGGACTAATTGCTGGAGTCAATGTAGATTCCGTCATACTTCAACCACCATATATTTTTATAGCTTCAGTGTGCTAAGCTATGCGACGTCAACTGTCCCATGTGCTTCAACGATTCTAGGCTTCTGGTAAATGCATCAGTAAACAGGAATCTTCACACAAAATTCAACTAGAAATTAGTGGAGTCAACGATCAAATACAATGAGAACCCTGCATCGTAAAGCTTGGCTGCATATTTTAGCAGACGTGCATGGAGCATGATCTTGATAATTGTTCTCACAGATTTATCCATTATTATCATTTACCGTCGCTTTTCGTTAATTTAGATTTAGAATATTAGATTTAGATTTATTAATTTTCTCTCTTTGGCTGGTGACCATTGTCGGAAAGATTCCATTTTTGTAATATTCCATCATCTAATTTTTTTCATAACTTCGTACTGCATCTGAATCTTGTAATCTACATAATTTTCCTGAAATTGAAGCAATCTAAATCGATGGCTGGCTAAATATCTGATCATTATCGTATAGAATAAGTTAGTTTCTGTGTAAATATGGTCCTGTGCATTTGCGAATTGGTCGACAAAAGTAGGAAAATACCTCCTATGAGGTATTCCGTCAAATTATCATTTTATATATTTTTGTACCAGCATGTAGCCTAATATTCGCAATTTACACAAGTTCGTACAATTCGTGGTAGTGTATTAGCTTGATGGCATACTATGTCGTTATAACGCTCTTCTACAATGTTTGATGCAAAAGTTAAGGGTTATCTTTTTTTCGTTTTCCTAAGTTGAGGATTCGTTTCTTTCGCTTTTTTAAATTCGAATGGGCTGGGTGGTCTGTAAGTATAACTGCGTCTATTGCAAGACATAATTTCAATTTACTACAGCAAAAGCTCCTAAATAACCCCACTGTTACGTTCTTCGGTGGAATCTCAATTCTACAAGCTCTTTTTCTCTGATCCTGTAAATGGTGTCAATTATTTTGAAATGATTAATTGCATTATTGTTGCAGTTAGAAGAATCGCACATTATGGATGATAATATTTGAATGCAAGACAGATTGCCAACACTTTACATCCGTCAGAATCCTTTGAATGAAAAATTTATCAACAATCATAAACAGTACTTGGATTGGAAGAATTGGACGAGTGAACTAATTATTGAGGTTGTACGGCCTTATTCCCTCCGATTCTTCCTAAGTATTCTTACCAATGTCCTCTGTATATTGGTAAATGTTGTGTCCAGTAAACATTGGCCATCTTTTCCCACTGGGTAGTCCAGTACCGACAGTTCAGCATGCATGATATTCCATTCATTTACTCGTGTTTCTTTAGTATGGCCTTTTGCATCGTCAAATTTGCCAAGCAAGAGATTTCCATTTTTCAATTCCCCGTAGTTTCGAACTTAGGAAATATCTCTTATCAATACTTTTATTGCTAACTAGTACGCCTATTTTATGAAGACTGATGATCGCGGACAAAGAATTCAACCAAATTCATACTTGCTTTTTGAAGCACCGATGCTCTTTAGTTAGGACTTTTCAGACTAAAAAACGTGACATTCTATTTATTTGTAGCATTATGAATGTCATTATGATAATTCGTAAAATATGAATGCTATATTAGCATAAAATCGAAATGAAAATCTCTGACGAAGGACTCGCCTGTAGAATTTTCCCTTAATTTGTCTCACTGTGTTATGCACCACTTTTCGACCAATCACAGCTCCGCCTTACCCACCGATGTGCAGCGTTATTAACTAGTCATGTCTTGACAAGTTGTTGCTGATCAAACCGAAGCTTTGAAATCATGGTCACTTAACTAGGAGTAGAGCATGTTCAGGTAACTAGTTACTGATCATAAACCGAAGAATAGTGTCCAGGTCAACAGATGTCCTCTTGGCTTCGCCCGTGAAATCTCTCCCCTCCCCCCCTTCTTCCTTGGATATGTCCATTTATTATTTTAATGTAAGTCCGATATCTTTTCATGTATTTTATTGATGGCCTGTCGTTTCCTATTTTCTGCAGGAGTGGCCAGCCGAAGAAGGTGGAAAATCCTCAATTACTAGTCCCATTGCTGGATCACAAGCGTCAGTCTCTTGGGGAGTAACTAATGTCAGAAGATTGGTGCCTCACAACAATCAAGTCAGTTTCCCAGTAATAAGATGCCTTTATTGAAAACATATTATAGGTACTGTCATTCATGAATTTCAGGCCCAGACTCCAATAAGTCGACCATCTGGTGTTTCGCGTGGCAGGGGACTTTTTCGAAAGACGGAAGCTACCTCTCAAGTCTTTCCGATTGTTGACGAACAACAACGTGGAGACCAGTCTCAACAGCCCTTCGGTAGACCCATACATGGTCGCTCATCCGACTCGTCTGCAAATACACAGAACGACCGATCTACGACATTCAATTTCAAGAAGATGGCAACAACGTTGAATACTTCACTGCCAGCTCCAACAAACATTGACGATCAGAAGTCGCCTTCCTCATCAGGATTTTCATTTCGTCAATCAGTGCCATTCGCAGCAGACAACGATAACCCTAAGCCATCCTCCTCTGCAACGGGATTTTCGTTTCGTCAAGCCATGACTGATGCTGAAAATAGTCGGACTAACACTAACCACCAAAGATCAACAGATTCTGAATTCTTGCAAAATGATATGAACTTTGACGCAAATACTATCGATGGTCAGGTCAGTAAATTAGGAGAAGTGCTCCAAAATGCTGATAAGCCATTAAGCTTGGACCACATGCACAAGTTGGAAGTTCTACGGCAAGATCCAAATCACCCGTTATATTCAGTAACAACTTTCGAAAGTTTAGATTTGAAAGTTGAATTGAAATCGGGTCTTTCGGCTGATCGAAAAATCAAATTGTCAGCGATTCAGGAAAAAACCCTGCCAGCTCTGATTTCACCCCCGTAAGTCTTCAATTTAGTGCTTCTTATGTTTGAAATATCTAGGGTAATATTTTATAATTCTAGATTTTTTTGATATAAATTGAGAATATCATGTATAAAAATGCATATAAATGAGAAGTTTCATGTAGGCCTGCGATAATTATAGTGCTAGCTAAATCCATCTTCCATGGAACGTATTTACAATATAAACGGGGATTTCCGGAAGTTTACCCCAACAAAACTACTGGATTTTCATTTCTGATGGTTCGACAATATACTTCGTGCTAAGCTTAAGAGACTGTACGGTGTAACATCAGCGTTTTATCAGCTCGGTACATCTTAACGAATGGAATGCCGCACGCCACCACCAAGACAATTAGCACTTCCTCTTGGTGCTTATTGCCATCTACCGACCGGCAATTGCACGTCACATTAATAATAGTTGAAAATAAATATTGAAGAAACAATCTATCATACAGTAGTTATTGGAGCTTCAATGACCAATTTATGAAAATGTGGAAAATATGAATACAGCACCAAGTTTTCCGAAATAATCAATTTCAGAATTTTTCTATCTGTCATCCAGGCAAATCCCCCGATGCCAAAACTTTTCATGCATGCATAATGTTTAGGATCTGGGGTGCTCATAGCAACAGTAGTTAAGCGGCTATCTAGCGTAGCTCCTGAAAAGATTGACTCGATGGTATTTTTTCGGTAACAAATTCTCGAATTAGTCAGTCCTCAAGATCGCCTAGTTTGACTTTAGACTCCACCACGACAGTAGTAATAGTGACATCAAGTATGGAGGACCTATCAGTCATCCAGAAGTTTTCGTAGCTTCAATTGCCAATTTATGAAAATATGGAAAATATGAAAGCAAATGTAGCCTGTCAAATTTACCGAAAAAAATGAATTTTAATTTTTTTCTATCACCCAGGCAGATGCCCCGATAGCATAACTTATTGTACCCTCATAATAGTTTATATGGGTTGAGATATTCATGCCAATAGCTTAGCCGCCATCTAGCATGACTCCTGAAAAAATTGATTTGATGTAATTTTGAGACTACCCGGTACTACACACATTAGGAAAATGGCATCACTTGGGCTAGTCTTGACATTTACATGTATGGATATCATTGATATGTTTTGAAGTCATGACGTCACCTTCAAAAGTCAGAAACGTGTAGATTTGACGCTTTTTCATTCATGTCATACTCAATTTAAAGTGATAAATAACGAATAACAGATAAGTAGCATAGCCAACAACAAGATCGTAAAAAATAGCAATGCACGGAGTTGTCAGGAAGCAGACATGTGACTGCATATAGAAAGGTTTCTGCTCCAACTTCCAAATTAACCTACACCTCATAGCCAGTCCAGACCGACCTTATCGAATAAATGAGAAGGATGTTTTTTCCAAACCTGAGAAGGAATAGCCAAGAGAAAATGTGAATAGAATTCAACTAAAGGTAGGGCTATTAAAGCAACATTACAACAACAAGTTAATCATATTTAGCAATATTAGAAGGGACCTGAAGAGACAAAATCATCCGAACTTGCAGACAAATGACATTTACCGGTAGTTTAATGAAAGACTTCATGCAAGAATTTATGTGTGGATTTGCTAACATCTACTTAGGAAGATACTTAATCAATTTTGACAATAAAGCTGATGCATCGCAAAAATCCGGCAAATCTTAATAAAAATTTCGTGAATCATGACGTGTGCTGTACGGCAGATCTAGTGCTTCATACATTAAAAAAAACCTGACAAAATTTTCGAAAATTTACTGAAAGGCAATGTGTCATAGTTTTCTTAATACTAAAGCTTGAGGGAAGAGGACGAGCATGGTGTGTCACAGCTGAAGACTAAAAGTAAAGAAACAGAAACGTACAGAAAGAAAAATGGGGATGATTTGATTTTTTTCTCAGTAATTAACTGTATAGAATAGGAAAAGTTGTGCAGCTCATAGCTGTATCACAACTAAGGAGACAATAATAGAGGGTGGTGCCTTCACAGCAAGACAGACCAGAGCCATGGACCTTCAGACTGAACGTTTGCATCGAAATGCGAACCATTACCAACTGAGCTATGCTACCATTTTGGAATGGGTAATTAATGTCACGGAGCTTCCGCTAAAAATAAAATATTTTTTACTGATTGAGCTGTAGGACAGTGCTCAAGTGTCAAGTCAAGTGATCATTTCTTTAAATGATGCCTTAATAAGTCATACTTATCAATTGCGAAAGGAACAAATTTTGGATAACTAGGAACATAACTAATATTGGCAATATATGCCGGTACTACATGTACACCGAATCAGGTGTGTCGACGGATTACATGTATAATTTAGGTGGATCCCTGACTCTGAGGAGGATAGTTATTGATTAGTAATGCATAGCACTGTTTATGGAAATTCATGACATCGTGACATGATATAACTGTCTGTTTAATTAGTGCATGCATCTTATGTCGTAGTCCAACACTAATAAGATGACTGTCTGAACTAGGAGTCGTAATACCTATATAAAGGTCCTTTCACAGCGGCGCGTCCTCACGCGTCTCTCATAGGTTTGTTAAGGTTCTGAACAAAACTTCTGGCGCGCCCGGCGTGAATGGACCTTAACTGTTACCGATTTTACCGATATTTCCTATTTTACTCTAATACCGAAAACCGGTTTTATAATTCCCAAATACCGATTTACTTTCTTGCGGCGTTTCCGTTGTTAAATTTTGCCGAAGAAAGAAAGCAATGGAACTAAGAAGTAAGCTATCGAACAAAGAAAATGTCAAGATCAAGATCATTAAACGAATCAATCGGTTATGTTATAATATCTTCACAAAAATCTCAATCCAGGTGCGAATAGAGTGAAGACATGCTATTGCGCAGGGCCAGGGAGGATTTTTAAGATCCACAGATTTTTAAGATCGTGAATCTTCAGGAGGAACAGATAGGGCAAAGATATCCTGTAATGAAAGCAATGGAAGAAAATTTTGAAAGGGGAATGACAGAATCGTTGCACAAAAATTCTTCGGAATGTAACGATGGTGATATCTTATCATCTTATCAAGTGAAATTTCATCAAAAGATTATAGTGGTAAACTCGGATTTCATCTTGTTCTTATTTAGAATTGTCTTTTTGCCATTCCATAGTCTTCAACCAGCATACTTTCACGGCGTCTGTCCGACAAAGCACTGTATGTCTTGTGCTTCATTCGCTCAAGCATTCACCAGAAAGGAAATCATCCTAATTGACGATTGTGAAAATAGATGTTGCAGATTTGTTCGATGAAAACATGTTAATTCTTATGTTTTCATTACGTAGCTGGTGTTGGTTTTCGCGGGTTTATCATAGCTCAAGTACTGAAATACCGGCATTGTAAAAATGGTCCGTTATTGCGACCGCTAGTCTGAATTTGCGTGTAAGAGTAAAATCTGACATAAATTATTCTGTTTAATAAACTCATCTGTTTTGTCATTAGTTTTCTACATCCAGCCTAAGGTCTTCTGTACTTCTATATTTTCAGGTCACAATGTCATTGCTTTTCTTCTTAAACTCATCATGTAAAATTTTATAGCTTTATCCCTATTTCAGGTACAGGAACTGTATTGCTCAATCGCAAAATGGAACTGGTAAAACGGTAACATTTGTGGTGACCATGCTAAGTCGAGTGAATTTCTCAAAACCCTGTGTTCAGGCGATATGTTTGTTACCAACCAAAGAGCTTGCTCAACAAGTCGTTGAAACTCTCAACAAACTGGGAAGATTTTTCCCTGATATTCAGAAGCTGATATTTTCGGCCGTGCGAGATAGCAGACGTAAGCATATATTTATATATATTTCTGCTCTATGTTTTGAAATCAGTCAACTTGAGAAATTAAGTCCCATGTTAACATGTATAATTTGCCTATAGTCTGGTGACTTTTCTCCCTGATGTGCTTGCGTCATGATGTGCAGTGTATTTACGTATTTCAAAGCTTTGTACCGTTCGCTAATAACAAATAACAAGCGTGTGCACAGGGTGACAAGTGGCAACGTCGGAAAAATCAGCGAAAGTGGTTATTTAATTGGTTGTGAATTTAGACAGTACATGTAATAGAAAGTGTTCCTCCTCGCATTAATGAGCAGTTAGATATTGTCCTTATCTGCTTCTCAAAATGTGCGTGCGCATTCAGTAGCCAGGTCAGTCTTAGTCACATTTTGACAGCTGCATTTTTGTTCAAGTACTTTGTCGCACCATGATCCAAAAGCTCATCATCTTACACCAAAGCCTTTGCCACTCAGCTTTCTTCACGTGGATATGAATTTGCTCTTCTGATGAAGTGGTGTCAACACATGAGAGAACTAGGGTTTTTTATTTAGTTCATGAACTAGGTTAACTGAGCAGCGCTCAGTCATTCTCTAAGTTCTCTATGCCATAGTAATGCCGCTGACACACCAGGGTTGTGACCGCGTAGGAACAGGTTTGACAGTGTAAGAAAGGCAGGAAATCGCTTTCATGTTTCTTCTTTTACTGCGATTTTTACTCGCTCTCGACTCGTCACTGGACGCTCACGTCCGTAGCCGTGCATTGTCTATTGTCGTTACTATTGACACCTTGACAGCTAGAAACTCGAACAAATAAAAATGGTGTGTACGGCCTCGAGTCGCTTGCAGTCGATGCGCATTAGACGGCGCCGGTGTTATGATTTGCATTTTCCTACCGTATACATTTTCATATAAGGAAAATATATCATGAATGTATGCGTTATAGATTATCCACCCGGTGCTTTTAAATCACAACATGAGCTGTGATTTGCATTTTCTCATCATGCTAGAATAGATGGATTAAATGTTGTTTTTAATTGAGATATAAATTTAGGAAATTTTACCATGAGTGAGTAAATGTGAAATACGACATTATTTTATTATACTTAACTCTTTAATTATACCAACATGCACAGCATCAAAGAGCAGTATAATATGTGTAGTCAGTAAGACGGAAAATCTATACCATCGGAAAATTAAACTATAATTACATTTTCCTACTGCGGAAAATCTATCTATGAATTTGTTTTTCACCGGAAAATCTATCTATTATTCTGTTTCCGATCGGAAGCCAAATACGTAGAAAATGTAAAATATAACACCGGCGCTGGGGCGCATCCAATTCCAAGTCAAGATAATTTGACGAAGACGCTTTTGAGGAACACTTTTCCTCATGTGATTTCATTCTGGCAGCTGCTGGTACCATATCAGCTGCACAATGGTGACATTTAGCTCGGGTGGCCCCTCCATTTTATGGTTTCGTTAAGTGTCTCCAAACCGCATCCTGTCGACGACCGTCGACCACAGATAGGGTTTTCAAAATCCCGACTTTTTCTGATTCCGGGATTGATCCGGCAATTTTTGCGATCCCGAGATTAGCAAGCTTAATGCATTTACCGATAGTATGCCTAGGCTTGCGTAGGCTTAACAATACTAAGCGTTGCTTTAAATTCTTAGACGATTGTTTTGAACGTGGCACTGGTCAGTACAATTTATGATAACAGATATGCATGTGCCTAAATATTCATAACGTAATAAGTTTTCTTTTCCCATGTAGACACAAGCTGTAGCAATAAGTAGATCTGGTAATCGACCGTAGACAATGTGACGTCATGCATCACATGGTAACTATCAAAATCCATTTCATCTGAAGAAATCTGAAGTTCGTCTCAGGAATTAGTTGATAGCACCATCTCAAATTTGGCCCGATTTTCATTCAGTTTTTGTAGAACATGTGCGACTTTTAGCGAGAGAAAATTTTTACTAATTTGCATCCCATTTTCAAGCATGGTATAGCCTCCTTACTGAAGTGGAGTAAAGGCTGTCTGATTTTGCAATATTTCTTTGTGCATCTTAGATATTTTATTTTATCATTTTATTTCAAGCGTTCAGAATATGCAACACCGTTCCTCGTCGGTTTAATATGAGCTCGTGCAATGCTACTACACATCTATTTTTTATCTTTCGGAATGTTGTAGAAGGCAAGTGAGTTGATTGCGGCTAATTGAGGAATCAGAAGTGCGTCAAATTTCGCTAGATTGACTATTATGCAAAGAAGAAGCCATTGAGACAAGGTTGAAAATTCGACCAAACTGCACCTTTAAATGAAGTAACATAATAAGTGATTGGAAGTTTGTTGCTCCGATCATTTCATGTCGCCAGTCGTCTGTCTTCTTGTCATCATGGATTGAGTTGTAGAAATCTTGTCGATGCAATAATCAGACGCAAGCGTCAGCAACCACGGCTTGAATAATTGCTATTGTTTGTTAACGGATGGGCCGATCTTGATAAAACTTGCATATTCTTGGAACTGATGAGACCAGCATTCTTTTAAACCGAAACTTGAAGATGCCAGCATTAACACAACAGAAATTATTAAGTTCTGTGCAATTGAATGTTAAAAACATCGTTAGCGCGAAAGTAGTGTAGAAGTAGGCAAAATGTAAAATGTGAATTGAGTGAAATTGTACCAAATGCTGTCGAAATTCGAATAAAAATATATCATCTTAAAGCTTAACACGAGCCTGATTCAATAGTGATAATCTTGATTTTCTGTATTGTGTAGTTTCGTCTGTAGGCATCGCTGCAAAAAGTCAAACTGATCAGATACAACCTAAACGCTCTACCAATTTTAGACACAGCCCATCACATGAGATAAAGTTTATTGAGATTGAGCATCTTCATAATTGCAAAATCATGTTAGATGTTCTGATAGCAACAATTTTTTGGTAAAACTGAGTGGCACTTTATCTTTTTGCACATTCAACGAATTTTCAAGTCCTTGTCATGAAAAGGCTGATTGGTAGTTCACACCGTCAGTCCATTATCATCAAAAAATTCTGTTGTCTTCAGTTTGAAATCCTGCATCAAAGAAAATGTTCAATTTTCTTTCCTAAGGCCTACTGATCACTAAAGAAAGTAAGATATATGTCAAAATAATCTGTGGAACACAGGGTTTCATCTGGTATATTAAGTTTATTTAAATTGAACCAGAGCTTCAGCACCAAAATTACATTTGAAAATGGGTTAACTTTTTTGTGCAAGTCTTTATGCACAGCACCCTCTCTTTCTTTCTTTCGACTGCCCGAACATAGTTTTATTTTTTGACATCAATGAAAGTAAATAAATAGTCTTTGGCATAACGCGCAAAGTTGAGGAAATATGCCTTGTTTATTGTGCATAATTGAAAATAGGTTTGGAAGATAGTCAAGTTTTTTATTGTTATGTTATCAAAATCTTCCGAAAAGTCTATATTTATCATGATCTTTGCTTATCAGAATCTTGATAATGGCTATGGTGTAAATAGCCGAACTAGATTGACTTTTTGTACGATTCAGATAATAAAACAATAAAAAACTTGACAATCTTCCAAACCTATTTTCAATAATCCACAAAGATACAAATATTTATGCAGTTCTATGGTAGTAGCTCTGTTTCGATTTTGCTGTTGTCTAATGTTAAGGTGATCGTAGGAAGTCTATTGAGTTCTGGCAGAGCGTTAACATTCGCGCATTTCACGCATTGCATGTGTCAGTACACACCATAGATGACTCACAGGCGTTCATGTTCATTCTTGCACGGATTGATAGGCCTTGTTATTCCATATTCATACAGCCTAGCTGCTCAAAAACTGACTCGAAATTCCGTTTACCTAATCCCGGGATTCAGAATCCCGTAAAAATGCGATAATCCCGGGATTGAAAACCCTACCATCAAATGACATTCTCTCTGGTCATGAGGTGAAGCACATACTTGATTCTTGGAAACGAGCTACGTTATGTAATTTTGTACTGTAAATAGATTTCCAGGAATCCCAGAGATTTAAAATAGACTCGTGCGCTATTCGTTTTTTGCTTGTCGAATCAAAACGGCAACTACGGTACAGAAATGCTGTAAAACACTGTCACCTCAAGAATTCTTGGAAAAGTAACGAATACGTTCACAAAATGACGATTTTTCTCTTGATCTGTTTTAGATACTTGGCCATACCTTTTATTTTACTATTTTTTCCTTTTTTGCGAAAAACGCCTCAAAAAAGGTAACAAATTTCTAATCGCACGACGTTTCAGAAGTCGTGGTCACGTACAAATGAATTAAATCAGGCTTTACAATTATCAAAGAGCACAACATGCAAAATTTAAATGTAGGTCCTAACTAATGTAGCTATCACTGAAGAAGGAGGAAATACCTAAAGAATCAAGAAATCTTATTTAGCTGGCATCTTAAAGCACATTAAGAAAAGTAAATAATATGGCAGTGCAAAAGTCTATGTACAAGTGAAAAGGAATTGATGACAGTATTTCAAGAAGAGCACAAAACTGTGATAAGAAGGATAAAATACCCTTCCCCTCACACCCATTCATTAGATTGCCTTCCTTCCTTATGAAAACAGATTCGGCAGCCACTCGTGCGCCATTATCTTGAATTATTCTTATTATTTTCCACTTAAAATCTGCCAAATTCTTGAAAGGAAAAAATGTTTGTAAGATTTCGATTGGAGATACATTAGCTACTACAAATCGACCATCTCGTTGACGTCAGGCTCATTCAAACTTTTCCAATATATTTAATGATAACTAGACATGTTGATTAGCAATTGATTAATACTTGAGTTTATTGACAATAACTGAAAATGGATTATGGAAAAGTGAATCACTAGCCAAAAACATTCATCAATTCCTGTAAAGATAGAAAAGCAAACTACCGCTCTTATGTTGTTAATACTTAATGACTGATTTTTGTAGCAGATAAAATGATTTTAACACATTCTTTTTTGCACATGTAGAAAATGTTGAAAAGTAACTGTCTTTAAAGTTTAGAAGTAACTTCTTATCACATTGTTTCAACACGTGATAAAAATGTCAAACACTAAGTGTTTTAACTGTTAAAAACATGTTTTAGGCACAATGTTTTTAACATGCGTACCCTGCCTATTTGTTACTAATGGTGTATACTAGCATTAACATTCTAGTCAGTCTAGGCCTAAGCTAAACGGCTGCAATTGCCCATTTAGTGCACGATCAAATGTGTACCTAAATCAGAAAATGGTTTCATCGGATTCAATATTATCTAAATACATGAGGTTTAATTATTTCATCTGACGTAGGTTCCTTACTTCAATGAATTCTTTTGCAAATATTGCATCCATGGTATTTGACACTTCGCTGAATATCATATGACATTTGACACTTCTTGAATATCCCTTGTATTTGCAGAAGACTATTATTAAATTTTCTTAACAGCTTAGATCACCTCCTTCGCGAATTTTCGTTGAGGTTGGGAAGCGAAATTGCAATGCATTCAAGACAAGAGGACCGAAAGACTCATTTTCATTAGATATGGCGTTTTATGTTGTTACCATGTAGGTTACTGAGGTTTTCATGTAATATGTCTTGTTTTCGCAATGGCTGCTATGAATCATAGTGCTTTTAATGCAGCATACATAACATACGTATAATGCACAATTTTGCAGAACGCATGTAACCGAACTTGCCACACTGGCAACTCTATATGTTTTTCATTGCGCAATGACAATTTCATAAATACTTGATTTCACAAAGTATTTATTATTAAAGTTTAAAGCAACATGCAATTTTTCAAATTTTACATTGTTGAATTCGCTTTGTAGCATTCGTTTTCGTGAATTACTCACTTACTTTTCTCCTTTTAACGTTTTCTTTTCCTCGTCTGTTGAGGGTTGGACGATATGAGACTTCTCCATCGAGAACGGTCCGGAGCATCACACGCAGATTCTGATTGACGATTTGGAGCCATGTCTTCCTCGGTCTTCCACGAGGATGGGAACCTTCTACCATCACGTCGAGCACCTGCCTGATTGGTTCATCTATATTTCGATGCTTGATATGATCGAACCACCTAAGCCTTCGCTCTCTGATTACTTCGTCTAACGGTGTGAGGCCACACCTGCTTGCCACGGTAGCGCTGTCGATCCGATCAGACAGTGAAATGCCACTCATGTAGCGAAGCATTCTTCTTTCACATGACCGGAGCTGTTGAACCAGATGTTGAGTGAGGTTCCAGGATTTAGGACCGTTAAGTACAGGCCTGATACAAGAGTTGTACACGTTACTTCGGCATCTGAGTGGAATGTGGCGGTTTCTGAGCAGACTGGCGATGCCCTTCCATTTGCGCCAGACTGACGCGATTCTAGCACCACCCTCACAGCAAAGCGCATCACTAGGACAGTGAAATTCTTTCACGATTTCAATTTCTTCATCGTCTACCCAACATGTCTCAACATCTACACTTCTGCTGCCATATACACAAGTAGGACATTGGGAATTCACTTTGGCGCTGAGAGATCTGAGTCCACTGCAACGCTTATGGCACCACTTCTCACATTGCTGACAAAGAATGGAGTAGACTCCAACAATTTTGCCGCACACACCACAAGGGAATTTTCTCGCTTGAACGGGGGAATTCTCTTTACTGCCACTGATCATCATCTTGGTCTTCTGGGTGTTCACTATCAGGCCTTTGCTCTCCATATCCTCCCATTATTTAAACATCGCCACCTCTTCCTTGCTTTCTCCCGTAAGGACTAAATCATTAGCGTACAGCAGCTCCTCTACGATCTTTAGTAGCTTCTTCCATCACGAGGATGAAAAGAAGGGGAGTTAGAGCGGATCCTTGATGGACGCCAACGCCTGTGCCGAATTCATCCGATATCCCACCAGCAACACAAACTCTTGACTTGGAATCAACATACAAAGCCATGATGATTTCGATCAGACTTTCCGGGATGTACTGCCGTCTGAGGGCCCGTCGTATGACGGCTCTTGGTATGCGGTCGAATGCCTTCTGGAGGTCGAAGATGTGGAACAGTTTCTTTTTCTTCTCGATATACTTCTGCAATCTTCTGATGACAAAAATCGCGTCACTTTTCGTGGATTCTATACTATTTTCAAAAGATTGTCATGCTATAATGATAAAGATGCCACACTGAATAAGAAGCTATGTATTCGAAATAATTCATGATAATAAGTCAAAGTCACCACGTTTCAGGTGATGCTACAATCATTATCAAGTGTCAAGTAGCACACAATCACTTGATAATGGTTGTAGCATTACCCGAAACATCGTGACCTTTGCATTTTGTCTCTATAATATTTTTTCAATGTACAACTTCCAATTGACTGTGGCACTTTTAAAATGTTGCTATTACAATGCGGAGTTTATCTTTGAATGTGTCCATTATGATGCTATACGCTATTGAGCTGTCTTATGATGATTGTTCTATGTTATAGCCACATGTCAAATGATTTTTCTCCGCAGTTTTATCTCACAGTGAGCATTTTATTTTGAGAATATGTTATCATCAATTTTGTTAGTGTACAGCTGTACAAAAATATCTAGTGGGATTTAATCAATAATGTTTGTGGGATTTGCTGATAATTTCACCAAGACTGCATAGTTCTGCACATGCACTTGACTATTTCTTGACGTAGGCTACATTAAAAGCACAAAAGAAGAAACAAACGCAACCGTTATTGCAGGCTCACATTTCACTAATTTTGTGAAGACATACATATCTTACCTTCATGTGAACATGTACCTATGACTGAAAGCATGATATAGAATTTTCGTATCACTTCATAATTCAACATCATTTGGAAAGACTCATATAACCCATGCGTTTTATTCAATTTGATGAGCATTTTTATTCTAGACATTAAACATGTAATTCTAGCCTTCTCTGAAAATTGAATTCTGAAAGTGGGAGGACGAAGTCTCTTCAGGCAAATTTGTCCAGTGGCACTTTTATAATTATTCACACTCGCAGGTAACCGTCAATACAGAAATATTTGGTCCGCGGGTCACAGGTTGTCCTCGTCTGTGCAGCAACAAAGTTCTTCCATTCTACTCTCCTGTTTTACCCATATGGTTCTACCCAGAATGTTCAAATACCAATACCACCCTAAGATTTTAAATGATCAAGATATCGAACTACTGTATAATAGTACGGCAGTAGATACATTGTTGAAATGTTTTTTAAAAGGAACATCAATATGACCATCAGAATCAAAAATGAGAACAATTAACCATTAAGTTAGAGTGAAGCAGGTTCGGTAAATAAGCTGCGCGGAGCTAATATGTAAGCATTTTAGTTATAGTCTTCACAATAACATGGGACTTGTGCTCTCCGCTAACTTAAGCGGTCTTCACAAAGCCATAGCCATGACAATGGCATAGATGACTATCCAGTTACTAGCTTAGTTAGAGATAGCGTGGGATATCTGAATAACGGTAACCTGAATCAAAGCAATTCACTTGCTTAATCTGTGTACAGTATTGAAGGGAGGTTGCTTATTGTGACCAATTTAATAAACACATCATATGTGCTCTTTTATTATCAGCATTCATATTAATACTATCATATTAGTGCTCTTTTCGTCTTACGATGGAGAAACATGAATGTATAAACAGATGAATAAATTTCCAATTTCTTTTCAGTTGATCTCGTGACCTAATGCTAGGCCTACCATTTATGAAAGTTATTAATAGGGTACTTCTATTCTTCCCTCCTCCCCCACAGTTCTGTTGTTGACACCCGCGAGTACTGCATCGTCAACGATCTTATCCTGCTCCTAAGTGCGGCCTCACTACCGTCACTGGCACTTGAATGGAATGCAGGAACCCCTAGAAAGTGTCTAGGATATGCAACACAAGTCTTATTCAAAAAGTATGCCATTTGACAGCTCTTCCCCATCCTGCCATGTACCAACTCTCTCAAACCCCTAACCTGAATGAATTTAAGCGCCTCAAGTGATATTTATTTATTACTCACATGACGTCCTCGTTCTGGGAGAAATTTATTTCAACTCGTCCACGTAAGTATTCAGCTCCTGTAGAAAGTTGTTATATCAAACTCCAAAAAAGGCGATTTTTTCCAGTCCGAGACATAGTCGACTGAAGAAGGCATCATGATATTTCTGCTGCCTTATGTAAAGATGATCCTGAAATAGCACGGGCAATTTCATACTGCCTAACATACAAGTTTCTTCGGGAGGACACACATGCAACATGTATAGTCACCCCAATCTCCCCTACATACTACGAGTATTATGGTTACTATTATATAGAAAACTGCCTACTATCTCTTAGTTAATTTATTTCCCTGATGATCGCTCCGAACGTGTGCAGACGACTGATTTTTATGTTATCTTGCCAATGTTGGTAATTTTTACTTCCTTCTCTTTAGAGTGCGAGAAAATGGGTGTTGCTCGTATTGACTTAAATTTCAGTCATCATTTGCTGTACTTACTTACACGCGTAGTAATAATTCATTAAATTTTTTTTGTTCTTAATTCGAAAATTAGGTACTTCTATTCTCTCTCTCTCTCTCCCCCCCCCCCAACTGTTTCGGAACCATTGCGTTTATTAATAGTAAAGCTTCTCAAGACTCATCGATAGCTAATGTCAGCAGAATTGATGTGATGTCTTCTCTCTTGATCACCAATAAATTAAGTGTATTGATATGACAGATCTGTTTTTGTTGTTGGCATTGGCATTGTTGCATCGCCAGCGATCTTCTCTCGCTCCTAAGTGCAGCTACTTTCATGTCCGCCGTCATAAAGGTGTTGAGCATGTAAAAATTCCTTTGATTTGTAGAATATTTGCGGTACTTGCCTTGTCGTTCAGTGTAGACTGTAGACAACAATCCCACAAAGTGTATTCCATAATTTGCCTTCGCATCTTTTATTCTGACAAGTATCCAGGGTACGAATCCTTCATGTCAGGGTTCAAGTAGTGAATTAAATTTACCATTCTGTAGGCGTTCGAGATCGCCAGGTTATAATGCTGAGACCTCGACTATTGGAGATGGCAATATATGTACTCGTATTGTGAATCTTGCCTTCATGAATTTCAGTGATCTAATGAATTAGGTTAGTTTCAATTTTTCGCATTTTTGCACAATTAAACTCAAATTTCACATAACTTTTTTAACTTATTGAAAGTCAAAATATTAAGCATCTATAATTTGATCTTACTTGTGTAGGCATTACGATTTACTCATGGGATTCATGCAGGCTGGATGAGATACGCATTTCAAAGAGTTTCGCTAAATTACTTTGATTACTCACCAATTCATTACACATGAGGAGAGGAGAAGCGTTGTTTGTCTTTCTAGTAAGTATTTTTAAAATTTTTAGACATTTTAGGATATAAAACTTCTCTTTTAAATCATACTTTGTACCTATTGAAAATTAACTAGTCATTAGCTTGTTTTTTTAACTTTGTTACCTTGACGCACTTTGCTACGTTGAATCAACTATTCCATTCAGAATGTTTTTGACCTATCTGTTGAAGAAGTGGTGGAAGACACAAAGACATCACGTAAAGTTTCTACCTAGTTTTTTTTAAGAAGCCGGATGTTTAGAACTACTTAAGTTGATAGATATCTTTTCCTTTAAGAAATTGAAGTGTAAAAAGCGGGAATCATCAATGTCATCGAATTTACATAATTTTTCTGCAATTTCTCATCAAATTTCCACAATATTAATATAAACGGAATTACGCAATCAAATGGTGCCCACTGTCAGCACGAGATCTCTTGACCCTGCAAAATCAATGATAGTGAAACTCTCCATCATTATTTTCACAGCATTTCCCAAAATTCTGATGAAAAAGGGCATTTTCAGAGAATCGAATCTTTTAATGTAACCAAGCATGGAAGTGTACGGACGATGCCTGAAATTAACCGACGTTCATAAAAATCACAAATTTACATAGGTCAGAGATCTCAACGAAATGATATTGCTTTGAATGCATCGAAGCCTCCATGTTGGTCAAACAAACCGAACCGTTAACCTTTCTTGTTCCGGTTTTCGATCATTTTCAGGTTTTATTACCTAGGGCTACTCGTTCCTCACTTGTAGAGCTATTCGATACATAATTATCACAATGATATCACATGACAATCAGCATTGTAATTTGATGCATTTAGCACGAATAATGCCCTTACTAAGGCTCTTCTATTATTAATATTACTCAGATTACTTTTCTGAGAACTTTGACATGGACTCTGAAAAATGCTTCTTTTAGAAGCTTGCACATCTCAAAGATGTCATTCCTTTGCCAAAAAACTTCAATCTATCAAACTATGATTTTACTACTGGTTTATAAAGTTGAACAGGAGAGTGAATACAGAGTTCATCAATGTGTCCCTAACCCGAGGCACATTGAACCACTTAGTAAAAAATCCAAATTCAAAGTTTTCCATGTTCAATGTGACCAATCTTCCCCTGTTGCATTTATGAACAATTATATTCTTTCGTCGATTATGCGTTACCAGTCAAACTGCTTGATATTTGTGCATTAAGGATTCAATTACTTTTCGAGCAAAACTGGTCTTTCAACCCTCTGCGACAGGAAGCAATTCTCAGCTGCGAGGATTTTGTTCTGCACCGCCTGTAGATGTACTAGACATCATTAATAAATGCAAAGGGTATTCCCGATTTGTGTTGTAAATTGCAATTGCTATTACAATTGCAGCTTTAATGGCAATTATATGTTATTGCCTTTATTGCATTTTCTAAGCAATTGACACAACACGCCTGCTTATAATCGCGAATCTTGAGTTCTCGAGATTGAGAAACGAGATCGAGATTGAATCACTACTTTAGGTTCAAGCAAGACTTCTCCATGGTGTTGTATTATCACTGCATGACAGATTAACCTATCAAGTATGACAAAATTTGATGAATTCGGAAAAATTGAAGAATGTGGGAAAGTGGAAAATAGAAGCACCGATTGTTATATTTCTTCTACTTCTTGTGAATTATGACATAAACATAATTCTTCAACTACAATATTATGAAATTACGATCAACCGAAATTTCCAGGCTTGCCGTTGGGATTGGGGTACCAATTGGGATCCCAATAGCTATTGTGATTGAGTTATGATTAGACTACAAAAACTTCACCCCAATCCCAATAGATTCCAATAAGCCCTCTACCAACAAAATATACATGTAATCGTTGACATTAGTCAGTGCGTTACAAATCTTTTCGGGTTGTACTGAGCAGTTCATCTTCCTCAGTCTGACCTTGCCTCTTTCGAATTCGAGCATTGGAGCTCTTAGTGTGATTCACATATATTGACACAGTCAGCTTTAACCCTACTCTATGGCTTTAACTTCCCTAGTTGCTAAAAATAGTGGCTTAATTCGGAGGCCTTCTTGTGCCTCGACTCGTGTTTTGCGCGTGCGTATGAGGCATTGATTGAAGCAGGTAATAGTATGACGCTGTAACAGTGTCACACTGCGCAGGAACAATGGCTTCAAAAAGAGCCCTTGTTACGACCTGTTTATTAACACCGCATTATGCGATATAGGCTTAATTGATACCAAGTGTGTTTGCAGCTCTGGATTATTGGCTATTGGGATTTCTATTGGGATCCCAATGGAAATTCTCATTAGGATTGGGCTGGAAGTTCATCCCAACGGCAAGCCTGGAAATTTCCCATGTCATTCTTGAAAAGTTGATTCAAATGTTTCTCGACATTTTTTTGAAAAGTGAGGGTCCTTTAATATTTAGTTGTTGGAAGAACCCCATTAGCCTAATGGCAGGCCTATATACAGAAAGCACAAAAAATAAAATGTAGCGTACAAGCAGATCATATAAACATAGAAGAAGTTAAAGAACATTCATAGAGGTGGCAATGACTCAAAGAGCGTGTGCCCCCCTTGGTCGAATGCCGAAAGGAAATTTCATTAGACCAAACATTCACTACAATAGCAATCATACCCAGGTTTTTCAAGCATCAATGATCAATGATTATGTATTACTTTTCTAATGACAGTCTAAATCGTCGGCGCGCAGCGTCGTGCAATAACAGTCAAAATTAATAATTGACAATTTTTAATAGTGGAGAAACAACAGCCAGACCACGCCGTGACAGCTAATTGGCTGCGAACTAAATTGTCCTTCGCACTCGAATCTCATTTGAGCAGTATGGAGCTTTCCTGATACTTATTTAGAAGGGACCAGGGCATATGTGATAATTCCACCATAAATCATCAACGGCTTTCAGCAACCTATAACAAAGAAGGAACATTCTGGATCTCTTGAAGTTTTAATCTATTTGGAATTCGATGTCCTTGCGTTTGTTCTCTTTACACAGATTAATTTCATTGACAATATAGATTGTATTATCATTCTGCTATTTGTCAGATCCTTTCTTCAAAAGTTGTTCTGAAGGTAAGTGATGTTATTGTTATTGCTACAGTTTGTTTTATGTCTCTCTTTCAGTCACAATGGTAAGTGAAGTTTGCTTAAGAATTAAGCTAGTTTTGTTTTCGTTGGTACTTGAAACATAAATATGTAGTACTTTTTTCAGTGTAATTTCCATAATAATGTTTTATAACGAGGAAATGGAAGTGAGTTACATGACATTGAGAAATCAATGTCTATTTACAGGAATTACATTAGTGCTCTTTTACTTTTTCTTACAAAATTGCCGGTTAAAATGTTGTTAATTCTATTTGTTGCAAAGAGCGCCGTTGAAGGTCTTGTTATATGATAAGCTTTCTATGGATGAAATTGTTTCGGACGTAGATTATCAACAAGGGACAATCGGAGCTGAAACTGGCGGACACATTTTGCTGATTCTAATGAGCTGCTTAGTCAGTAAACAAACCTGGTTGGATATTTTTTTCCTATGTGGCAATTATATGAATCAGTGATGCAACCTCGATTAGAATATAATCGAGGTCGGCCTCGAAGTAAGTTACATAGGTTTGAACCGCCAAGAGCGAGTTCTGTAACTTCATGATTGACAATTCTATTTCAAAGTGCGCAGCTCGAAAGAGTTTGCGTCAATGTCGTTTCAAGTGCATTTTTGCCGGTTAGAATGCGTAAACCACTGCTCTTTACCAAATTAACTGCAGCATTATCACTTCAAATGCAAAATAAAAGAGTGAAAGTAATAAAAAGGCTTATTTTTTCCAATTCACTTATTCTGTTGAGCCCCAGTTATTTCATTCGTTATAGTCTATGATAGCTTTAAATAGTTAATTACTGCATTACGTGATATGAAAACAGAATATGCTTTTTACTACCATTTGCAGATAAAGAATGATAATTGTAACGGATGCGCTTAAAGCATGATTCTATACTTGATATAAGATCCATACAAAACAATTTTGTAGTAAAAAAGTCACAAAATTCAATGAAATTGTCATATTGCATGAGGCTTTTCGTCCAATCTGAACAGGTGCTTACTTTGGACACAAGAATCTCGAATACACATTTAGATAAGCATATATAATTGGAATGACTGTGTCAAATACTATGGAAACATAGAAATGTACGTATAATCCCGCCGCCAGGACGAGTCTCTGCATGGAACGAGACAGATTGAGACTTTAACAGAATGTTCTTATACAGCCTATGACTATTACGAAAATGCGCGCCTTCTGAGTTCTACCGGGTTCCTTTAATTCATAGAGAAGATCAAAGACATGTCAATTGAAGTCGACCAAAATGTCAGTTTGGTGTGGTTACTCCGACTGTGCGAGATCTAGGACTGCTAGATATATAATAAGTAGCTATTAATATATCTAGACGTGAGATTTATTAACTCTAGCGCGATAATTTTTGGCATGATATGTCTTCATATCATCTTTTATCATATTCTATTAAGTGCTAAAGACAACATTAGATGTGCGATATTTACAAGAATGTGCAATAGAAAATGTTTCAGGAATTCATAGGCGGATTGAATTGCACAAACTTTCATAACATCGATTTTGATTAAAAAGTTTTAGCAAGTAAATCATATCGTTGTACTCTGCTGAATGATCGAGCTTAGGTTGTTTCTGTTTTAGCTTCTACAAGGTTTGACCCGTCAAGAACAAGATCTGTAACTTCAAGATTAAGAACGCTATTTCATTTTTATTGTGCAGCATGCGTAAAGACTTTACGTCATTGTCGTTTCAAGTGCATTTTTGCCGGTGTGAATGCGAAAACTACTGCTCTTTATCAAATCAACTGCAGCATTATCGTTTCAGATGCAAAATGAAAATGTGAAAGTAATAGATATCCACATTTCAAACCCATATTTTATTGACTCTGATACGTTCTTCCCCTCAGGGCTACCTTATTTAGCTAAACAACTTTCGATCAAATTTCTCCATTCAAATAATTCGAAAATTGAATCGATTGACTTTTGTTGATTTAATTTGCTATGATTCTGCTGATGTGGTAAGAAGCCTATAAGAAATTTATTGTGATCTTATCAAAGCTCTTGTACGCTTAAGCAACAAGGTTTGTGATCGTGTATAATACACGTATTTGTAATTTCAGATTTGATTTATGTGTATTTCTTCAAAAGAAAACGGTCATTGATAACTTAGTTGATTTATAAACTGGGAGAGAGCAAGAAAAAAATTCGCTGACCAAGATTTTGGCTGACTATGCTCTTTAACAAGACGGATATTTTAGCTAAGCGACAATCTTTTCGTTTCATTTGTAAAAGCAGCTGCTTATCTGGTGGACAACCTCGAGTAAAATAAGGATTTCGTTGCTCTTTCTCTGATTAACTTTGGACCTGAGATGCTCATCTATCGCGGCCGCTGGCGAATACAGCCATTTACTTGTATGATTTATTCGAATCTTAGTCACGACAATGCTGTACTAGATTAGTTACTGATAGGCCTACATGTATATCCTCAGGTACAGATCGCCATTGATAAGGATGAATTCATGTCAGATTTTGATTTCAATATGCTGTTGACATGGAAAGTTACGTTTGAAACGGGAATGTTTCCTCATTTCAGCAATTCTGCTGTTGGAATGTCAGCGATGATCTCGAAGCGTTAATGTTTCGAACGGGCATGTCATTCCGTAGTCGTAATCTCTATACATGTACTTAATTCGAAACGAATGATGAGCTTCTTGATCGGTCAAACCTATGCAATGCTGATTTCACAATTAGTATTTCCCTAATATTTTATTCGAAATTGCTGAGTTATGTCTTTAATACAGTAGTTGCAACTATTTACGTGATCCTTCACTGCTGTTTTCGTTCTCTTATTTTCATCGATTCTCTGATGAAGTCTATCGAAGAAAATCTGTGAAAGTGTGTGCGATTCTATCCGCCTATGAATTTCAGAGACATTTTCTGCTTTTCAATTGCTCTTAGCTTCAGATTACAACCGAATTAAACTCAGATAGAGCCAAAGTGCTCCTGCAATCTTTCACGAGATTTTATATGCTCTAGCATACCCAGTGGTACCCCGTTGCCGACCACCCTCTTACTCTACAACAACCGCTTACCCACACTCCGGGCAATTTACCGATGCAGTTAAGTAGTCCCCAGCGAGCCCTTAAAGCGACCACTCCTCTACAACAACCGAGTTCAGACGAGATATTTTGAATTTTTGCCTCCCCCCCACCCCACTCCAGCGACTGACATGTAGACTGACAGCTATACGAAAATCGCCAAATGAGCGAAAAGAAGTTAATCGCGCACCTTTCTGACATCACTTTCTAAAGCCACAGCTTTAACAAAACTTTCGTTTCTGATGTAAAATGAGAATTGAGATGAAGAATGGTTACTACCCTTAAATGGATGAATTAATGCGCGTCGGTCTCAAAAAAACACTAACTGGCAAGCCCCTTTCCTTTTCGTATACAACCAGTACTAACACATCCAAATTGCACTAACACATTCCTTTCGTATACAACCTGCGGCCTCAAAGCGGTGAAAGGTGAAAACCGGGTCTCAATAAGTCTTTATCGTTCGAAGTTTATGCTTCTTTGGTTTCTACCTTGCCGAAAAGATACATTGTCCGCGGTTTTCGACAGTGCTCCGGCTAACTAGCAGGCTGTGGAATATTATTTTACTGGTCTTTAATGAAATTGCTTATGATTGATTGATTGTTAATTCTTAATCTCCACGTTGGTTTATTCTAAATGTGTGGTAGGAAACCACTTTGGTTTCCCAGATATGAAAAGTCAGTCATCAGATGCTTTGTGTTGTTGAATCAGGCTTTTGGGCATGACACTTATTTGGTTCATTTGTAATCGAACTTCCTTTCAATGTTCTCTTTCGCACTTCCCCTGCCCTTGCTGCAGGTTAAAGTGTGACAGATCCACCGTATTTACGGCATACGGGCGTCAGGTAGCTCGAGGGTCTCGAACCGACTGGTAATGCTTTGGGAAGAAGGTCCGGTCAACTGCTCGAAAAAAGGCGGTACAGTTCCACTGTCACAGACATGCGTGGGTAGCTTCATTGAGGGGTTTAACTCGCGTAACTGTATCCAGTTCCTCGATGACATGGGCTGGGGATACCGGATATCTCCTTGACCTGTTTCTCACCTCAAATACAGCTTGTTTTTCACACAAGGTTACTTCTAACCTAGGCACGTCTGATTACTGTGTTATTACAGTTTCTGGCAGATTTACTCCACACCGTCTGCGCCTTTTCATGGAGCAGGTCTGGCTTCCACACTTTTCATATTCAAGTTCAAGCAGAGAATTTGATTCTGAGCGAGAACGTCCACAAGTCGGCGGAAGAAATGACAGAGTTGCTTCAGATAAGGATGCTGGCCTACATTCTTCACTGTACTTTCCAAATGAAGTCCCACTCCCAACCTTGGTTTGCACCAGAATGTGCAGCTGCAGCCTGCCAGCGTGACCATTACTTCCGTAAGTACAAGCGTGATAGTACTACTGTTAATTCTGAATTGTATCAGACCGCACGAAGAAATTGCAAGGAAGCCATCAGGCCGGAAGCCGTTGTGTTTTGTATGTACGGAAATCCATTGCTATCCAAAAGCTTGGCTCTAAGGACTTCTGGAGGATTTGCAACAGCATCACCAACAGGAACAAATCATCCATCCCACTTCGTCATAACGAAGTCAGTACTTCGATGGCCATATCTTCAGCAGACAAAGACGGGCTTCTTGCAAGGAGTTTGCGAATAATTCATCATTGGAAGATGGAGGTCGAATTTGACCTCCAATTCCCACACGCACTCATGAAACAATCAGCCCTCCTTCAGTCACAGTCTGAAGCGTCGAATAGATCATCGTATGTCTCGACAGCTATATGTCTATTGGACCAGATGGTATCTCGGTTTTGGTCTTCAAGCATCTAGCATGTGAGCTTCCGTCACTTTTATCCAAACTGCTCAGTAGATGTGTCCAATAATTTACTGACGGTTTTTAATATGCTATTACTTCTTTGTTTTAAGGAGTTATTGGCTGATACTACAGGAAACGACACCTCTTTTCTTGGAGATTTTATGTGAGGAAGAAAATTCAGGAAAGTTATCAGATATCGAACATAAGTTTATTTATAAAAAGTTATTTTTATGACTTTTTTTTGAAAGTTTGCGATAAGTTACTGACGATTGTTAGAAGTTCTCAATAGATTTGGATTATGTACGGAAATAGCATTTTAGAAAACATTCTTCTTCGCCATTGATAAGCATGTCCAGTGTTATTAACGGAAATTTACGTGTCAATTCAATTGTTATCGATGTCCGAATTCACTTTCTATGCCATTCTTCTTCGCCATTGATAAGCATGTCCAGTGTTATTAACGGAAATTTGCGTGTCAATTCAATTGTTATCGATGTCCGAATTCACTTTCTATGCCGACAGTGTCTGCCAGTCACAATGACAATCACTCATGAGCGCAGGTCAGATCGTTGTTAGAAAAACGTGAAGTGAACGAGCTCGACTGCCAATTTATTGTAAGTGTGCGGATAACACAAAAATCAAATGTCTCAAAGATTAAGTTTAGAACAACGAATAAAAGTTGTCGAGCTGTTTCTTGAATCGGGAAAGTCCGTGATAATGACCCAAAGGAAGTATTGTTCCATTTTGGAGTAAGAGCCCCACCTGCAGCAAACACGATTAAAGCAATTGTGAAACGTTTCCAAGAAACTGGATCAGTTCATGAATCGGAAAGAAGTGGGCGACTAACTTCCGTTCGAAATGAAGAGAACGTGGGGCGAGTAATGCGTAGTGTGCAGAGAGACCCAAACACCTCAATACGAAGAAGGTCACGAGAATTGGACATCAAGAAATCATCGCTTCAGAAAATTTTGACTGCCGATTTAAACCTTTTCCCGTACAAAATCCAAATCGTTCAAGAATTGAAACCTACGGATCATGAAACGCGGCTGGCCTTCTGTGCTGCTTTTTGGACTCAAAATGATCTTACTCACAAATTGATCATGTCTGATGAAGCCCATTTCAACTTGTAAGGATTCATCAATAAACAGAACTACAGGTTTTGGGGTACGCAACAACCTCAGCTGATGATCGAGAAGCCACTTCATCCGGAGCGTGCATCAGTATGGTGTGGATTGTCCTCACAAAGGATTTACGGCCCATATTTCTTCGATGGTTCAATTGATGGAAACGCCTATAGACACATGCTTGTCGATTGGTTCTTCCCTCAAGTGGACAGTGATGAACTCTGATGTCAACAGGATGGTGCGACTCCTCACACCGCTCGTGAAACTATGACCATTCTGCGTGAAAGATTTCCCAATCGATTGATTTCGCGATTCGGAACAATAACCTGACCTGCTCGTTCACCAGACCTTTCTGCTCAGTAATTTGGCTGTCAGTAAATTATTGGCCACCCTGTACATCCATCGTTGAGTTACCCTCTTGTTGGAAAGTAGCTTCCGTGGTTCGTTGGTTACAGTTCCGGAGACTCATCTCTTCCATCTAGTTACCGTCCTGTGAGCCTGCTTCCAATTACTGGCAAGAGTTTTGAAGCAGTGATTTACCAGCACGTTGTTAACTTCCTTGAAACTCAAAACCTTCTTTCAGACGAGCAGTATGGCTTCAGGCACTCTCGATCAACTGCAGATTATCTTTCATACGTCATTGAACATGTGGGTCGTTCGTGGTGTTGACAGATATTTCCAACACATTCGATAAAGTCTGGTATGAGGGCACTCCTTTGGAAGCTTAAGTCTTGCGGAGTTGCAAACTTCAAGCTTCTTTCCTTAGTGACCGGCAGATATCTGTCGTTTTAGATGGCCAGAAGCCTTCCACAAGATTGTCAATGCAGGAGCTCCTCAAGGGTCAATTTTGGGACCCACTCTTTTTCTGCTGTACATCAATGACCTCCCAGACTGCCTAGTGAGTAATCTGATGATGCATGCAGGTGACACGACACTCTTCAGTTCCAATGAGATACTAGCAAAGAGCGCCCAACAATATTAGCGGTGATGCGACGTCCTTAATGAAGACCTAACCAAGGTGTCCGAATCGGGCGCCAAATGGCTTGTTTCTTTCAATCTTTCTAAAACTTAGAGTATTCTACACTCACGACTTAAAGGAGATGATAATCATCACAGTACTAAGATGTCAAATAAAAAGATCAGAAAAAGATTTCATCTCCTTCCTTGGATTAGCGGTTGCGAAAGACTTGTCATGGAAACCGTACAACCAGTCCATTAGCAAACAGGCAGCTCCACGCATTGGTAGTCTCTATTGTGCCAGCAGCTATCCTCCACCACAGACTGTGTGCTATCTTTACAAGTCCACTATTCGTCCTCTAATGGAGCATTGCTGTCATTTGTGGGCCGGCGCCTCACAAACACATTTTAACCTCCTCGAACAGGTTGAGAAACGTGTCAAGAATGTTATGGATGAAAAACATGCCAGCGAATGGCAGTCGCTCTCTATCAGACGGTATGTTGATACACTCAGTCAGTTCTACAGATACTAAGTCAGTGGATGCTGGTATTTCTTTTGATATACTTTTGAAATCTATAACAAATATTAGCACAGCATTCATATCCAATATTATAACTGTAGTTATGTTCACCTTGCATTTTGCATTACTCCTCTTTTTAAGAAACTAAATTTCAAAATGTTCGACTAAGTAAAAGAAAATGAATAGGTACGTAGTTCTTCATAATCATTTTCTATGAAGATGCAACGTCGGTGCTCGAAATACATGTTGGCTATGCATTTCTATCACAAGCAAAACATCCTCCCCTAGAGCGACTACTTTTCCTACTCCTTTTAGTGGTCGCTGTAAAAGAGGCACTAATGTACATCACTAATTGTTAGCTTGATGGACACAGTTTGGTTCGAAACGTCGCGAAAAGGAATGAACTACCTCACAAAATCATAAGATTATTATTGAATGTTCATTCATAATTTTGAAGTTATTATCTTATTAGCAATCAGGCCTGTAAGGAAGATGAATTGAAACCAAAATCAAATTCATAAAATACCATAAAAGTAGCTGATCAGCTCCAATCGGGTATTTTAGATTTAGAGATTTAGTGAAGCAAAAAATATATAATGTATATAATAAGCTAATTGCTACATATGAACTAGTGTATACGTGACTTTCTGGAATTTTTTTTGTTACCATAAATTGTTTAATAAGAACAGTGTAAAAATCAGTTATAGCTCCATGCCTAATTTCGAGAACGTCATCCAACCAGTGTTCCCATTCTCTGCGGAAATTCAGAAAATCCTGCGGAAAATCAGAGGGAAATTTTTTTAACAGTGAATACAATGATAAATGAAATGAAGAATTGTTTGAAAATTATTCCACAATTAATTCAACAAGCTAAATCAAACTAATTTAGTTTCTCTCTTATCCAATTTTCACTCTGAACCGACTGTTCCGCTCAATATTGTACGGCGGCCCTATATCAATATATGGACTATACCAGATAGCCTATCTTAGTTTGTTGAAGAATGTCAACGCCAATTCCTCCTGTTTGATGCTGATGGGAATGTCTAAGATTATATAATTGAAACACAAGAAAATGAATTATCAAGGAAAAAGAAAAAAAGAAATGAACAAGAGACTGCGAAAGCGATTTCAAATGCCATCAATAACTCTTGATAAATAACAAAAACATAATTTCATTGAAGTAACGTTCTGTTTTATAATCGAATTCTATTATTATTTAAGCTAAGTTAGAGCTATATGAAATGACCAAACTTATGGCTGCTCAGCCTGCATCAGGTAGGCCCCTATGTAATAATTCGTTGGCATCCAAGTCGAATGTATTCCTTGACGACTCATCTCTACGATTTTACCTTTTTGCTGCAAAAAATTCATCTCGTGGAAATGTATTTAATAGCTACTATATATGTGAGATAACCTTGGGGTATGAAATTTGTGGTACTAGTTTTGCTTTCATGCGATAAAATTGATTTTAGCTCAAACAGAATTACATCAAAAACGTAATTCTACGATGAAATAACTGCTCCGGTACGGTCACGAAATATGCCAAAAGTTGCTGCCATTTTCTTTGAAATCATTGCCACATGGACATTCGAACTATTGGTGAGAAGCTGGGTGAGAAACAACACGTTGAAAATGAGTTGAGCCGTAATATCATGAAACTGACATTAATAATATCATGAGGTAGGTTGGCTAATCATGAACACATGGGAATTGGGCATGTAGCTAAGCGGTCCAACTCGTTTTGGGATTTGATGGATTTTTTGTCAAAAAAGACTGCGGAAATTTTTTGCAGCTGCGGAGGAAATATCAAAAACTGAAATGGGAACACTGCATCCAACAACATAACTCACTAATTTTGGAACCTCAAAATTTAGAACCAAATTAGTAAGCAAAACTGTGCAACTTCAGAGTTCAAAGTTCCTGTCCATTTAACGGAAAATGCTTCGAGAAATGTGTCACATCAAGCAAGTGTGATATCAAACAATGAACAAAGAATTTACATAGGCCATTGTGAAACTGACTTTAAAACGAGATATAGATGCCATAAAAAGTCTTGTGCACATTTTCAATACAAAAATGAAGCATCTCTGTCAAAATACACTTGGAATCTCAATGATGATAATACTAACTCTGAAGTATAATTGAAAATACTAACACAATTAATCCCATGTGAATGCTGTACTAAACACTGTACAGTATATTTCATATTATTGCTAACACCTTTGAATTTCCTATTATTTTTTCATTCTAAGTGGTTTTTGTTGCCAATGATGGTCAATAGTAATTATGATGCATTGCTTCTAGATATAATAGATAAAAGCATAATTTCATCCACGGAAGGTATATTTCATAAGAAATTTTGACAGAACGATTCAAAACTTAGTGTGTCCACCTCTTGCCTGGATCACAGCTTTGATCCGGTCAGGCATAGATGCGATCAGCTTCGAACAAGTCTCTGAAATTCAGCAGTCTCGATGCCACAGTTTGATTACCTGATGTATTAATTCTTTCTTACTTGAGATATCGAACTCTGAAAGTCTCCCCTTGATGATCCCCCATAGCGTCTCGATGAGATTTGGATCGGGCGAATTCCCTGGCCACCTCAGAACGAGGATGTTGGATTGACGGAGGAATTCCTTGCAAATCTTGACGGAGTGACAGGGAGCACTATCATGCATAAATGTCCCATCTCCTTTGGGGAGCCATTCCATCATTTGAGGAACGACCCGTGATCGAAGAACATGCAAGTACTTCTCCTTGTTCATCATGCCCTCGCAAACATGGAGCCGACCTGCGCCCTGAGCGGACATGATACCCCATACCATGACCTTTTCTGGTTCCGACGCTGTTGAACCGGTCGTGGATGGTTTGGAGAATGCCAAACTTGTAGAGAATGAGATCGTTCACATTGAAACATCGACTCGTCGGAGAATGCAACCTGAAATGAAGAAATTAAATTATAAGAATTGCGATAATTTCCAGCCGATTTTTGTGGTAGGCCTATTGCCCCAAATGTTTAGATGACCTGACTCAATCATTAAATGAACGGCACTTTATCGCACACATGGAGCCTATCTGTACATTTTCAAGAATAAGATATTGATTGCTTACCTTTTTCCAGTCTTCTGCAGTCCAATGTGAGTGAGATCGAGCGAACTCAGGTCTTCTAGCACGGATGTTTCTCGTCAGCAACGGGACTCTCCTGGGTTTCACCGACTTGCAATTCCGTCTTTTCAGTGTGCGCCAAACGTTAGTTTTGCTAACATCAGGACCAACGTCACGCAGACCCGTCTGCAACTTAGAGCATGTCGATTTCCTGTTCTTATATAGTTGATGCAGTAGAAAGCGTTCGTTAGTGGCGGTCAGTTTTCTTTTTCTCCCACATCGTCCTTTTCTTTTATTCCGGTTCATGGCTGAAGAGTCTTCTCGGGATATCTTTGATACAGAATAATTGCTCACGCCAGTTATTCTAGCAATTTGGCGTTGGGAATAAGTTGAATACTTGCATAATGCTTTGACTTCGGCTACCTTCTCGGCAGCAAGATCTTTGCCACGCACCACATGCACCATCGTATGCAAAACTGATAAAATCTGTTATTGTCAGCTTTAAAGTCAACTTCAATCAATCTGACCCAAGAAATCGGACATAAGCTGACTCATCCTGAAATACTTTGTCATGCGAATTTTCAAGGCAAGGCATAGATATCTACCTGGAGCAAACAGAGTCAGAGAACAGGTTCTCGATCGATTCAGTTTGAAAAGTGCAGATTTCTCATGATTTAATAGATGGCATGACCTTCTCTAACCTCATCAAAAAATGTTGCTCCGTCTTATTACTCCGCAAAATTGCCATAGATAAGCCTTAGATATGCCTGTTATTTGATGTTATGACATATCAAACCTAAACTATCTTAATAATTGACTAATCAAATGAGGAAGTGTAATTTAGTAAAAAAATCAAGTGTTAGCAATAATATGAAATATACTGGACTGTACTTTAATACTGTGTAAATACTGCATGCCAACCAACAAAAATTTATTGAACAAGAAAAGTGAAATAGTTTCAACATGCAGACACAAGAAAATTCTAATTATATAGCTTGAAGTAGCATATCCACTCTATCTATATCTATTCACACAGTGACCATTGATATAAAATTTCATTCAGCACTTTTCGAATTCAAAGTGTAAAGCAATCTTAGCTTGTAATTTCTGTCTGTCTTCGTTACTCGTACATTTGATAATCGGACTAACCGTGAAACTAAAAGTATGCTTGTAGTGTATGTATATATAATATTCATGTATATAAGAGAAGAATTTCAATTCTACAAAAACTAAATTTATAAATTTCTCTGTATGAAATGTGCCGGTGCCTATTTTGATTGTTAATTAGCTGAAATCCTTACTATAGTTATAAATTGAATAGACCAGTGTTTCTCAACCTTCACTTATCGTGGACTAAGCGCTAACCCCAAGTGAACTACGCAGACTAAGATTATTTGAATAGATGCGGATCTATCATACGTAGCGGCGTCTATTTAATCGGGCTGAAATAGAATTCAGTATTTTTGTCTCAAATTCAGTTTCTACAGATGACTTCCCTGTAGAAAGAATGCTCTCGAGTCAGATGTTACTAGTACGCTCGTAATTACGAAACATGTAGAAAAGCAAAAGGATTTTAGTATATTTTATACAAAATAGTAGCACGTCGAGTCACGCCAGTGGTGGACAACTCACACTGACTGAATCGTAATTTGCAGTAAAGTAGCGTTATCATTGGCACGTAGTTGTGTCAGCGCAGCCTCATATGAAGGCACATGATCTGTAGATGTTTTCTATGCCAATCGCATTGAAGAAATACGCATTCGAATCTGAGACAGCATCATCGCATTAATATTGATTAACGTTATCTAAGACGTGATCATGCATGCCGGTGGCATGTCAAATGCATTGGATGAGACAAAATGAAATGTTTTCTTGTTTAGCCTGGCTCCTACAACTAATAATTCATTAATGCAGGGTTTATTCAAATATCGCATTAATAAACGAAATCAAAGACGAAGGAAGACGTTTTTGGTCCAAATCCGCCATTGATTAAGCGTTTCATACCAAAAGCGATCTTTATTTCATATTAACTTCGCGGACTAAACCAACATGTCCCGCTGACTATGTAGTCCGTGGACAGGGGTTTGAGAAACACTGGAATAGAACATTTATTGAATGCAACATATTCTACTCCTGATTTACTGAGAAATGATACTGCATATGAAGTACTCGTCAGAAAACGATTTGAGCTTAATTAATGCACTTGCAATTGAATAGAAACATGAAATTAGAAAATTGCCGGTCGATCGGCCGGTTGGGTTGAGATTTTCCACACCGGTTAACGGTTGGGTCGAACAAGACCTGACCGGTTACAGCCCTGTTATGTACACCTTGAGTTGATATGTTAATAATGCTCAGTGCAAAATGCGCAAAATTATGTACAAATAAATTGTGCTGGCAATAGGTTGTCAAATGTACTTGCATTTGTGTAATATAATTCGATTTAAATTTAATTTTGTAAATTTTAATTTACAAGGAAAGCAAGTAGTCTATAGAAATTTAAGCAGGAGAAGTGACAAAATCTTGATCCAACGGTTAATGCCTGCAAGAAATAGCTATGCTTTGCGAGTCAAGTGATATTTTGCTTTCTTAGATGCAAACCATTGTCCTACGGCAGATCGTTCAATTTTAAGAACATTTTTCTTTTGACAAGTACCTGGCAATTGATAAATTTGTCAAATTTCAACAGGTGTAACCACCACCAGACATGTTTCGGCCTCTTGGGCCTTATCAGTCGTAGGTAGGTTCGAACCAGTGACGTTAGCGCTAGAGAACGTGCACGCATACCCTCTAACCACAAAGCCTTTTAATCCTCAGAAGAACAAGGTTGAGGGGCATGGGTGATAATTTCGATCACCTTAAGTACTCGATAGTCCTACTGCATAGCAATGAAGGAGGAATGTCAATTTTATATTATAAGACTTTTTGAGCATTCTGTTATTATGAAAATAGAGTAAAAGGGATGAAGATAGCCATTGACTTGTCTAATATTAATAATACAGGCCTATACATACATGTAAGTCCTATCTCTTCAGCAAATTTGATAGTTTTAATGCATGGGTACTTGGTATTAAGCTGATAGTAAACTTGATAGTTTTAATGCATGGGTACTTGGTATTAATCTGATAGTTCTTGTTATGAAGAAGACATGATAATCCGAATGTACATATTCATTGAATGCAATTTCAAAAGATAGTTCTTCAATCCGTTGTAGACTATCTTTGCCGTAGACTGTAGGCCGACATACAGTAATAACAATATATTAGTCATTCGCTCTGGCACTTGTAACACACTATGTTTGTCGATTTGCTATGCCTTCCACGCAGGTTCATTGCATTCGGTACAGAAATTCGAAACTGGAGTGCAGTTTCGAGTCGGCTTCCCTGCATCTCCGTATCTCAAAGAGCGTCGCATTCTGTTAACGGATTGATACATTCATCTTTTCATGCATTTTTGAAATTTTATATTGTCTTTTCCAGATTCTATATTTCAAGTGTCACTGAATGGATTTATTATTTAGTGATCGAATACTAAAATTCGTCAACGAGTATCCTACGATTTTGATTTTGTTTTGCTCTTGTTCATCTTATGCGTTTCATTTTTCAGCCATCTTAAACGAAGATGGTAAATTAAAAACGCCGATCGTCGTTGGCACTGCTGGCACCGTTAATTCCCTCATGAGAAAAACTAAACAATTAGTTTTTGATGATGTGATTTTATTCGTTGTAGATGAGGTGAGTGTGACTAATGTGTCCATGTCTCTGAATGCAAGAATCTTCTTTCGTCTTTTCAGGCGGATAAAATGCTTGAGCAGCAAAGCGAAAACTTTTACACCACAATAGAAAATATTGTTCAAAGACTCTCTCCTCAGGCTCAGCGGGTCTTCTTTTCTGCCACGTTTAGTGACAGCGTTGTAGAATTGGCGAGGAAGTTTATGTCTAAACCCTTGGTCATTCGATTGAGGGATGTTGAATTGTCTTTAGACAATATCCGTCACTTCTTTTTGAGAGTGCGCAATCGGGATGACAAATTGCAGGCAATGAAATTGATTTACAACGCCTTGGTTGTAGGTCAATCTATTGTGTTTTGTGCGGTGAGTGGAGAATTTTACTTAAAGCATGAGAAGGCATGTCACCCCAGTTGTGAAAAAATAATATTGATAAGCAGTTAAAATAATGCATGGTTAAGAGAGATAATTAAAAAATAACATGCTTGGAATGAAATATTTGCATATACACCGTAAAACCTGTAATAGATCGCCACCCTGACGAAGTGTTTAAAAAGTAGAAAGCCACCTTATAATAGAAAGTCACCTGAAATAGACCACCACTTCCTCTATTACGGCAGTATAAGGAGTGAGCACCAAGATATTTGTTTATGTAAGGCCTGTCCGTGGCACCTTTTCATATGCCATGTGAATGTCTTCGACTTCATCATTACTAACCATTTCTTTAAATTGATCATTAAGTGCCTGTGATGCTGATCACGATTTGTATTGCTGGTCATCTTATTTCTTTTTAGGTAGTCAACTTGCGTGCATAATGCTCAAGATTGACCATCTTGTTGAGTGTTGAGCCTTTATTTTTTAGTATGCGGACAAATTAGGCCTAAATGTATATTGTCTATAATTTAATATAAAATTTTTTTTATAAAAAAGATAAATTTTTTTTTAACTTTCAAATATAATCAACCTAGTTTAATATTGATCAAATATGTATTTAGAACAGCATTATTTTAAGCTTCAATGATAAAATAGTAAGTCATATTAATAAGCCGAAAAGATAATAATTTCATAATATATCGGGTATTTAGTAAAAAATTTCGTTATTTGAAAGTTTGATAGATGGAGCACACACGCAAGTACAAGTTTTATTGAAGTGACATTTCCTAATATCTTAAGATTCGGAGATGTTGAAAAATAGACCGCCACCCTCTAGAAAGCCTTACTCTAATTTCCAGAATTCTCACAATATTTGGCATTTGTGCAAAGGCGTATACAAAAACACAATATTTTAAATTGCGCTGTATAATATACTCAAATGAGAACCCGGGCAGTTCGTGAATCGCCTTTAAATTTTAGCAAAATATGCAATTAGCCCTTAAATATCCCAGGAAAACGATTCAGCGATGTTTTGTTAGTTATTAGTTTTTTTATTAATTATGTCGTTTTAGTGACATAATTTCCTGATTTCAACTATGTTTAATAGAACGATTATGAAACTCAATAACATTGTTCACTGTCATCTTATCTCAATTAAATCAAGTAAGTGAATATTTTCGATATAGATATGCGTGTTCTTTGTGAAACATCTAACTAGATGACATATTTGACGTATTATATTTGTTCAGTTTGCAGTTGACTCTATCAATAATATCTGTTGGGAGATGATATCATGTCGCTAAAGCGCTTATGGCAAAATCACAAATGACAGATTTGTACAAATAATTAGCGTCGCATTATGTTAAAAGCAATTCATAGCTGCTCATATCGAAGTCGTGTACTTAATGTTGTTGATCATGTATTAGCTTGTAATGTATATGGGCCGGCAAAAATGTCGTTTTATGTTTTTGTGTTTATTTCTGAGCGTGCTTGCATGCAGTTTCGTAATAGCTCGCAATATGATGTATTTTGCGCCTACCGGAAAGCGAGACATATTCTGAAGAGCTGCTCCAGTGGCTTTGATGGTCTTAGTGACCTGATTTGCCAGATTTTCTGACTCAATCATCCAAAAATGATGTGCGGCAAAATAGTCTCATGCGTTGTGTTGTTGTTGATCAATTGCGCAAATCGCACGTCAAGTAGATCAGAAAATCAGAATCACCGAGTTTATCGCCGAGTAAATCAGAAGTCACTTTGTCCGTCAGGGGTGACCGCACAGAAGCAGTGTTAGATAGACAGTTGTTAGTGACAAGGTAATTTCAATGGGTGAATCTTCCTGTTAGAGATTTGTTAGCCTAACAGTGTTTTTGTGCAGGCGCCACAGATTGTTACTGTGGGAGTGACCCTAAGCACAATTCGCCAAAGACAATTGGCACCTTCGCAGCCCTTTCTATGTAGAAATTATAAACTAATTAATAAAGGCTCAAAGTTTTTTCCTTTTGATTAGATTTTAGAATGCTTGATAATTTTGTACTCTGAGTTATGAAAGGTTAAATCTATACAAGTAATGCCTATTGGATTCTGATTTGAAATATTTATTTTGCTCGATGTCCTATTCGCTCGAAAATAGGATTATTTTTTCGCATGAAACAGCGGGCTCTGATCATATTCTTCGATGGTGAAGAAACACATGGAAAAAGATGGTCGCGTGCAGCCATTGAAAGTACTCGATAAAGCGCATACATTGAATGTACATCTTTTTCGACGGGTTTCCTCACAATGGAACAAGATAATTTTATCATGCATGCTAGTCACATGAAGAACATGGTTCATTTTCAGACGCGCGCAATGTCACATTGGTTGTGCGAACAGTTAAGAAATCAACTGGATTTTAAAGTTGCTGAAATTGCTGGTGACATGGAGCCTCGGGATCGAGATGAGCAGATCTCCAGGTTCCGCCGTTCCGCTGACCGAGTACTTGTATCAACTAACGTGTGCTCACGTGGTAAGTCACAACCCCTAGAATTGCGGTACCATGATGCCATTTTTTGGTTCATCCAGGACTTTCTAAGAGCTTGCATTCTGATTTGATGTATATGTGGATAAGATAACGTGGATATGTGAATGCATCTCATTCATAAATGCGATATATTGAAGTGCTCGGATGTCCAGCAGTGGTCGTGCGAAATGTCTTTCCGATGATTCTACAATTAGAAATTCTTTATCATCGCATGAGAAACTGTGAATCAAGAATTATTCAAAATTCATCTCTCTGTGATAGTAGCAAGTAAAAATAATCTCTCGACCGACTTGCATCAGCAGTATATTTTGTATGTAAATGGCTGGTTGCATCGGTTTCAATCTTAATTGCACAGTTGCTTTTTTCGACTTCTTGAACTCTCCTTCCTCAAAAATCAGTTTCGCAATGTGTCGTACAGACTTTTCAGGACATAAGTATGAATTTCTATATTTCGTCCACATTTCTGTCTATGTTTTGAATATGTTGCAGGAATTTTGATGCACCAAGACTTTCAGCATTGCCTCTATCGATTGTGCAATCGTGCACACACCCCCTCTCCAAATAAAATGTAGAACCTTTGCAATGTGAACTATTTTACGTAATCTGACATATGTGATGCACTTTATGTAGTTTTCAACAGTTTTAATTTTCATACATTTGATACCCTTGTACCTTTGAGCATCTACTGTATCTTAGAGGTTTAATTGAGATTCTTCCATTTCGACTGAGGTTTGGCACAATATGCCTGAGACATGCGTTCATTTAGCGATCCTGTAATCTCTTCTGAGAACTACCGCCTAGGCGATTACGCAATTGTTGCCCGGCCCCTAAATGATATTAGATATTTAAGCGTGTTACTGTTAATGCCTGAACAAGTCCTGAACCAAGAGTGGTATTTCCTCGTGTCTGCTAAGATTATGCTCCCTACTCAGCCTCAGCAATTGATTTCCTTGACTTTGCTTTGCTTAAAAATGGAAATACTGTAATCGAGCCGGGATGTGAACTGGGAAGTATGACTTCTTGTTTGACTCCAGGTGTTTTATGCATTGCTGTATAAGTTCCGTCTCTTGTGTAGAACACTGTTTAACAGGAGTCAGAACATGTACATGAAGTGTTTTTGAAGCCGTGAGTTATATTCTTAGTGTAATGGCCGAAAGTCCTGGATATGGCCCGAGAAGTGTGTGAGGATGGAGAACTAGATCCTGTATCACCGGGAGACTTAGGCCCTTGAGTGGACTTCTTTTGCGGTGGCCCTTAAGAGGACTGCTTATGAAAATGGGACTGCTTTGTGGTAGTTTCGTACTGTGCGTCTTGGAGAAAGTCAGGGTCTATGAGAGCAGCTTCCCGTGGATCGACTGCGGGTTCCTCGTCGAGTATACTGACCGCCTCCACAAGTGTAATTTGATGTTCGGCTCGCTGTTGGAGCTTTAGCTATGCAGACCCTAATACTTAAGTTCGGGCGGTGCACAGGGCAAGCCTAAAGAGGCCGCTGTCTCATTCTTTTGAAAGTCAGACACAAAAGTCCAACCTACATTCTCCCGTTAGGACAGTCTTAAGTCGATCAACTACGAGTATGACCCGTTAGTTGTTTTCCGCATATTCGCTGCAAGTCTTCCTCAGCTTTATCCAACAACTCCTGGCAGGGATTGAAGGGATCAAAGTCTACAATTTTTCGTTGCATGATACGTTGACGAGCAATGACTGCGAAACTTCGTTGACAAACGTTAAAATTTTCATTAAATTTAAAAACATAATATATGTGTACTGTACAGTATACAACAACGGAATAACTTAGAATAGCGAACACATCTCAAATTGGAATCGTCTATAGATTGCTGAAAGTGCTACAGGCATATTGAACTACATACTACACTACACTTGCAACTGCTAATAGTATCTAGATCACAAAAATGTTCGATTTTCGTTCAATATACATGTAGGTCAATTTATTGGAGATTCGCGGTTTTTGCTGAGTGGAAGCGCTGTATGATCGCATCAATGATCACATCCTAATTTTCAATATACTTAAATCTGATGATTGTTGAATTTGATTCAACTTGAAAATGCTTCATCCTTTCAGGTCTCGACATATCTAGTGTCAACCTTATTATCAATTGGGATCCTCCTATCATTTATGACCGTAAGACAGCAGATTACGATACGTATTTGCATCGTGTCGGAAGGTCCGGACGCTTCGGTGCCGATGGCATTGCCGTTAATATGGTGGAAAAGGATTCCCACATGCAGATTTATCGCGATATCGAGCGTCATTTCGGTGAGTCAGCAAAATGTGATGCCCTGTATGTGAACATCAGACGATGCGAATGAATTATTGGATGATCTTTCCAATATGTGCGCATCACGTCCCAAAACTCTCAATCATTTTGTTACCAGATCATTTTATCCACAAAATCATGTGTCGCAAAATTAAAGTCCTAGGGAAGTAACAGACGCTAAAGCATTGTGGTGTCATGTGTTATAGACATCACTCATGCAACCCATCAAGAAGACATAAAACGGTTTCAGAGGATATTCATCATCGCTCCTTGAATAACTTGTTTATCCATCAAGCTGGTTAACATGCGCACTTTTGGCCTCGCACCTCTCTCAAAATTAATCTCAGTTGAAGTTATATTCAAATGTAAGTTGAGTTAATGATAAGTGACACATAAAAAAGATTAACAAGGCAATTGCACCAGGCTCGTCTTCGTAAACATCGTAAGACTTGCAACATTAAGCTAGACCTTTATCGTACTTCAAATTCGTCAAGACCTGGAATTTTCACTGTAACCTGGAAACGTATGGGGAAAAACTGTCTGCATCACAGAAAAATTTACTCTAGCGTCAGATAATCTGATGAAGCCACAGAATTAGATTCATCTTATGCGCGTCTTACTGAAAGAGTAGAACAATCTAATTCTGTGGATGAAGCAATATCGACTAGTCGCCAGCGGAATGTAGATTTTCCCTAAAATATGCCATAGATTTTCTGGAGTTGCTTGTTGTAAGGCTACATGCACACAATAAATTGAGGCTATTATCAAAACTTCGCCCCTTTGTGACATCATAATCATATTGTCAGGCCTCCCACTCGTCCTGAAAAACCTCAAATTTATGGAACTGTCCTGATTTGTCTTGCAAAATGACGTTTTGTTCCGAAAATCTTGAAAAATTATGATTTTGTACTAATTTGAGATTAAGGTTTATATTTCAGATCATTCAAAATCTCGAATTACAAATTGATGGTCGTGACAAATTTGATAAAAGGACAAAGTGATACTTCTCATAGTAGTTTGAATGCATTTTCATATTTCACAATATCATAAAAGGTTTCATGCATTAAAACGAGTCTAACGCAGATTAACGTTTACTGATCCAGTTGTATTCTGCGCAAATGAGTTATAGAATCTTGATGTGTATACATTCAGTTGTGAATATCGATTAGAAAAGACTGATCTAGCAGGGAAAATGTCATTCAAGAGATCTTGTTCATCATCAGATATAGTCTAAAACAGTTTCTTTGCAGCCATAACTCTACGGTCGATTAATATGGGGAAATATCTACAATTACAAAAATCATGGCGACTGTAACTACAAATCAGAAGATGACAACGTCTCTGATTTTTCAATATTTTCACATAAAATGGATGGAAGATGTACAAATGAAGGCGATGCATACTCAAGAATCGATCGGATAGTTTCGTAGTACACCAATGTTAGCGCTCTCGTAGATAAAAGAGGTTTTGGTAGTCTTAATGCTTATAAACGCCGTGGTGCAGTTCTTAGAACATAACTGAAAGGGGAATTCCATGTAAGCCGTTTATTCAGGATAACAGCAAAGAACTTCATTTTCTCAACGCTAGTTACACCTTCTAGTGGAAAGTCCACAGGATTTTGGGATTTCTCTATACAAAGCGATTTGCATTTGGAATTACTTGTCTTGTGTCCATTATCGCTAGACCACCGCAGCAGATTGGAATGCTCTTCTGTAATTTGGGAGTTATAACTTTTTAGTATAGGAATACTTAGCATCATATCAATGTACTGCATCAATTGAGTTGATGCATTTGCCGTCTTTAGAGAGCCAACTATCAGACAGAAAAGCATCGATCCCAACACAGAGCCTTGAGGTACCCCGGATACAACATTTGGCGGTGAACTCAGCGTACAACCAATACGGGTCGCATGTGATCCTTAGTAATCATTAATTTTTTATTTTTTAAAATTAAATTTTAATTTTTAATAATTATTTATAATTTTCCTTATAGTTCAACTGGAAATTTCAAACTTGGCGGGAACGGAAAAATTTGTTATTATACTAATATAAGTTTACTTGTCATATCCCTTATATTTAAATTATTTACAATGAGCTTAGGCATTTTTTCACAATTTACGGAAAATTTCTGTGGTTGCGCTCAGAACGGTTGTCAGCTAGATAGTCATCAGATTTGAAATGAATCTGTCAGTATACAGAACCAGATATAATGTGGCTAGGCGCATTCATTTTAGGAGTGCAGGGAGTGAAGCGCTGTTTAACGCCATCAAGCCGTTAAGGACGTTACCGATGTATCAATGAATAGTCAGGAAAGAAGTGTTCCCCTGAACGCTATATTAGAATTAAAAATGCACAGGAACACCTAGAAAATCCCGTGTGTCTGAAATTCGTTGAGTTTGTCAATCAGCTTGGTTGGATTCTTGAAGCTATTTCAGGTACCACAACACCTTGTTCTCATGTTGCTTGAAAAATTGAATGGGTGTGGAGCCTTCTTGCAAAATTCTTGAAGTCTGAAGTGTTCCTCCAAAACAGGCGAAAAACTGGAGTGTTGACAGTGCCGAATCTAAAACTGGCGCTCTTTAAAGCGACTAGATGTCGATGTAGGAACACGGAAGTAGACAGTCTCCACTTAGCTGAGGCAAAAGTGATTTATCCGTATTAGACCCTACATCAATGGATGAAATTTTTCATTTAGTTTTTCTGCCCTCAATTGCGGTCCCTGACCTGCATTTATAACATCCCGCTCTCACAAGCGTCTCTCGGGTGCTAAGATGGATTCGGTAGCCATTTATTTTTTACATTCATGCAATAATGATTAATATCTATGCAATATGCACATTAGCGAAAGGCATGAGTATCACATGTCGTATTTTACTAAGTAATTTTAGGCTTCGCATATCAATTGAATGTGTATTGTCAAAGGGACAAACGCAGCAGCTTCAACGCTATGTCCTGTTTGAAAATATTTTAAAGCTGCTTTTAGAATCGGATTTCTATACATGGCTTTTTTACATAGCACATTGTTTTCAAATATGGTTTTAAAGTCACTCTTTGGGTAATGAGCGTATTCTGTTATAGGCATTGTTGCAAAACCTTGTTTTTAACACGATTTTCAACCGTACTTTCTAATAAGTTCTTTATGACCGCGGTTTTAAGCACATCTTGATTAAACTAGTTTAAAACTATATTTGAGATCCCAGTAATTTATGAGTGTGATACTGACTGTCTGTAAGGCGCCTTGATGTTTTGTTCAAAGCGAGAGCAGATTAAGGCAAGTGAATCTCTAATCCTAATTATTTGCTAGAATGGTTGCACTTACTATGTTGTTTAATAATTGCTCAATTTTCAACGACGGAAAATGCTGGAATAAAAAGCTAAAGAGCAACAGAATAATCATCAAAGCGAGAAAAATACAAATAAAAAAATCGATCTCTATCCTAATCTAAATGAATCTAATTTTTCACCAAAATTATCCACTGATTTCTCTTTACAGGTATCAAGGTGGAGGAACTCAGCTGCAACCGAATGTCGGAAACTTTGCAAAATAATGACGATTAATTATTGGTTTAAGAGAACTGTTTTTTTTTAATATATTGTTGAAATAAAGATCGTTTCTATTTACATATTCCGGCTTTCTGAAATTATGAGATGTAATATAATGAAAAGTGGAAAAGATTTTTAACTGGACTTACTGAGCTTACTGGACTTGATTCGTCAATTCAGTGCATGTCTGCAGTGTGAGTCTCGGTGACCATGACATACAACAAAATCAAGGAACGAACTATCGCTAAATAGTGTGCCATCATATAGTCCCAATCGAATTTTGATAGAATCAGTGTTAGTCCGGCAGCCAGAACGAGTTTCTGCAGGGAACGAGGCCGAAAATGAGACTTTCACAGAATGATGTACACCCTATGCCTACTTCGAAACGGCACGTCTGCCGAGTTCTAGTCCTCTTCTTGTCAGACAAGACCAAAGAAAAACACGTAAATCCAATGGGACGCAGATTGAAGTTTTTGTTTAAAATGAAATTTTCTTTTCTCTTATTAACTGAAAAGTAATAATGATACGATTATATCAATTATATTTAATTATTATTAGAGTCATAATTTTGACACGGATCGTCTTCAAGTCGTTTCCTATTATTTGCTTGTGTTATTATCATGCTTCTGATCGTCCATGTATGTGAGAATGTGGATAAAGTTGCTCAAAATGTTTGTGTTTGCCGACATTAATCGACTCGTCAAATCTAAATGTGTTAACCTTTATAGACGGGTGCATGAACAAGAAGGGAAATGACCTGAAGACATTCCATGCCAAAAATTATGACTCTGGGCGTTCTTTCGTTTAATCAGAGAAAACATCGAAGATTTCATTTTAGCCAAAAACTGCAATCTGCGTCCTATTGGATTTACATACGTTTTTCTCTGATCCTGTCTGACAAGAAGAGGAACTCACTAGAACTCGGCAGACGTGCCGATTTGCAGTAGTCATACGATGTACATCATTCTGTGAAGGTCTCGCTTTCGGCCTCGTTCCCTGCAAAAACTCGTTCTGGCTGCCGGACTATGTTCCGGCCAGCGCGTAGATGTTAAAATCTAGAAATTTAAGTGCTTTTTGGAGTGAATCCTGTCTTTTGAATTTTTTGGCCGAGAGTCTATTGTCAATGTTCTACACAGCATTCAATTAGTCTTCGTCTACTCTAACCAAAAATGTCTTTTATTTTAAGCTTCATGCAAGATTTTTTGGCATACAAATTCATTTGAAATTCAAGAAACACCTCATTGTTGAATGTCCACACGAAAATACATTAGTCTGGATTGCTGTAAAGCAGAGAAATACAGTATATTTTTAAGCGTACTTTGGCTCATGGATTTCCTAGCACCCCTGAATCCAGTGGCGGCTCCATGCTTTCTATTTGATCATGCTCATCACATTTTTCGTATCAGGCGGAAATTCCAAGAGCTGAAAGCAAAGGATTTTACCCATGCAGTATGCATACTAGCAAGAAGACTGTAAATTATCATGCAACTTATTATCATTAGAAAAGTTACCAAGTCGATGAACAAATTTCAATCTCATCTATATTTTCTCTCGTGATACAAAAATGCATACTGTATAGGCGATCTAGGCCTACCAGGGATGCGGAGTCCTATCATCTTTGCTGGAGTCGGAGTCCTATCAAATGATAGGACTCCGGCCTATAACTAGACTCGAAACATAATACAAGCAAATTATTTATTCTCGTGCATAGCTGTCATACTAGTGTTTGAAGTGTGGTGAATTACCGGTAAGATTGAAATAAATTACCGGTAAATTACCGATACACAATTGATCATTTTTCGGGGTTTCCTCATGTCATTTTGCTATGACAAAATTTCCAATACACTCAATTCTCAGGTAGCCTAAAGAATTTAGAGATTCTTAAAATTACTAAATCATAGCTTGTGCATCTAACCTATAAATGTATTGAACCAGATGTGCATGAATGATTCGATGTTAATAGTTACACCCACAGAATTAGACCGGTCGTCTCTTCTTCTGTTTGACTAGAAAGGAAACATCTGAACATACAACGTTAATAAAATGGCACAATCTGCTGACATATTACCATAACAATCGAACAATAAGCAGCCATTTCGATATTACATACGCCAAATTGTGCGAAGCTTCAGTGACTGTTATCAACCGGATCATGCAAAAGAGACACAGTCGATGTCAAGTTCTACAGAGAAGTTTGTGAGCATTTTTTCGTGCGCCCGCTAACTTTTTAAATAATGATCGGAGGGCCCAACATTATCGAGAAAACCTTTGCTCAATGATCTGAATTCTTCGAAGCTGAAGGAATCGTGACGATCGGAGCATTTTGAAGGAATTCACAGCAATCCGCAAGCGGCACACGACTATTTTTCCTATCTCTGCAAGGTATTAAAAATTTCTTTTTGCCCACTTAGTAATTAAGTTCCTGCATGTGCCATTGCTTTGAATCAGTTTGCACTTCTAGCAAAGTGATGCGCTTAAACAATCTAATTATGTGATTATACCATTCACTTTGCTATCACCAACCCCTAGCAGTACTAATTAAGAATGCCTGAATTTATCAAATTCCACGCTAGTTGCTATCTCTTCAACACGCATTTAAAATATTCTAATTCTGGTCTCTCATTCGTTGAGACGATCGCTAGTCTTTATGCACCTTTATGATGATTGTAGCCTTCGCGCGTATTGTCAAATTTTACCAAGTGGCTACAATAGGAACGATATCTGCATATTCTTTCCATTGATGATCTCTCTCTCTTTCTCATATTATAGTAATATTTAGGCCTATTACTAATTATAGTTATCAAAATACATTTCTTGAAACAATTGTCTCCATGCATCTAAATTTACTACGCATAGATTTCATATTCTTTTAACATTGACAACTACAGGGTGTTAAGTAAAAAAACCCAGGAAATTTCAAATGCATGATTTGTGTATTGCAAAAACAATAATGAAGACTCGGAAATATCGATAATGTTCAAAATGAGAACCACTGACTTTGACACAGCGCTTCAAACGTTGTATCCATGCAGAAGTGGCTGAGTGAATGGTTCTGTCGGGTATTCCATTCCACGCTTCCGTCAAAACATCTTTAAGCATTTCAATGTCAGTTATCTGTCCACGCTGTCACTGAAGATGAGACAATAAAATACTCCACATACAGAAGTCCATGACGTTTAAATCTGAGCTTTTTGAAGGTCAACCACTTGTTTCAATAAAATCAGGTGTGTTTTCTCTATGCCAATTAATTGTTGCGACTGCTGTGTGGGGCTTTGCGCCATCTTGTTTTCACATTCATGGTTCATTTTGCATTATGCGATTGATATCTTCGAAAACCCGAGGGCACATTTCTTCTCGATGAACGTCCTGAATTTGGGATGTGGTCTTGTCTAGCTGCATAACCTTCAATAAAGTAAATATTTGACTTCCCAAACCAGGAAACCGCAGCATAACAAAGTATCGACTTTTGCTGAGTGTCGATTTCTGCCAAGATATCGTTATCATCGATGTCAGTCTTTACGTTCACTGCTCTGTAGATACGCTCATTCTGCGAATTTAGTGGGGCGTTGAGCATAAAACTTGCTTCGTCAAAGAACCAAACCGACTTCCACGAATCTCCTGGTTGAAACTTATCGATAATAAGCATTGATTTTTCAAGTCTTCTTTCTTTATGAGCATCTTTTAGGTTGTTACACTTGATTCTTCGATAGCATTTTAGCGATGACATTTTGAGAATTTTGTCATTCACAGTCCCTAATGACATATTCAGTTGGTGTAATACAGTCAACCCCCGTTTATCCGTCACCATCGGTGAAATCACTTTTTTCGGCGAAAGGCGAAATTGGCGGATAAACGAAATTATTGTTTAATTCATCAAATATTCTTCTATTTTCCTTGGTACTGTATTAGAAAACAAATCTGGCTACCTAGCGTATCTGCAAGCTCATTTCTGGACGATAAGCGTATAGAAACATATGTAATGGAGGCAACAGATTATATTTGTACACGTACATTACTATTGACTATATAAGGATTGGTCTTATTTAACATTAGAGAAGAATTCAGTAATTTTCTTTTGTGTTGCATGGTGTTGAGATAAAACAACAATTCGCTCACTCAGCTGCATGAGAGATTTGACATCGTCCTCACTAGCCAGCGGATGATTCTCGAAGTATTCAATCACCGTCGACAGTGAATCACGAGCTCGTTTGGATGTAATCGGCTCTTTTTCTGACTCAATGACGCTGTCACAATTTTCCTCCTCCTCATCTGAAAATATCACCGGTACATCCTCTTCGGTATTGTTTTCAGTTTCAGTTGCATTGTCTATCTCACAAAATTCGTCGGGTATCAAGATGTCAATGATATTGAAGATTGATTTCATTCTGTCAAAAACATTACCTCTCAATACAGGCGTAGGGGATTCATGTTCTTCCGAACTATTTGGCGAAAGTAGGCCGGTGTGACTCCAGCAGTTTTGAATCGTGTTTTCACTAACTGAATCCCATGCGATCTTACTGAACCTGATTGCTTCCTTCAAGGTGATATCAGGGGTAAGATTATCATCTGCCATTACAACATACTGACTCAGTTGTGACTGGCGGTAGAAAGCCTTGAAATTTTTAATGATCTCGCAATCAAGCGGTTGCAATGAAGAAGTCATGTTTGGAGGCAGAAAAAGAAGTTCAGTATGAGACAGTTGAGGGCAACAGTGACTTGTCGCATTATCCAAGAGAAGTAATATTTTCTTATTCTCAGCAACGAAGCAAGCATTCAAGTCCCGTATAGGTACTCTAGGAAAATGCTTCCCGTCATCCATGCCTTTTGATTAGATGTGCAGTCACAATACAGAGCTGGATTGAAGCTTTTGAAACTACGAGGCTTTTTTGATTTTCCAATGATAAACAATTTTCGTTTGTCAGTTCCGGTTGCGTTACAACAGAGTAATTTTGTAATGCGATCCTTAGCTCGGTTTACTCCATGGTGACATTCGGATTTGGTACTCAATGATCTGTCAGGAATCATGCGGTAAAAAAGACCGGTTTCGTCGCAATTATACACAGAGTCAGGATCGTAAGAAGAGATTTTCTCCTTCAACTTTTTAATCTCATCTTCCAGGTGTGTCGTGTCCACACTGGCAGACTCTCCAGACAAAGTGTATTGTTTGATGAGGTGTCTTTTCTTGAACCGATTCAATCATCCCTGATTAAACTTGAAATTGTCAATTTGCAGCTCTTCTCCTATCGCTTGACCTTTCGTTCGGAGTATTTCATCGGTTATAATGATGTTTTGGGATCGTTTCTGGCAAAACGATTGGAATAAGCGCTCTTCTAGCTGTTCGTTCTTGCCACCTTGAACACGACTTCGACGCAAATCCGCTTCATGTAAATCATCCTGCAGGAATTTATCGCGATGTTTCAGAATATCTCGAATTGTAGATCGTGGTACATTGAACTTGTCACCAAGAGCTTGTTGCGAATAGGAAGGATTCACGTCAGCAAATTTGACGATTTGCCTCTTCTTTTCGACGGAGATCGCATTTCGAGTTCGTTTCATGGTGGAGTGAGAATTGCGGTATAAGCTATCCTATTGTTTTGTCTCCAATTAAGTATCAACAGGCATCGTGATTTCCAAGAATTTAGAATAATAGTTCCTCTCTACCCGTTAACGACCGCAATGACGACTACTGGGAAAACCTTAACCTACAGACAGTAACAATGAATTTCCGTCGGTATACATTGTGTGAGGTGAACGCATTCGATACGCTTGACCGTTATCCTTGTCGATTTTGTTTCCACACCGTTACTGCAAGAAAACGTTAGAGCGACTTGACTGTCATTGGCGAATTGGCGGATAAATGAAATTTGCATTGAAAATTCCTATCTAACCGTTCGTTCTCGGGCAATTCTTGGCGAAATGCGAGATTAGCGGATAAATGAGTAGTGGATAAACGGGGGTTGACTGTATTTCCCTTTGGCGTTACTGGCGTGACATCCAAATCCAAAACAGCAGTCCGCGTGCATTGTTGTCAAATTTTGTGGCGGTACCTGTTCCACGCTTGCGATGGGCTGCATTGCCTTCTTCTTTTATTCGCTTAGCCACAAGGGTGAACTGATTTTTTGTAATTGTGCTGAAGAAGTTCGGCTGAATTTCGCCACATTTACCAATGCCCCAAGTGGGATGCTCAGTTTTAAATAACATGATCACTTGACGCTGGAAATCAGTTAACTAAGGCATTTGCACAATATAATGAAATTGATTGTACTGGAATGTTCTTCTTATTTCGTACTACGAAAGAATACAAATCAACCAATCATATAACAGCTATAACAACCAATTGCAATTCTTCGGATTTCCAGTCACAATTCTTATAAATCGCAATTACAATTCTTGGAATTCCCAGATATCACAAACTATGCAAGCATAAATTTGGAATTTCCTGCTATTGTACTGAACACCCTGTAGTTTGGATTGCATTTATAGAAAGCTAAGGATCTGCAGTGCATAATTTACAAAATATTATAGAGCGTGTGGCCTTTCCCTAGAACAATGCTTATTTGCCGTCAAACTTTTGATTACTATGGTCTATTTGGGTGAGATACCAGCAAACTTCTTAAAAATGTCAATTTTTCATTTCTCAATAGCAATCCATGACAAAGAATCAGACGTTGAGCAAAATTCAAGCCTTCATCAGAATCAGATTAAGCCAAGTGTGTGTTTAGTTAAAATCAAAGCATATTGGTGCGCTCGATTTGAAGTTATACGGACTTGAATATAAATTACCGGTAATTTACCGATAAATCACCAGTAAATTACCGGTAAGGTAACTTAAAATAAATTACCGGTAATTTTTAAACACTAGCTGTCACTGTCTTGATGTCAACTTTCTCCATCAAACAAAAGTACAGAGACAGCGGTGCATGCAAAGCTTGTAATAGTTGAGGGAATGAACCGTGATAGTGAAAAAAAGATTGTCTTTTCACTCGGTGATTTAGTATAGAGAAGACAAGCCCCTAGCCTCGATCACACCTACGCGCCAAAGGTCACATCAGAGACAAAAATGAAATACTGGTTTGTTTGAGAACATATACCTCTTACCATCACGTTAATCGTGTGTGATGGCTTCCCTAAAGCGCATAATAAAATCGAAAGTGCACTCATATTTTTTTGGAGAAGGATGGGGATCTGCCCCCTGGTAGAAACTGGAGAAAATCCGTGTGAAGCGCACATCAACAAGATGAGAGGAGCCGAGTCGCATGCATCTAGCTGAAAGCGACATTTGATAAACTTTCATCGAAAATGATTGATGATCACTATCAGCAATGATCACTAAATATAGGTTCAGGTAAGCCTATAATGATCTATAAATTAATTTTTCAAAAAAGGCATTTATATACTGGTCACCCGGAGTCGGAGTCCTATCAACCCCCGGAGTCGGAGTCCTATCAAAATGATTGGACTCCGCATTTCTGAGGCCTACTACAGTCGAACGTCTACATAGTGAATTTCAACGGACCAGATAAAAAAAATTCACCATGAGGAGAGCTCACTGTCAGGAGGTTTTCTAAAATTTTAAGTAATATTCAGTGGCGTCGCGTGTTCAGAGACTACAGGCCTTCGCTCCATAGTAGATTCCTATACTTCTGCAGTATAGACAGCATGAACTGCACAAAAATAATTAATTTGACACTGTCTTAATTTCAGTGAATTTTCATGCTCGTGCAAGTGCAAGTCATGCTGACATGCATGACTACAAAGTAAATGAAATAGAAAATGAAAGTTACTCTGAAGTCCACAGACCACCCAATATTGACTATGGGGGGACTACTTGGGCTCTGGCAAGAGTTCGGACTCATCTTCAATTAAAGGAGGATCGAGAGCTACACTGCCGTATGTGAAGGGTGTCTCCGAAAAATTGGCGTCAATACTCAGTGACATCAATGTAGATGTGGCGATGAGACCTGTTTCCACTTTGCGATCCCAACTGGTGAACAAGAGACCTGAGCCTGCTAAGGTCTTGGGCTCCGTCTACCAGATCAGTTGCGATGAGGGAAGCTGCGGATGGAGATACGTGGGCGAAACTCAGCGACCAATTGAGCAGCGAAAAAAGGAGGATTTGCGGTCAATCCGCGAAATGGACGTGCTGCGTTCTGAGGTAGCGCAGCATTCAATGTCGACACAACATCTCTTTGGATAGTATGACTATCATCGACAGAGAGCCATTATGGAACAAGCGGATAGTGAAAGAATCCTTCTGGACTCATAAGCTTGGTTCCTGCAATAAAGTGAAGCACTCTCTAAGTGATGCTTGGAAGTTTTAATGTCATTTTTTCTTTTAATTTCACTTCTGTCTTTTCGGGTAATTTTCGTTTCTTACCTTCTACTTTTGTATTTTGTCAGTAGAGCCATATCAATGTTAATAATTTGTTAGGTATCGGCATTCCCTAAGTTGGTGTATTGACTCTTTGATGTTCACTCACAGCGTTCACGCATTGTTTTTGCTGTCTCACTCATGTCCTGACGATGGTCGCGTGCAGTGACTGAAAGTACTCGATAAAGAGCTTATCGTGAAAAACTTATCGTTTTCAACGGGTTCCCTCAAAATGGTTGATAACAGTCAGATCCCGTTATTTCATGCAGTACTTGTTTTATGTATTTTCGCTTATCGTATTGTATTTTATTTTGGACAGTCAATGTTATGTTCCGGGGTGAATGAAAAGAGCACGTGATGACTTGAGCTCATCCACGGCAATCTTTTCTTCATTCACTTGCCTGAAGATGGTCGCCCGTAACGGCTGAAAATCCTCGCACATGTTGCTGCAATAAAGAAAACCATCAAAGCAAGGACTTTTCTCATCTTATAAATTAATGGCTTGTCCTTTATTTTCTGAAAAACACACAAATCTCTGTGATTTGCTGTGAACACATCCCTGGCGCATTGTGTGATTGCTTGAAGATCCTCCAGTTAATAGCTGAGAGCTGGTACTCTGAACGTATTTGAGAGTATAGTGACTTGAAACTGTAAAGTGTATGTGGGCTCGTAATACCTACAAGTCTATAACTTGTACAGGTTCTGAAACCGTAAGTCTATAACTTTCGGAAGTCTATATCCGTTATAGACTTCCGCTGTACTCTATCGCGATTTTCCCGTCTCTGAGAAATGAAATGTGTATGTTTATTGAGTTAAAGTAATGAAAGGCTCATATATAATCTTGTTATAACTTAGAATGCCCTGATTTCCTATTTATTTAGAAAATCAGTCTTGAACGTGTATTACCTGCAAGTCTAAACCATACAAGTAGAACTTGTTTGTTAAAATTCGCCAATGACAGATAATATTTTATGTCCATCTATTTGAATTTTCGGAGAGACGGATGACTATTTCGGCTAAAAGCACTGAAAGAGCATTTGATCTGCAATGCTTATGTAAAATGAATTATATTGAGCCATATAGAAGCAAATATTGACATGTAGTCTTCAATTATCCTTTCATTGAATGTGAAAGCAAAAGATAGAGATTCTAAATTTCTGGGCTGGCTTCTAGTGAACTTTATTTTGATGACTTGACTTGTTTTCCAAATAGCAATGTGTGCAGCCTAATGAGTGTCATAATGATGTAATGAAATGCTACGAAAGCCATGCGTGGTTGGAATTGAATTACCATTCTTTCATTCTGATCGTAGGATGCGATTGTCTGCACCAGAGTAACTTATATGCAGACCAACATAAGCAAGAGAATGAATTAAGCCGTAGAAACTGATGCACATAGCGAATGTGAAATTCTTTCAAGTCCAAACGTCAAAGGCAAATTGACACTATGATTGAGGCAGATTGATTTAGCCATCTATTTGATTTAAAGATTCCAGTAAATGTTAGATTGGGTCTAAATAGGGCCTACTCAGATTTCAGTATGTACAGGTCTACTGTTCTACTCGCATACCGTTGATACAATGTGTTCCTTTTATCTTAGCAAGCTGATATTGTACATGTAAATTGTTAGTACCCTCAACTGCCAGTCCCTTAGTGGTATTTGGTCAATTCGTCCAGCAAGTATTTATTTCAACATGACATTTATCAAAAAATTGTTAAAATGCCAAAATTTCCATAGTATGTGAACATGATCCTACTTGCATACCGTTGATATGATGTGTTCGTTTTATCTTAGCAAGCTGATATTTTGCATGTAAGTTGATAATACCCTCACCTGGCATTAACTTATTGGGATTTGGCCAATTCGTCCAGCAAGTATTTATTTCAACATGACATTTATCAAAAAATTGTTAAAATGCCAAAATTTCCATAGTATGTGAACATGATCCTACTTGCATACCGTTGATATGATGTGTTCGTTTTATCTTAGCAAGCTGATATTTTGCATGTAAGTTGATAATACCCTCACCTGGCATTAACTTATTGGGATTTGGCCAATTCGTCCAGCAAGTATTTATTTCAACATAACATTTCTCAAAAAAGTTAAAATGCCAAAATTTCCATAGTATGTGAACATGATCCTACTTGCATACCTAACCGTTGATATGATGTGTTCGTTTATCTTAGTAAGCTGACTGTACCCTCACCTGCCAATTGATAAAATGTGTTCTGTTCATCCTAAGAAGCTGAAACGTCAAATGAGGGTTGATAACAGAATTACCTTTTATTATATCATACTTATTGGAATCAGAATCACATTCTCACTATTTTGATGCGTAATTTTCTCTGCAATTTTCTTCTTTATTATGTAGCCCTATGAAATTCTCATCATCATGAATTTTATGAATGAATGATTAAAACTGTAAGTAGATTGTTGAGACATGAGCTTCTTTTTTCCAGGAACGGCAATGCAACGGAACGCCAAGGCAAGCGCTTTAGCGAAATTGTAAGTTTCTTGGGGTGTCAGGAATAATCTCTTTGTAATTGAGTGCTCTGTATGTTGTGAGATATAATATTAGTATTGTTATTATATCAATATTTCTGTGTTGTGAGATATTATGGTGTTGATGTTTCTATAGTGTAGGTGTATACTGGAAAATATGTCACGTATTCATCGTAGCTCAATTATTTAGTTACATTTTAAGACATAAAGTAAAGTTGAGAATTTATATTGTTAATGCTGCTATTTTAGATTTTCGAAATCTACAAGGACTGGTGAGAAATGTTCCTAGCGTTTCAACGATGTTAATGTTTCAGTTCAGTGTGCTGGAGGTGTGCAGTCGGAAACCGAACCTGATCGGGTTTAGGTCGGGTTTGGGTTTGTTGAGAATTGTTCGGGTTCTTTCTGGTTACAAATGAAATGTGAAATTTCAGAACACACAAACCAGATGTTGGTGTCATACAGATACTAGCTAATCTACTATGTTATAGTTCCCCTATTTGTTATACGCAAGTGCTGCTGTAAATTTCTCCTCGCTGGTCGCTGACTCACATAATGTTCATTAGCAACCAACTGCCACCCTTAGAAATACCAACTTTAATCTATTATGAAGCTGCCTTAATTTTTTCGTATACCTACATTTCTACAGCACCAGCGAAATTTTCATTAGTTTTTAGAAATCTTTGCTTGATGGGACATTTATTACGATAACATTTAACTGTTCTTTCTTGAAATATTGCTGACAACAAACGTAGACTTCTATGATAGTGAGATAATCGAAATGAGATGGTTAATCCAAGCGACTATAAATCAATGTATAGACATGGATATAAAACTCTCAGTAGTGTTCTGCATGATTATTATTGTCTGATCTTAGATGATAATGACAATTTGACATGCATAAGATGAACTCATGCAGTCCAAGTCATCCAATGACCCTCGCCTCTTTAAGCTAATTGCATGCCTGAGACGAGTATGATGGAATTAGCTCAAGTCTTAAACACCCAGACAATTCCTGAGCCTTGGGAACTCAGTATCCACTATTGAGAATTTATCTCCTCTCCATGTCTGTGTATTGATTCATAGTCGCTTGACTTAGCCATCTGATTTTGAAAATGATATTAATGATATGGATTGGAAGATGTCAGGATTTGCTGCATTTTGATTGTTACGTTTGTGCATTTTAAGTCCGGGTACTCTCCGGACGACTACCAATGATGCTTTCAGTTGGTCTCGAACCTTGAAAGCCATGGCGTTAAAACCATTAAACCAAAAATGGAAAATGATAGTAATGCAATATCCAATATGTATAGCAGGTTGATAGAGTTGATTAACCATCAGCATCAATGAATCCTGATGGAAAGAGTAAATTTTAACTCAGCTTAGCCACATACACGAAGGACTGTCAAATACTTTCGAGACGAAACATTTTGATAAATCATAGTTGTAGTAAGCAACTTACGACTTTTCAGATAAGTGTTCTCATTCCAGCCCAAACCGATAAAGATTAAGTCAGCAACCTCAAATGACAGTCCGAAATATTGATTTGCAATATATTTATTATTGATAACATTGCTGATGTTTTTGACATAATGGAGATTGCGAAATTCCAATTTTCATTTCAGACACTCAATTGAAAGTTTCAACACAACCGGCGTCGAAAAATCGTGATCTGAATGATGAAGTCGGCCAACTTGAGAGTAGTAGCCGCTGCGATGAAGTCCACTTTCCTGCAATTATTGAGGCAGACATTCCGTTGGATAGTACAAACCTCTTAGACTTCTTGACCGAAGGAAAGGAGCCTCTTGGTTCTAAAGGTGAAGAACAACTGGATGAAACGATGGAGTCCGATAATTTCATCGAAGAATCTGATTGCGAGTCTGATGATGAGGATTCTGAGGAAGAAAGCGAACTAAGGCATTGTGAAAATGTTCGTAATGGGGTACCAGAAAAAATCGAATCCAGATTTTAGGCACTAAAAATTCTCATGACAGACAGGTTTTCGATAAGTGTGATGTCTGTCTATTTTGTGGAAAGAAAGTATTGAGCATTAGTTTGTGGAGACATCTTGAGAACATCCATAAAAATGAAAACGAAGTTAAAGAAATTTTTGCAATGGATAAGAATTCTATATCCAAGAAAAGAGCTATTCAGTGTCTCAGAAATAAAGGTAATTACAAGCACAATGTTCAAATTCTGAAGAACGGAGGAAATCTTATCGTTGTGCAGCGTCCTAAGAAGACAATTAACATTACTGATAAACTGCATACCTACGCAGTGTGTGATAAATGCTTGGGATTTTATTGCTCTTCAGAAATATGGAGGCACACTTGTCCAGATAATCCGAAAACGTCGGAAGAGCCGAAATCAATAAGAATTCAACTACTCAACTGCCCCGAGCAATTGAAAGCTTTCTTTACCAAGATGCGCAATGATGAAACATCAGACATTGCATCTAAAGACAAGGTCATTCTCATATTCATCACGGATGAAATTGTGAAGAAGGGGATGTCAAAGTATACATCAATATCACAGAAAATTCGGACTCTTTGCAATCTAATAATGCTGTTCCGAAATCATCAAAAGAACGATTCACTTACGATGCAGGATATTTTACGACCAAGCCAACTGAACGAATTAATACAGATCATGATAAAGGAATTCAAGTACGATTGCGGCAACTCAGAAGATATTACCATGGAGAAACCCGCATCTTTGAAGAAGATGTGTCAATCAATTTTTCAAATATCCGGCTGCTTGCAAAGTGACTTTTTGAAAAAGGGTGATCTGAGCGCTGCGAAACAAATGAAAATTTTCCTAAAATTGCTTGAGTCGGATATACGACCGATGATGACAAACGCAACAAATTTCATGCGTAAACCTGCTTCAGGAGATCCAACGTGCCTGCCATCGGATGAGAATGTTGATAAGTTGAAGGATTATATTGTACATCAACTCAAAACTATGAATTTGAAAGATGAAAACAAACGTGATTTGAAGGAGTTGATAATGACATTCTTGATACTATTCAATCGAAGAAGGTCATCTGAGGTGGCGAAATTGACATTACACACCTGGAATGATAAAGGGAAATGGAAAGCCATGGCTATGCCGGACGAAGAGAAAATGTCAGATGGCGAAAAGAAGTTGTTGGAAGAAATGGAATTGGTTTACATGAAAGGCAAATGTAGACGATTAGTGCCCATCATATTTCCCAAATTAGCGGTCAAAATTGTTCAGTGGCTATCGCGCGATTGTGGAAATTATATCTTTTCAAACAATGCAGGTAGACACATCAGGGGAAATGACGCAGTTAGAAACATAGCGAAGAAAGCACAAGTCGACGCAGAGAAATTGAACTCAGTCACATTTCGCAAGATGTTGGCCACCGGATTACAGGTAGGACAATCCTTTTTGAAATGAAAATCTTTTTGTTTAAATTTCTTTGGTGTTATATTTTTATTATCTAAGAAATTGATAATCAGGGAGAGCTTCAAGTATTGATCATAGAGTAAGAGATCGCGAATGTTTTTTGTACCTATGAATAATGAAAATGTACACAACAAGTTTGTGGAAATGACTTCGAACTATTTGTTCTAATTAAATAAAACTGCGTTGATGCGATTATCATCCTTGAGGACAGTTTACGAGTGCTAACTCTGCTTATTCCTTTGGTTTTCCCGGTGATCAATGAAAATCGCTTTAGCTGGCACTCATTTGTGGATAGAAAATTTGATTTAACTTATCTATTAAAAAAATAACGTATTAACTCATTTTATTGAAAACTCTACAATCAGGTCAGATTTTGGTGTTTATAATCGTCGCAGAATCATAAATGTCCCATTTTCATCTTCATTTGATGACAATTTTCATAAGATAGTATAAATTGTTATAGATTTCTCAAGAATGAGGAAATCTAAATTGATTTCCAATCTTACATATAAGCTTAATAAATAATTGTTTAAGTATCAAAAATGTTTTGTGTCAAAAAACAGGATTTATCTTTGAAAATTTCAAAATGGACGTCTGTTTCAGATTGACTGTTGAGTAACGAGAAATGGAAAACAATGAAGAATATACATCGAATATAGCGCAACCTAATGAAGTTATTCGTCGGATGTCAAAGTAATGACTGTGCACTAGTAATTCAGGTTAATTGTTTCAACTCATTATTTTCAATGGCTGCCAATTCTTGTGCCCCCATTGGCATTATTTCTTGAATAGAAGTTGGATTGCTTGTTCAAAAATTCCTTCGTATCCACTCGTTTCGAATTAATTTATTCTTGAGATTCGAGGGTTAGCATCCTCTCTTCAGATTGTTAATTTCTTCCAGTTCTCTTTAGAGTGTTTTTGATTGCTGTTGTCTATATGAAACGTAAAATATATTGCCTTTTTGGGTTGCAGGTCTATCTATTCTGATGTATGGTAATATCTTGACGTTAAAAGCAAACCATATTTACGATAAATCGGATAATTCCATTCGAGTGTTCGATGATTCTAAACTTAATTCTACCCATTCATGACACCGCCCAAGCACGCAATGACCTTATAAAAGTTGTTGCATGAACTTTTTCAACTATTGGTTGCTATTCGAAATCATGACTTTTCTGTTTGCAGTCAATGGATTTAACCGACAGTCAGATCAAATTCCTCAGCTCCCATCTTGGACATTCGGAAGAAGTTCACAAGCGCTACTACAGAATGCGCGACTCATCAGTTGAGCTGGTTAAAGTAGGAAAAATGTTGAACGACTCCTTCGAGAAACGGAAGACACAGAGGGAACGAGGTAATTTGATTTCATTAATCTTTGATAGATCATTGGTATACAAACACATAGAAAACTGACCACAAAATGTTTTATAACCAATCAAGACCTGTTATGGTACATTCACAATGGTCAGTCACATGGTCGTATTTTATGGAATAGTAAGAATTATACGGAAATTGATTAGATAGAAATATCAACATTGACAAGAGTATTACAAGCATGTTGCATGTTTAAAACTACAGTTTGATGTTGAAAGTACGAGTAATGTTGAATTAACTTAAGTTGTGGTCGTCAGTAAAGAAGTGTTTTGCAATATTCTTTATTTTGTAGTACATCATCGTAGGAGATTTGCTTCACCCAAATTACTTCTTCTTTCTGTTTTAGTTCAATGGACAAAGAATCAAGAAAATTTCCTGCAAATTCGATTTGGATCTTACATAACCAATAATAAACAAGTGCCAGCAACCCAAGCAAAGAAGGTCATCAAAGAAATGCCTTTGCTCTTTAAAAACCGAAAGTGCAAAGAAATCCAGGTCAGTGTTTTCGATTATCCGTAGACCACCTGTACATGTTCTGTCATGGACTTACGTTTGAGACTAAGCTATTACTCAGTCAAACTGATGACATATTCAACAGTTACATTAATCTGCGTTTCGTTTGCCTAAGCTCTAAAACAAGGATAGAATAAATGTGCAAAAATTCTCAATGATTGTCGAAGTTCCAGGTGCGTAAATTTCGTATACAACTACAAGGATAAATTATATATATATAAATATAAAAGGTAATATTTTAGCATTACTCAGGGAATTTTCATGGATCACTGGTTCAGTCATGCAATCAGTCTAGGCCTATTGTTTTTTGTTATGATCTTCATTCAGTCACCATCGTAACTCCATCGTCTCGCTACAACATTGTAATAAACCTTTTGCGTTTCCAGGAATGGTGCGCACAGTGTTGATCGAAGAACTCAGCAGTGAAACAAATGGCAATATGATAATTGTATCATGAACATAATCGTGTTTCTCCCTTCTATTCACAGAATAAATCGTTCATTCAGAGCTGAATGTTTTCATTTTCAAAACAGAATGGAAACAATGAATAGTGATTTCAGATTGTGATTATATTCATTACTAGACTTAGAGTAAATCGCTTAAGATCTATCAACTTTCATGTCTCAATCTCAGAGGAATTGCAAAAGATGAAACAAATTCTGCATAGTACATCAGATAACCATAGAAACCCTACCGGCTATACCTAAAAAAGCAGCGAACGTCAGTACATGAAAATTGTAGGTCAGTAATTAATGATAAGTCCTGTATTTGGCTACAGCTATGAGAACATATTTTACTTGACAATTGGACAATCCGTTGACAAACAGACTCCACTCTCTCAGACGTCGTCAAGCTTTGTCAAATTATACCTGATATCTTTTCTACACGCTCCAACATTAGAGGTTTACGGTAGGTGAGTCGCTTCGAGGCATAGATATAGACCTCCGGAGCTTACAACTTCAAAAGTCTGGTGGTCAACATATTTGACTTGACAATTGGACAATCCGTTGACAAGCAGACTCCACTCTCTCAGATGTTGTCAAATTATATCCAATGTCTATTCTGCACGCTCTAACATTAGAGGTTTACGGCAGATCAGTCGCTTCGAGACAAGTTGGAGCTTACACCTTCAAAAGTCTGGTGGTCAACATATTTGACGACAATTGGACAATCCGTTGAAAAGCAGACTCCACTCTCTCAGATGTTGTCAAATTATATCCAATGTCTATTCTGCACGCTCTAACATTAGAGGTTTACGGCAGCTCAGTCGCTTTGAGAGAAGTTATAAACCTCCGGAGTATACAACTTCAAAAGTCTGGTGGTCAACATATAGTTGACTTGACAATTGGTCAATCCGTTGACAAACAGACTCCACTCTCTCAGACGTCGTCAAGCTATGTCTTATGTCTTTCTTTTACGTTTTTAGCCAGGAATGTGGTAGATTATGCACATCGAGACATAGTTATAGACCTCCGGAGCTTACAACTATTCTGTTTTATAGGTTCAAGAAACTTGTGAGGCAAGTCTATAACAGTGAATGATGAGTTCATTTGAAAAATAATGCTATAGACTTACTGTTTGGGACGTGTGTGAAGTTAGCGGAACCACTCAGCGGAACCATTTTTTATTATAGCTTAATTCTATTCGAAACAGCTGCTAGTTTGTCAATTTCAGTCTCCTGATTACGAATCTGAGCTCAGATTTCACAAATTCACAGTCGCTTCTGAGAAATTCAAGTTTAAAGATAAAAGTGGTCCCGCTGTGAAGTTAGCGGAACCATCCAGCAGAACCAATTGCTGAGTCTCGCTGATTGACGCAGTAAATCAATTTCTTTTGGTCACTACCCGATCAATTTTGTTGTGCTGATCACGAATATGTGCCTCATCTTTCAAAACAGTGCAGATTTCACCCGGAAATCTGAATTTCACTTTTTCTGCAAGCTGATTGTGAAGTTAGCGGAACCATTTTTCAATACAAAGAATTTCTCAGCGAAATCCATCCTCTCCTACTAATTTAAAGCTCCTAATCACAAATCTGTAATCAGATTTGCAAAACTCGCCCGCATTGCAAAGATATTCCTCTATCTGGGTCCGCTGTGAAGTGCCCGGAACCACCTACTGGCATTAAAATTTCAAATTCTAATTTTTGCACAGAATCACTGCAATAGACATACCAAGAGAATGGAATTGCTTCACTGATCACGGTTTGCCGTCCGATTTCACGGGAGAATAAGTATTTGCCGAGAAAAATGGATTTTACGGTTATCATGGACTTTTCTGCAAGCTGATTGTGAAGTTAGCGGAACCATTTTTCAATACAAAGAATTTCTCAGCGAAATCCATCCTCTCCTACTAATTTGAAGCTCCTAATCACAAATCTGTAATCAGATTTGCAAAACTCGCCCGCATTGCAAAGATATTCCTCTATCTGGGTCCGCTGTGAAGTGCCCGGAACCACCTACTGGCATTAAAATTTCAAATTCTAATTTTTGCACAGAATCACTGCAATAGACATACCAAGAGAATGGAATTGCTTCACTGATCACGGTTTGCCGTCCGATTTCACGGGAGAATAAGTACTTGCCGAGAAAAATGGATTTTACGGTTATCATGGACTTTTCTGCAAGCTGATTGTGAAGTTAGCGGAACCATTTTTCAATACAAAGAATTTCTCAGCGAAATCCATCCTCTCCTACTAATTTGAAGCTCCTAATCACAAATCTGTAATCAGATTTGCAAAACTCGCCCGCATTGCAAAGATATTCCTCTATCTGGGTCCGCTGTGAAGTGCCCGGAACCACCTACTGGCATTAAAATTTCAAATTCTAATTTTTGCACAGAATCACTGCAATAGACATACCAAGAGAATGGAATTGCTTCACTGATCACGGTTTGCCGTCCGATTTCACGGGAGAATAAGTACTTGCCGAGAAAAATGGATTTTACGGTTATCATGGACTTTTCTGCAAGCTGATTGTGAAGTTAGCGGAACCATTTTTCAATACAAAGAATTTCTCAGCGAAATCCATCCTCTCCTACTAATTTGAAGCTCCTAATCACAAATCTGTAATCAGATTTGCAAAACTCGCCCGCATTGCAAAGATATTCCTCTATCTGGGTCCGCTGTGAAGTGCCCGGAACCACCTACTGGCATTAAAATTTCAAATTCTAATTTTTGCACAGAATCACTGGCAATAGACATACCAAGAGAATGGAATTGCTTCACTGATCACGGTTTGCCGTCCGATTTCACGGGAGAATAAGTACTTGCCGAGAAAAATGGATTTTACAGTTTTCAAGGATTTCATCGGAATCTCAGAAAAAATCAACCCTCTCCAGATCAGCCGAACCATCATTTATTACAGCACAATTCTATTGCACCATCACAATGTGTAATTACCTCTTGTGCGCTTTGCTTCTCGGTGCATGCTGTTGTGCCTCTGAAGTCATTAGATGTTTGAAGAAGACGGTTTACAAGTGTTCGTCCATCGGAACGCTGGTATCGCTAATTTCTCCATGTTTGTTGTTTGTAATTACGAGGTTAGTTAAAGAAAAACTTTCATGTTGTCCTAAAAAGGATTCAGAATCGCTTCATTGTTGAAAGATTGCAATGCTTTGTAGCTATTGTGCATATTAATTCATTTCGTATCAAAAAACATAAAGTCTTAGTAGGATAACATTTTTCGGTTCCATGCTGTCAAATCTCTGCAGCGGATTGGTAATTCATTAGTTGCATAATATCCTGAGGTGATAAAAGATAAGAAACTTGCTAATAAGTGCGATTCTTGCATAATGAAAAAATCACGTGTGTGAAGTTGGCGCAACCACTCAGCGCAACCATTTTTGTTTTTACTGTGCCACTCCCAAAAATCACATAAACCACACAATTTGAGGACGCTGATTATGTGCCACTACTCGGTTTCACGAAATTCAGCCTCCTTTGGCCAGAAAACGCAATTCAAATTTCAAATTGGTTGCGCTGTGAAGTTGGCGCAACCAAATTTGAAATCAAAATTACTCAGCACACAGGCAGTTATGCTTCACATAAATAGTACCAGCGGATGTGCCAGGTCAACATTCATCAGAATCAATCAAACAAAAGCAGTCTTTCACCCGCTCTAAAAGAAAACATCAAACATCAAATCACATGACAAAGCTTATAATAAAATATTGCACAACCCGCGCAACCATTTTTCATTTCGAGTGTGCCACTCCTGAAATGCATGTTTCTAGTACAATTTGGGGTCGCTGATTATGTGCCACGCATCAGTTTTACTAAATTCGGCCTCCTTCACTCGAAAAACTCAATTCAAAGTTCAACTACATCACACAATAATTCCAGCGCAACCACTTTTCAAGTTGAAATTACTCTGCTCAAACGCCGTTTCACATCAAATAAATAGCACCATCGGGTGTGCCAGGTCAATATTCATCAGAATCGACCAAACACTCGTACCTATTCACTTGCTAAATCAGAAAATATCATCCTTCAAAAACACATGATTTCCTGCCATGTATAGGCCTAGACATGATCGAGCTGAAGCTCAGATCAATTCGAGTCGGCGCAACCATTTTTCATTTCGAGTGTTAGGTCGATTCTGATGAATATTGACCTGGCACACCCGATGGTGCTATTTATTTGATGTGAAACGGCGTTTGAGCAGAGTAATTTCAACTTGAAAAGTGGTTGCGCTGGAATTATTGTGTGATGTAGTTGAACTTCCCGTTGGTAAGGCCGTTCATGGGCCAATATCGTTCCGGCTTTGGCTTTTTATCTTTCCAGTAAATTCATTCCATTTAAATATTTATATTTCACTTTCTTTAAATACTACTTATTAATTGAAAATAAGTAGTATTATATATATCCCGAAACTATATATGTCAAAGAAAAGATCGGCCAACGATGAAAATTTCATTAACCTTTTTGCGCCCGAATTTGAATAAATATCAGTCACTGCTAGAGCATCAGTGTCGGGCGATGCTATATCACTGGTGTCAATGCGCTATTCTGAGCACGTAATCTTATTGTCAATGATCCCAAAACAATAATTTGATTTAGTTAAAACCATATATGTATACTACAGACATGATAACTTCAAGAGCTTAACTGCTTTATAAATCATGGTCAATTTAAAATCTGCTTCCTGTTAAAAGTGCTTAGCAAGTCTGTTAAGGTCGTAAAGTGACATAGATATCTTAGATTGTCCTTAATAAGTGCTTCGCATAATTATTATGGCAATAAAGCGTCAAAATTAACTTAAAATTATGGCTATGTCTTGCAGCCACTTGAAATTACGCATTTTAGAACAGTAGGCCTTTCGGTTGAAAGAGAAATTTGAAGGCTATACCTAATAAAGAATAGCATAATGGTAATAAAGGTATCATACTTTTTCACCAAATGAACATGTGAATTACAGTAAACTATCCGTGATCATCGGTTTTGGATAAATCAGAAGTGTACCGTAATTCAACATTTAGATGTGAAATTTATTGAAAAAAAATTTTCTGCAATCGAATGCAAATACAAATACATGCACATCAAAATAGCTGAACATGACTTACTTATAAATGATTGAAAATATATAAAATTAATCAAAAAATCATGATGGAAAGTGTTGATCAGCGCCTCAATTAATTTCATGAGAAAACAGGAATAGATATTCATGAAATTAAGAGAAACATGGAGTAATTCAATAGATCTTTTTCGTTTGTTGACACTGTTGCTAAAGACGCTGAAAAGTTTGAAAAAAATATTATTTCAAACAAATATAATATAATTTTTGATCATGGAATATTCCTATTTTTTTAATCATTAGGGTACTTGGTTAAGTTTGATGTGGCCATGATGATTAATCAGAGATATATTAATGCCTGACACCATAAATGGGATATTCTGTAAAATATCATGGATATATCATGTAAAAATGTATAAATACATTACGAATACTTGAATAAACGCTATGAATAAACCATGGACTAAACTGTGTACTTCTAAAGCGAGGGCTAAATATGTTGGCATGGAATGCGTAACAATAGCTTAATTATCATCTTTCAATCAATGACATTATTACAGATGTAAAGAAATATAGAATACAAAAGGATAGCAACATTCACAATCATGATAGGACATTACTATCGGTTTTTATTCCACTGTTAAGAGATTCACAAGACTGTCATTTTTAATTCAGATAACTGAAATATGCTAAAACATCACACTGTTTGCAATCACAAAACGAAATATTACTGAATTCATGTTCAATGACTTATGTATAGTCCATGGTTATCTATGGTTAATACCCAGTCTTCCAAACATCGAAATAATTTATTGTTGTTTAATTTTGTAATTTTTTAAAAGTTTTGGACCATTTTAACTTGCGTGGAGGCGGCCATAGTATGGATTCTAGTGTGATTGACTTATCTACCGACGTATTATTAATTATCTACATATACAATGTGTATAATATCTCTAAAGGTTAACTATCAGTTGGTCTTTGCCATCCGGTTATTATCGTTGGGCTATCAGTATTATCGTTAATACGCTATTGTACGTTTTGATTTACGATAAGGCAGTGGCTATTAGCAAGACAATGTCTTGACAGTAAACCCCCAACTTGCTATTTCCAAGACAATGTCTTGACAATAAAACCTCAAATTGCTAATACCAAGACAATGTCTTGACAATAAACCCCCAACTTGCTATTACCAAGACATGATCAAAATGCACAAGACATGGAATTTTTCGCTATGAATTTTTTTTCTAAGATTCGATTTTTCGACATTTGATTGCAGTGAAGCCTGCATGTTATCACCTAGATCAGTGATAACTAGGCATGATTATGGTGAAAGAATAAATTTGATTGGTCACTGAAAAAAATATGTTGAATACAAACTAAATCTCGACCCATTTACCCCCCCCTCCCTTGCTCCTATCCGTAGATCCATATCTAGCCACAAGAAACTAGGCCTATGACAAAATTTTTTGTTTGAACATTTAAGTACGTAGTCTTATCCGCAATCTTTATAAATACGTAGTCATAGCCTACCCGTTGAATACGGTACCGTGTGTAAAATGAAAGCAATATTTAAAAAAGAAAATACATTGAAGAACAAATTACTTGTATGTGCCATTGTTTATTATTTTGTGTGTGTTCTCATACATGCCGATTGTTATTATCACATAAGAAATATGATGAATCGCTATATTACTGTAGGCTATATCAAAATCAGATATAGCCAAGATCTACTATGCCTATTATAAAAGAAGTTCCGTACGAACAAAATGTAGGCCTACATGCATGCTAAAAGATTGAACAAATTTACGACAACAAATGCAAATTCTTCTTGCAAGAGCAGCATAAACGCTTGAAATTCGATTTCTTTTTCAAATGTGAACTTTTCTTTGACTTGACGACCATTTTTATTGTATACGGAATCATATTTTTGTGTAGTTCCTTGTATAAACTTCTAAATGTTGCTTAACACAAAAAAGTGATCATATTCACTCGGTCGACCTCTATCGGTCACTCTATCAGGAGTATGCACATCGATTTTGAGTGTGATATGATAAGATTTAGTGACGGTGTTTGATCACTTGAAGTTAGCGAATTGTGCAGAAAATGACGATTTTTTCATCTATCTGTACTTTTAACAAAAATGGGTTGTTGAAATCATCAGTTATCCTAATAAATGACCATAACGGACCGCATTCCTGGCAGGTCATTCTATTAGGAGTATGCATATCGATTTTGAGTGTGATATGATAAGATTTAGTGACGGTGTTTGATCACTTGAAGTTAGCGAATTGTGCAGAAAATGACGATTTTTTCATCTATCTGTACTTTTAACAAAAATGGGTTGTTGAAATCATCAGTTATCCTAATAAATGACCATAACGGACCACATTCCTGGCAGGTCATTCTATCAGGAGTATGCATATCGATTTTGAGTGTGATATGATAAGATTTAGTGACGGTGTTTGATCACTTGAAGTTAGCGAATTGTGCAGAAAATGACGATTTTTTCATCTATCTGTACTTTTCTCAAAAATGGGTTGTTGAAATCATCAGTTATCCTAATAAATGACCATAACGGACCTCGTTCCTGGCAGGTCACTCTATCAGGAGTATTCACATCGATTTTGAGTGTGATATGATAAGATTTAGTGACGGTGTTTGATCACTTGAAGTTAGCGAATTGTGCAGAAAATGACGATTTTTTCATCTATCTGTACTTTTAACAAAAATGGGTTGTTGAAATCATCAGTTATCCTAATAAATGACCATAACGGACCACATTCCTGGCAGGTCATTCTATCAGGAGTATGCACATCGATTTTGAGTGTGATATGATAAGATTTAGTGACGGTGTTTGATCACTTGAAGTTAGCGAATTGTGCAGAAAATGACGATTTTTTCATCTATCTGTACTTTTAACAAAAATGGGTTGTTGAAATCATCAGTTATCCTAATAAATGACCATAACGGACCACATTCCTGGCAGGTCACTCCATCAGGAGTATGCACATCGATTTTGAGTGTGATATGATAAGATTTAGTGACGGTGTTTGATCACTTGAAGTTAGCGAATTGTGCAGAAAATGACGATTTTTTCATCTATCTGTACTTTTAACAAAAATGGGTTGTTGAAATCATCAGTTATCCTAATAAATGACCATAACGGACCGCATTCCTGGCAGGTCATTCTATCAGGAGTATGCATATCGATTTTGAGTGTGATATGATAAGATTTAGTGACGGTGTTTGATCACTTGAAGTTAGCGAATTGTGCAGAAAATGACGATTTTTTCATCTATCTGTACTTTTAACAAAAATGGGTTGTTGAAATCATCAGTTATCCTAATAAATGACCATAACGGACCACATTCCTGGCAGGTCACTCTATCAGGAGTATTCACATCGATTTTGAGTGTGATATGATAAGATTTAGTGACGGTGTTTGATCACTTGAAGTTAGCGAATTGTGCAGAAAATGACGATTTTTTCATCTATCTGTACTTTTAACAAAAATGGGTTGTTGAAATCATCAGTTATCCTAATAAATGACCATAACGGACCGCATTCCTGGCAGGTCATTCTATCAGGAGTATGCACATCGATTTTGAGTGTGATATGATAAGATTTAGTGACGGTGTTTGATCACTTGAAGTTAGCGAATTGTGCAGAAAATGACGATTTTTTCATCTATCTGTACTTTTCTCAAAAATGGGTTGTTGAAATCATCAGTTATCCTAATAAATGACCATAACGGACCACATTCCTGGCAGGTCACTCTATCAGGAGTATTCACATCGATTTTGAGTGTGATATGATAAGATTTAGTGACGGTGTTTGATCACTTGAAGTTAGCGAATTGTGCAGAAAATGACGATTTTTTCATCTATCTGTACTTTTCTCAAAAATGGGTTGTTGAAATCATCAGTTATCCTAATAAATGACCATAACGGACCTCGTTCCTGGCAGGTCACTCTATCAGGAGTATTCACATCGATTTTGAGTGTGATATGATAAGATTTAGTGACGGTGTTTGATCACTTGAAGTTAGCGAATTGTGCAGAAAATGACGATTTTTTCATCTATCTGTACTTTTAATTTTATCTGTACTTTTGGGTATAATCGATGACATTGACGAAGTAAACAAAACTTTCTCTGGTTTCAAGATGAAATTTGTGAAATCGTTGTATGATTTTCCTTATGAATCCATTGTGTTGGGTATTGGATATTTTCTGTTATGCGAAATTGTAGATTTCATGAATCTCCAACCGGAAATGCATAGCATTCCATAGTGACGAATCAGACTTGTATTTAATTTTCCCTTACGTATCTTAGTTCTCAGTGTTCTTATGTTGTCGCATGCCTTGGTTAGTTAGCGCAATTTATTTTTGACCTTCACCTGAGTCCGTGAAAATGAAAATATTGTTCAGACGAATAGCCACTTTCATGTTTTGGTAACTCCTTTTTTGGAGAATTCATTACATGCCGTTCTGATTTCAGGCTCTTGAATATTCCAAGTGCAATTACGCTATCGTTTTTTTCGTTAGCGATCAAACGTTAGCGGCTGTCAGTCTGAAATGGAGTGTTGAGCAGTACAACAGTTATTGCGAAGGGGAAAATGTAATTCTGAAAATTGACTTTAACATGAAGCCAGAGGATGCGTTGGTCATCCATGTGTCTGATAATGATGAGGGTCTAGATGACTTTTGCGATTACCTTGCCGCGCTGATGACGGAAAAGAAGTGGCGCATTGAAAAAATACAAAGTAAGACGGAATTAGTTACCAGGTTTGACACAAGAAAATTCTTCTGTCAGTACATCGTCAGACAGCACTATTATTATTGAAGATGACACAGTTATCAACTTGCCGAAAATAGCCAGTGCTACAAGTCGGATATCATCAGACAAAACATCCGTTGTGCCATCGACTCATGAAGGCGTAAAAACTGGTCCTCCGATGTTCGTAAATAGTTCTGAATCACAGAGCCTTTCCATTGTACCATTGATCGGGCATGCCTCAACGTCAAATTCCTCAGACCTCATGAAAGACCAATCATCGGAAAATTCCTTCGTTGCTCAATCGACTCAGGCGATCTTAGGGACTAGTTCCTTGGTGTTAGCGAATGAGTCTACTCAACCGTTCCCGGTTACGAGTTCTCCGACGAGGAAACTGTCGCTATCCAATAGCACATCAATTGTTCATGCGGGTATTGAAGGAAGTGTTGAAGATACAAGCGTTCGCAAAAAAGACAGTGAGTATGAGGACCGAAACCAGAGATATTGTTGTTACACTTATCCATCTCTTTCTTGCAAAGTTTAGAAATTTTCAGAAGCCCTAAGTTTCTGTATACATATGATTGTATGTTTCTAGCTACCGAGATGAAATAATTAATGATATACATGTAGTTATAACTAGTTAAACCTTAATTGATGTTTATCAAAAAACGATTATTGTCTGACATTTGTAACTGACACAAGTGTAAGTTATACAATCACTGATAACATGATAAGATTTTTGTGCAACTAGAATATGATGGATACAGCGTCCGTAATCACTTTGTCGCAATGAATTTCTTGATTTTTCTGAAGATATTTGATGATGAAATCAATGAAATATGCACAAATAAATCTTAGTCAGGTTCCAGTTTCGCAGCCAAAAACTCGACTTGTTTTTATCAGCTGACTAAATAATTGTTGCTGATTTTTGCTTTTATATGCAACCTAACCGTAACGAAATATATTTTTTACAACGAAACTGTTGCTGTTGTGCTAATGCCACCCGAGACTTGTGATTAAGAGTAGTCGCGTTTATGCGGAGAGGCTTGAAGTCGTCGGAAGGCGTTGTACCGAAAGTCACAACCCTAAATTCGTTAATTTATCAGTTTCGTGATTTTTCATATATGTGAACCCACGGATGACATCGCCGTCCTTAATTTTCAGAGATTATTCATTTACTCTGCCGCCTTGATACGAAAGTGGACCGCTATTACGCGGAACATTCACGTAGACTCGATGCAATGGTAGAATTTGGCAGAGGTGTTCAATGTAGCAGTTTCGTTAAAATTGAGAAGTTGAAAACTGTGGATGAATACGAAAACTTCGTCAAAAAGATAGAAGATAAATCCTATCGAAATGATGTGGTAAGACTTCGTTCTTGTTCTATCTATTGGGGCATATTGGCTTACGAATAACGACACTTTTTTTAGCTAAGAAAATACAATTTTCTGTTGAATTACAGTATAAAACATTTAATGATTGTACGTACAATCGTACATATTCTTTGATTGATTGATCGGAAATCTGAAGCGAATGACAAACAAAATCACAAAATTTACATCAGATCTAGTTAGTAGGGAAAACAAGAATTTATTCAAAACCTTAGATGTGTGACATACCGTCGTATTCTGCAGTGGGATTAATTTTACGTTGACACTCTTTAATCTTAAATACTGTTACCTCTAAATTTTTTGCGGAATTGTTTACTTACATCAAACGTACAGTGACTACATGAATTGATATTATACTTATACACTGCTGTATTTGTATTTTATGCTCATCGATCCAGTGTATCGGTATGTCATACCTCGTTTAGGTTTTTAAATAAATACTAGTTTCCCTACTAACTAAATCTCATGTAAATTCTGGTATTTATTTGTGTCATCACTTCAGATTTACTATCAATCAATCTTGCCTGTTGACCGCCACTGTTCAACTGTGTCATATCCTTTGATATTTCCCTTTTTGACATCCCATAGGGGCGCTTAGCCTTAAGAACTAATATCGTAGAAATGTTCATTCAATTATCCCAGCAGAAACTAGACTTTCTCAGCATATAACACTTACACATACATAAATCGGGCAGATCTATTAACTCTTGTTGGGCTGAATATATGGACATATTGCTGATTGACAACCTATGATCGGCTAAGACATTTGATTTTTGCTGTTATGATGTTAAAATGATGTAGACTGGCATAACATGATGTCATTTTACGAATTTTATCGCAAAATAATGTAAAATGATCTCATTTTATCTTTGCTGATCATACATCATAATCAAGTATCCGTTTTCCCCTTTCAGGTTCGATCAATTTTTGTTCATGGAGGGCTGGATGTCCGCTCCATGACCAAGAGAAGCATTAACTATCTCCTCCACAACTATCTTCAAAAGAAGTTCAATTTGAAGGGATCTGGTGGAAAAAGAAGTTTCGCGCTTGTTCTGAAAAAGCTAGTCGAGGGTGAGTGTTCGTGCGAACAGACATCTTGTATACTGTTAAATAAAGTCGTACATAATTGCTTCAGGAAAATGGGCAAGCATCTGCGAGGTGATCGACTGATCGTAAAATTTTCCTTTCTCTGTAGTTTTCATTCTAAATTATAAGACTTTTGTAGACATAATAGCCCGTAATAAGACGTCCTTATTGTTTTAGAGAATGAATGAGGTCATGTCATGCACATAGATGTCATTTGAATTACAAAAATACAGAAAACCCAATTGAACCCAAAATTCTGGGTTTTAATTTCAATCGCTAAACTTATATTTGCCAACCCTCCTATATTCCGCGGTATTATGTTTCTCCCGGAAATTATGTTTTTATACTCATTGACCTCCGCTGACCTGAATATGCCGACTTATTCAAATCAAGTACCCTCAAGAGATAGCCCTGGATATTATCTTTTAGAAAGTTACTATATAGTAACTTTTGGTGCTATATTTATATAACTTTTGGTGCTGCAGAAGCTCAACCCGATTTAGAAAAAGTTAATCAATCGGTAAAAATTGAGTGATGCCATATTTTCTGCCAGACCTGTATGTTACATACTTACATACTTGCATCCGTAATAATAAGATGTGTAAAGTAACAGAAAATTATTGAAGTACGTGTACTGTATTTATGAAAAAGTCCGAATCTTAGTCCGAATGCATGTGAACTAGACTAGCAAGCACTTCTGAATTAAATTAACAAACAGTTTTCGGTTTTCATTGTAGAAGCGGTTGTGATGCGGTTTCAAGATGCCAATATGGCCCTCGTGGATACCACAATTTCTCGCCATTTGTCGCAAGTTTCCGACCGGTGTGGTGGCCGGACTGAGAGGAGGAAGAGGAAGGATATTTAAGTGATTCATAGAATTTTCAATAGGATATTCAAGTGCTCTGTGCTCATTATGAAAGTTTTCAAGTACTTCAGCGATTCTCTGTTTTGTGCCTTAATGGACGCCCTTTTACTCCGATGCAAAATATCAGTAATTCATGTGCCTTAATGGACGCCTTTTTACTCCGATGCAAAATATCAGTAATTCTATTTTCATGTGCCTTAATGGACGCCTTTTCTTCCATTATTTCGCCAATTCTTTGTTTTGTGACTTTATGGACGCCCTTTTACTCCGATGCTGAGTATATCAAGTGTGATATTTTTATTATTCAGCATTTTTTACTAATGATATATTCCTAAGTCGTGTTGGGTTTATGCATTAAGTTTCTGTACAAGCTGATACTCTCAAGGCCCAAATCTTTACTTCCGAAAGATTCTCAGCTCGATTATGTATCTGTACTACTCAAGTCTTTCTGTAGCAAATTCTCCATCGATTTTCTGGGTTGTTGGCACTGTTTAGGTCTTAGTCTTAATAGTGCCAACCTTAGTCTTAACAGTTCTTAGTCGTCTTCATTGGCGTTCGATATTCGACCTCATTTCATCAGAACCTGTTCCTAATTTATTTTTGCTACATAAACTCAACACGACTTAGAAAAAACTAATAAATTAGCAAAAATCAATTTACAGTGTGGTGTGTTATGAAGTTTTATCCGAGACTTAATCATTATCGAAACTGTAATTGTTATCGATTCAGAAGCATTTTCTGTCAAGATGAATTGTATCTCGTTTACAGTAATGCACATAGTGGTAATGCACTATTAGTTATGTGCCTTTCCTTACATGTTTCGCATTGTCGCCTGTATCACATCTACGTCATATCATATTGAAAACCAGATTTGTTTGTTATATCGTTCATTGTTATCTAGTCAGAAGCATTTTCTGTCTGAATCATTATATTTTATGACGTATTAGTTGTGTACTTTTCGTACATATTTCGCTTTGTTTTCTAAAGCAGAAAACCACATCTATGCCTTCTTAATATCATGCATGTGTGATTTTAACACGTCTTTTAACCAAAGACGATGAACAAGAATGACGGAAAACTCTCATATCTCTCAATGCTTTAAAATTGGCAGCCACTTTAACTTTTTCTGAATGAGGACGAGCTGACTCGTCCGGCTTATCTCTGTGTACTGAAGTAATGATGTACTCTGAACTCGTTGGATTAATTGCTATATATATTCCTTCCAGTCTGTGGTGAGCAATACGGTGGAAGAGATGACTCGTTCCTTAGTTGTGTTTAACGAGTTAAATTTTGACAAGTCCATTCACAGTAAACATATTGATTATTAGCTTTCACATAGATTTTGAATGTACGTCCAGGTTAATTATCACTTCTTCCCGTGCCGGTATACCGGTATAACGAAAAGGTATACCGAATCAAGATATCGAACAATATGTGAATTACGATAGATATTTAAACTATCGATCAAAGATATGGGAGTTTCCATTTTTGAACTGAGTTTAGTCTCTTTGTATCGTCTTTGCTTTTAACTATGTGGTGGACATCAATATTTTCATACAAATACACTTTGATTATAACTATACTTTCTTTTTGATGTAAAAAAATGTAGGCAAATAAGAAATGTAGGCAATACCAAGTAATACATGACCGAAATCGGTTCGATATTGCAACGGCCGTGATCACTGACAAATAACCGAAATCGTTTCGATATCGCTATGGCCAATTTCACTGGCCACAGACGACGATCCGACCTCAATCAATGGGTACCGTGGCCTGTAGCTATCCGATGCCGATGGCCTATGTTGGATCGATAAAGGCCTAACCAACGGGTTTGAATTGAGTTTTTCGAGTGAAGGAGGCCGAATTTAGTAAAACTGATGCGTGGCACATAATCAGCGACCCCAAATTGTACTAGAAACATGCATTTCAGGAGTGGCACACTCGAAATGAAAAATGGTTGCGCGGGTTGTGCAATATTTTATTATAAGCTTTGTCATGTGATTTGATGTTTGATGTTTTCTTTTAGAGCGGGTGAAAGACTGCTTTTGTTTGATTGATTCTGATGAATGTTGACCTGGCACATCCGCTGGTACTATTTATGTGAAGCATAACTGCCTGTGTGCTGAGTAATTTTGATTTCAAATTTGGTTGCGCCAACTTCACAGCGCAACCAATTTGAAATTTGAATTGCGTTTTCTGGCCAAAGGAGGCTGAATTTCGTGAAACCGAGTAGTGGCACATAATCAGCGTCCTCGAATTGTGTGGTTTATGTGATTTTTGGGAGTGGCACAGTAAAAACAAAAATGGTTGCGCTGAGTGGTTGCGCCAACTTCACACACGTGATTTTTTCATTATGCAAGAATCGCACTTATTAGCAAGTTTCTTATCTTTTATCACCTCAGGATATTATGCAACTAATGAATTACCAATCCGCTGCAGAGATTTGACAGCATGGAACCGAAAAATGTTATCCTACTAAGACTTTATGTTTTTTGATACGAAATGAATTAATATGCACAATAGCTACAAAGCATTGCAATCTTTCAACAATGAAGCGATTCTGAATCCTTTTTAGGACAACATGAAAGTTTTTCTTTAACTAACCTCGTAATTACAAACAACAAACATGGAGAAATTAGCGATACCAGCGTTCCGATGGACGAACACTTGTAAACCGTCTTCTTCAAACATCTAATGACTTCAGAGGCACAACAGCATGCACCGAGAAGCAAAGCGCACAAGAGGTAATTACACATTGTGATGGTGCAATAGAATTGTGCTGTAATAAATGATGGTTCGGCTGATCTGGAGAGGGTTGGATTTTTTCTGAGATTCCGATGAAATCCTTGAAAACTGTAAAATCCATTTTTCTCGGCAAGTACTTATTCTCCCGTGAAATCGGACGGCAAACCGTGATCAGTGAAGCAATTCCATTCTCTTGGTATGTCTATTGCAGTGATTCTGTGCAAAAATTAGAATTTGAAATTTTAATGCCAGTAGGTGGTTCCGGGCACTTCACAGCGGACCCAGATAGAGGAATATCTTTGCAATGCGGGCGAGTTTTGCAAATCTGATTACAGATTTGTGATTAGGAGCTTCAAATTAGTAGGAGAGGATGGATTTCGCTGAGAAATTCTTTGTATTGAAAAATGGTTCCGCTAACTTCACAATCAGCTTGCAGAAAAGTCCATGAAAACTGTAAAATCCATTTTTCTCGGCAAGTACTTATTCTCCCGTGAAATCGGACGGCAAACCGTGATCAGTGAAGCAATTCCATTCTCTTGGTATGTCTATTGCAGTGATTCTGTGCAAAAATTAGAATTTGAAATTTTAATGCCAGTAGGTGGTTCCGGGCACTTCACAGCGGACCCAGATAGAGGAATATCTTTGCAATGCGGGCGAGTTTTGCAAATCTGATTACAGATTTGTGATTAGGAGCTTCAAATTAGTAGGAGAGGATGGATTTCGCTGAGAAATTCTTTGTATTGAAAAATGGTTCCGCTAACTTCACAATCAGCTTGCAGAAAAAGTGAAATTCAGATTTCCGGGTGAAATCTGCACTGTTTTGAAAGATGAGGCACATATTCGTGATCAGCACAACAAAATTGATCGGGTAGTTACCAAAAGAAATTGATTTACTGCGTCAATCAGCGAGACTCAGCAATTGGTTCTGCTGGATGGTTCCGCTAACTTCACAGCGGGACCACTTTTATCTTTAAACTTGAATTTCTCAGAAGCGACTGTGAATTTGTGAAATCTGAGCTCAGATTCGTAATCAGGAGACTGAAATTGACAAACTAGCAGCTGTTTCGAATAGAATTAAGCTATAATAAAAAATGGTTCCGCTGAGTGGTTCCGCTAACTTCACACACGTCTGTTTGGGTGTGTTTCTTAGTTAGAATAGTAATTTGACATTTTTTCTGGATCTAGGGGTTTTCATTCAATGAAAAGTTGTGGAAGTATATTTCAGACCAATGCAATCATTTCCATCAATATAACTTCGATAATCAATAGATGTTTCTCTTCGGCTTTAGACTTACGGTCTGAATGGTTCCGCTATAGACTTGTAGGATATACGATTATGTGAAATTGTAAACGTTAAGATGCTCTCAAAAACCAAAAATATAAACTATTTGAACTTTTGTTTTATGGACGCAAATATTTATTTTTGGGTATGCGGCGAAGGCACGGAGTCGACGCCACTGGTTGATATTGGCTTTGAAGTAAGCATATAAAATCAAAGCAATCATACAATATAATTAAAACTGATACATGTATTTAGAAAACAAATTTTATAGGGGTAGTTACCAGTAATACTGCGCATTGTATCATAATGTCATATTTAATAATAATGTGAACTCAAGATGCAAAGTGTAGCTACTATAAAATAATCAGTGCTGTATGCAGTATAAGCTACATACATCATAATACATGACACACATAATCATAATCACATACGATGGAAATGACGGCAATTACGAGTATGTACAGTAGGTCGCTCGTCAGCAGAAGCATTCATGTTTTCTACTCGATCAAGCTACAAGGTCACTTTTACTTTCAAGGAATTCCCTGATCTGACTCAACAGTCGGTGCACTTGAAAACGCCAAAAAACGCACGTAAACTTGAAACTATTGGCTACATTAACTATTGATTTGCATCTAAATATAGATTGTAGACTCATAGACTTTAATAATTAAAGAAACTTTGGAGTAACAAGTTTCATCGAGCACCCGCCTCAATAAAGGTATCACACGTACACGGGATTTGCACTAAATACAAAATATAATTAAAGATCAATACATATTTGATGTATAATATTCATTATGCAGAGGTTGAGACAACAAAAGGACTAAATAATATATTCACTATGTAGAGATATGTAGCAAGCGCAACGTTTTTGATGGGATCAAATATTTAATTCACTATGAGGAGAGATTCACTTTGTAGAGGTTCACTATACAGAGGTTCGACTCTAGTTCATTCTGTGAATATGGTATAGGCCTTGATTGAAATGATTCACATATGTACGTATGCTTAATAAACTAAATTTCCAAGCATGCACAATCTGCACATTTGCATCTGATGATAAATTGATACATGTATATCATAATTATCTCAATTCAACGTAGCAAAGTACGTCTAGGTAACAGAATTTAAAAAAACAAGCTAACGACTAGTTAATTTTTAAAAGGTGCAACATATGATTTAAAAGAAAATTATTATATCCTAAAATGTCTAAAAATCTAAAAGTACTTACTAGAAGGACAAACAGCGGCTCTCCTCTCCTCATGTGGAATGAATTGGCGAGTGAGTCGTTCTGTTCAAGATTCTGTTTATCACTTATATATTGAAAATATTCTATTTAGCAGTCTGCCCATTCAGATGATAAGAGGACAGATCTGTTTCCAATCAAAATATCAGATCTAGCTAACACAGTGGGATTACGCTATCTAAAATCTACCAGGTGTGCAAGAGAATTAATATCAGTACCTTAAGCTAAAACGTGAAATAAGATTCTACAAAATATGCATATATATTATTAGACTATTTTTAATGAGGTCATCAACAGGAATTTGGTCAGGACGATCGCGTTTCGACCGCTAAATCAATATAATAGCCTACAATCATGTAGAAGACCAAGGCTTCAGTTAATTACCAGATTGTCTATTAAATAATTGTTCATGTTATACGCAATGCATGCACTTTAGTGAAAACACCGTCAATCGCACAAAGATGCAAATTGTATTCAAGTTTTTGAGTTGGAAAATTCAGGTTTTTAACGATATTAATTATCATTTTTCTTTTCAAAATGTACAAAACTTTTCGATTGATCACCATCCAGCAATCATCTTTAGGCGCCTCGAAATCTACCAATCGAAAAATTTTGTACATTTTGAAAAAAATATGTATCTATAAACCTGACTCTTTCCAACTCAAAAACTAGTGTAATGCTATAGTCAGGGCATCTTCCAAGCAAATTGCATTATCATCAATGAATGATGTATATTTACGTCGATCCTCTAAAGGACATGCTTTGTTTACCAAGACACAAAGTTACGCGCTCGTTGTATTGACCAAGTTCTACAGTTTTCATCTTATAGATGGTAGGTATATAATCAATCGTTGCTCTTTTTCCAAATTGCTTCCACAATTTACAAGAATCTAAATGGCCTTTACTTTGTGAGTGCGAATTACTATCAACCAAAACCTGCAGCTTATAAAATTAACGTAGCCAACACCAGTCCATGATGACTTTGGATTCAAATTAAGCATCAAACAAGGGTACATCAAACAATGCAAGCGTTTGCTTTCCTCACAACTACACAGCCGATCTTTTGCTACATGCCAAGACGTTCCCAACGCAAGTGGTGTATTTTACACCACTTAAAGAGGAACTGAAGCAATTTTACAAGTCTTATTGAAGTATAATATTAAGTACGTGTCTATTCAAACTGTCAGAATCGACATCGTTAACTCTCGGCGGTCCAAGCGTTTTGACATCCCTTGAAAGGCCAAGGTGTGGTTATCTGACCTCCATTCATAAAACACCTGCTTAATCCCTTGCAATAAAACTAAGATAAAGCAACATAATGACAAACTAATAATCTATGTATAAAACATTTTATGTCAATTATGCACATTTCTTACAAATTGGTGCAATGTGAGTCCCACAAGCGAAGTTTCCACATCTTTCACATGTCTTATTGTAGCACGATTACACAATCTTGAGATTTTGGACTCTCTGCAGATTGCGCAAATTGATCTTACACTGTCACGCTGTTGAGAAGATACAGCACTTTGGACTCCAGAGAGCCTTTTCATTGGATCAACTGTTAAAATGTGAAGGCATTGCGGATTCTGCAGCCTGATGCAACATGAAGCATTGCCAATTCTTTCGCAAATCGAAGGAGAAATACCCTGCGGTCATGTAACCTACTTCTTGTCGGTCTTATGCGCCTGTGTTGATTGACCAGATGGCATGGGCATTTATAACAGTGACATCTAACATGTTGTGAAAATGAACTATCAATCATCTTCTTACTGGAGCTCGCACACTGTAAATCGCTGGATACGAAAATTACATACAAACATATACCAAAATCACATACAATTTGAAACTAACATCTGATACGAGATTCTCGTATGTTTACAGAGATCTGGTATGCTTTTCATACCACATCTCACTTACTTTCGTATGTGATTGGTATGTAGCGATGCGAACTATTCTATCTGTGATTGGGTGTTTTACACTGAAATACGAGTTGCTGGTATGTTTTATATACGAAACCCGATGCAAATTCATCCTTGTTCGTATTCCTCTGGTATGCATTTCGTATGTACAGCTTTAAGTCACATAGCAAAAAAATTATGTATTACATACTAATGTCAAATAACTTTTTTCGGTAATACCAGTCGTGAATATTCTTTATTTGATAGAGTGATATGCAACTAGATTAGATATATTGTAAATTTTATGCTCCACGAGATTTATCTAGCAACTTTAACACGACGTTTAGTTAGCTCTACTTTATAAACCGAGTTGATAAACATCAATTCATTCAAATGATTTCTTTCGTGAAATCATGTTGACTTATATATCTCAAACATAACTATTTTTGCGTTCATGAATTATAATGTGTTTTTATTTCGGGTTGATAATATGCTTAATTTCAAAATTTCATAATGCATAATTGTTGATGGTTGAATACTTATTGATTATTCATGAAATGCCTTAGACTTACCTGTATTAAAATCGAATTCAGTATTGGAAGTATCACTCTTGAATGTCATTATCTCGCTACTTACAAAATAGTAGTAACATCAGTGTGATCTTCATTGACAAAAGGCCTTAAATCAACATACTCAAGACCATAGAAATAGATTGTTTATCTGAAGTTCGCTAGAATGGAAATTGACTCAAGGTCGCGGCACATCCGGGGGAACTAAGTTGGGGCATGAAGAACCAATTAAAGGCTTCGATTTACTCATGTGACTGATTCTAACCCAATGATACAGACGTTGGCATGTGCATCTAAGTGAAAATGCGTGCGATTTATGTGCCGTTATTGTGCATTGCATGAAGCTTAATTTTATTGTTGTCGATTTCTATGCTCAAGACATAATAGATGCTTTCTTTTAACATTGTGCTGGTATGGCTTTAGTATGTAAAGCACACCACTTGAAATAACATACGAAAAGCATACAAATGTATACCAAGAGAATACAGAAATATACCAAAAAACATTTTGGTAGGCTATGCATCCTTCGTATGTGATTGGTATTGAGCGATTTACAGTGCACCGAGTGCTTCCTGCACATCTGATCGCTAACATCTACCCCGGCTTTGGTTGAGTTGTAGAACAGCTGTACATTGCTTTTTTTCTGCCCTTCCGATCGGTTTCTTGGCTGTGTTGCGAAATCATGTAAACCTACACAACATCTTCCGCTAAAACGTGAAGTCATCTGGCTTGGAATGCACTGCCAAAAGCAATTGCTGTGGAAAAGAAATCTGCATTGATAATGATCGAGCAGATATTCGCAATATAGAAAAATTATAGCAGTTTAATTTAAATTGAATCCAGAAGTCAACGAACACGACAATATGAAATAATGAACTAATGATATAATTCAATAGAGAATGATTATATAATAAAAGTCACGTAAATGTTGCCTTCAATAAAAATATTCCTGGCCCACAGTATAATTCATATTCACGGGGAGGTCAGTTAACCACACCTTGGACCGCCGAGGTTAAGACGCTATCACACGAAATGTCTTGCCAATAGAACAACCAATGAGAATCCAGCAAAAACACTGCGTCACTGATCCAGAATCCCTGTAGAGCGATATGCAAACATTGAGAGTTCCTGTCCAATTTGACGGTACAAGGTGTGGCATAAAAGATGTGACTAAATTTTAATGTAGCATAACTTTCTAATTATCCAACAGAAATCAACAACTAAGGTCTCATTTTGAAGCCAATGCGCATTTCTATCACCACAATCAACATTACAATGATTGCATTTGAGGATGACAGTACCATATACACACAAAGCAGAAGTAGTTAAAAATGCGAACGCAAAAAGTGAGGATTAAAACGAGGATGCGAACATGGCGTTCCAAACATGTAAATATGAACATTTGAATTCGAACCGCGTTCCGATTGGGATTTGAATTTGAGTTCATGTTTCGAGGTTTGGTACAATCAATTGTGTACTGGGGTTGTAACAGCCTGTTCCGATTTTGAATTAAAGTGAGTGAATTAGAACAGGGATGCGAACATTTATTTCGAAACTTGAATAGATAGTTGTTTGTTTTGAGACTGCTTGCTCAAATGCGACAATTGTGGCCATTGTGACTATGATGACAATTTTATTTATTTTCATAATGCGTTTACAGATCAGAAATTATGTTCAATTATTTGCTAATCAGAATCCCATTTACAGAATTTGTGAAATAAAAACAAGAGGTTTACAATGTAAGTGTAATTAACCATAAAAAATGAAAGAAGGTAAGTCACGTCCCTCGGGGGACTCCGTTAACTTCAAGAAGTCCTCAGCCCATTCGAGGAATGTTGCATTGTTTGTGAAGTCGTGATCACACTCGTGTATAGGGCACTTCGCCGACAGTCCTTTTCTCCTTTGGAGTGCTGTCACTGTTAAAGTCTTCCAGAGTTCCACTTTGCATCCGCAACACAAATTAATCTTCGCATCCAACGCTCCACCCATAATTATTTGGCTTTCATTGTGGTAACAGAACAGTTGTTTCTGGGTACTCATCATGAAGTTGATTCGTAATAGATTCCTAATGTCTACTCAAGTCACGAGGATTAGAACTTGCTTAATTGGAACAATGTCGTCCTTATATATCCCTTTAGGGAAAATCGGAACCTCTCTGATTGGCTGTTGGGAATTCCTTTGTTTAAAAAGTATATAAGTCCTAGCTGTGTACCAATTCTCATCAAAGGTTCTAATCCTCAAGTACCATATTATCAGCCATCTTATTCTAATCACATTGAAAATGGAACGTATCACAGCACCTCCCACTTCTCCAGCTGAAGTTGAAAGGATCGAATCGGAACAGGTATTCGGAACAGGACCCATAACTCCTCCGGAGTCATCCGAAGATGAGAATTGCATGGTACAGAGTAGTGTGTTCGAAACACCGGTGGAGGCCTTGATAACGGTGAAGACACGCTGTGGAAGAGATGTTCGAAATGCGCCCAGGAGGATCCACACGAAGCGAATAAGTGTGCGTATGGAACCCGATGAGGAAAATCTCACAACTGCGCTGGAGTTCAGCATTATAGAACCACCAACGCCTCGCCGCTGCCCTGGTGCCCCCAAGAAAACAAAAGTGTGTGTTCGTGTTGACTTAAAAAAACTCATTCCTTTTCCCAATATCAACAACATGTAACTTTTTATCTTAAATATGACTATACATAAATGAACAATCTTGTTTTTATAATTTCACAAATCGAATTTCTGATAGGATTTGAATGGGAACTGGGGATAGATATATTCATCTCTGAAATAGCTACCTATAAGTATTTCTAAGTTTAATATTTCGAAGATATATATTTCAAATCACTTGTTTGAGACTTTGAAACAGCACCGAACATACTAGAACAAATTTGAAATGAATATTAATGTGTAATTCAAATGATAGTCAAATTGGATGAAAGTTTGAATAGATTTATAGTGTTTTTGAATGCTTTTTTTAACCTTAGGATGATATCATACATATTGCATACAATACATCATTAGCTAGAGAATGAAAAGATCTTTCTAATGATATAAGGTATGTACCCATTCGATGAAGAAATCCCTGTTGTATGCAAGTGTATGCAGGAAGAAAAATTATGATTTCAATTTTTAAGTTTCTCAACTAAATTCTACCTATCTTTCAAAGGGCTATAGTTGCTTCGGATGGTGTCATACATATTGCATACAATACATCATTGGAATCAGAATGAAAAGAGCTTTCGAATGATATAACATATGTACCTATTCAATGAAAAAATCCTTGTTGTATGCAAGTGTATGCAACTGGAAAAATTCTAAGTTTTTCTCAAAAATAACTAAGTTTCCAAGTTTTTGAAAATTTTCAAAGTTAAAGTTTGATCACTCAAAATGATCATAATGCATAAACTTCCACATGAACTTGACCTTGACCTTTGACTTGACCTTGACCTTTGACCTTCATACACTTCATACACTTCATACACGGCGGGGGGGGGGCCTCAAAATTTCTCGGGCGCTTCGCGCCCTCGAAATTTTTCGGATTATAGGGTAAATAAATTTTCTCGTGCGCTTCGCGCACTCGAAAATTTATTTACCCATGGGCTCCGGGTGCCATAGCTATTCTTTTTTGCATAACTAAAACCTAACCCTAACCTTAACCCTAACCCTAACCCTAACCCTAACCCTAACCCTAACCCTAACCCTAACCCTAACCCTAACCCTAACCCTAACCCTAACCCTAACCCTAACCCTAACCCTAACCCTAACCTTAACCCTAACCCTAACCCTAACCCTAACCTAACCTATTATTTGAATTTTGGCGCGAATTTAAAATTTCGAAATTTGGCGCGAAATTTAAAATTTCGAAATTTGGCGCGAAATTTGAAATTTAGATATTTCAGATTTTAATATTATCTCCAAGAGTTTTAAGCCAATATTTTGGCGCGAAAATTAAACTTTAGAAATTGACATGCAATTCAAATATCTTAAAATATTGACTTCAAACATGTTACCATATATATTTGCGAATTGAATAATTGATTTGTATGTAATAATGTTCAAACTCTCTGAATTCATTTGAATTAACTTGCTTGTGTTTATAATAGATACATATAGTAGATTTTATACTATTTACAAGAGTCATATTCATAGCATTTGATTGCCATTCCATTCTAATGGATAAAATGAGCCAGCTGATTATTATTTTGTTTAAAATTGTCAAGTTTGTTTTGCTGTACCAAATTGATGACATGATGTCATCAAGTCTTTGTTCATGGTTCCTTTGTTGAATCTATATATAAAGAACTTGTAGAGCTCCGTTCTTCACTCAGTTTTGAATTATTTGGTGTGCATACAAGACCTCGTTCTCCGCTTCTCCGTTTCGTCGATTTACAATTATATTTCTGAAGTGAGTTTCATCATTTAGTATTTACTGCTTTCTAAGCTTGGGAAATAGGTACATTACTAACTTCTTATAACCAAATAGTTTAAAATACATGGTTGGCTTTTAGGATAGGAAACAACACAATGTTATATTATTAATCACAAATCTTTACTTCGTTTTTTTATTATAGCATATGAAATACACATGAATCAAGCGATCTTGATTGATGTAGTGTTTGAATTTAAATAAACATCACAAGATTTCGTTCCTAAATAATAAAACACTAACTAGTTAATTTCATTTTCAATCAGCTGTTCTTCTAATTAAAATACTTTTAATCAATCTCTACACTTTCGTTTTTTCGAAAAGTCAGTTTCGTATCAATGTTTTTTTTTTTTCGAAATTAAATAACATTTACTCAGCTGATTCCAAACTTGATGTTTCTATATTAAAAACACCTCTTAAAAATTGATTTAAGAGTTCGAATCTCGGTTTCTGTTTCATCTTAATATTTTTCTAATTGAGATTATTAAACTTTTTAATATTACTTCTTTAAGTTTGGAAAATAGATTCATAAATGAGTTCTAATCTACAGAGAGATAAGAATATAACAAACGATTATTTCTTTTGTAGAAATGGTTCGAACGTCAAGCATTTCCCGACAGAGACTTATTTTTCATTATTGCAGTACTTGCAATTTGCCAGTTCGCCACGCTAGCAAAAGCAGTCATAAGGGTTGCTCTTTTAAAGAGGACGGTACATACCTGTATTGCCTTACATGTAAGGCATATCTAAAGAGCACTGAGAAGGCGAACAGTGAGGAGGATAAGGCTTTTATTCAAGCCCATACTGCCTGTGCACTTGGTAATGGACGCAAAGGCATCAATCTGACCTCGACCGCAGAGAAGCGGAAATTGGAACGATTGTTTGCAAAGGAGGACAGACCGGCGACAGGGGTTTTGAGCCAAAGTGATGAGGTCGCGAAGACTTCTAAACCTCCAAAAAAGACGCGATCCATCAGAGTAAAGTCGAGAAAATTCATTGATAGTGACACGTCACTATCTGATTATGAAGTGAGTACTGTTAAATGCTTATTTTAAATTAGGTTTTAATGAAACAATGATGAATGCCATCTACGATTCTAGTGCAAGTATGCATGTAGTAAACATATTTTTAACATTTCAGAGTTCAGAACTTCCAACGAAGAGTGCCAAGGTACTTTTAAAGAAATTGCCTACAGCAAGAGATGTAAGTATTTTACAGTTAAAATTTTATGATTTTAAATATGTTTTACTACCAAACTCTTTCTTTCAGCATTTCAACAGTCTGCCACCTGTTCCGAAATTGACAATGGTGGAGAAAAAAGTGAATCCACATCCCGTAAGTAATTTTTACAAGGTCTATACGTATATAACTAGAAATTTTAAAACATTGTTAACTTTTCAGCTGTTTCAAAGTCTACCCCCTATTCCCAAGTTGAGAACGGTGGAAAATAATGGATGTCAGACACCTGTAAGTATGATTGTTGCAGTCTACACTCATGGAAATCTATCATGTCTTAATAATCACTCTCTAATCATTTTGTCTTTATTCCTATTGCAGGCAATTCGATCTTTATCACTGAAAAAGACTCGAGATCGCAGTGTCCTCTCAACGCCACCTACCTCAACGTCTATGGAGGACAATGAGGAAAAACCCTACACCATCCGCGAGTCCTCATCAGATGAGTCCTCTTCGGATGAGTCCTCTTCGTCAGCGACATCATCGCCAACTTCTTCTGATGATGACAGTGATGATAGCAGAATTGCTAAGGTAAGTACAATATAAGGAATGAATATGAAAGCAGATAATTGAAATGTAAAAGATTGTAACAGTTAAATTCTGATTTTAGAATAGTTCATACAACGTTTCGGTGGAAGATGGATCTGATCATGAGATCGTCATGACTTCTAAGGTAAGATAGCTTTCAAACACTAGAAAACATGTTTACATTATTTAAATATTATTATATTGTTAATTCTACAAACATTATTAACTTCTTTCCCATATAATGATGCATGGATAATACAAATATTTTCTATTCTCATTACAGGATGCAGCGGTCTACGCATCACAGGAGGAAGAATCCTTCTCCAACATTCGATCGTCTCCAACCTGCAGCGTCCGCTTCCCCTTCACTCCTATACTGGAGTATAGGGGTGCATCACCACCGCCCACAACACAACCACCTACACCAGGGACTGCTCCTACGACTTCCCACGATCCTACTCCTCCTACTACACCATCACCTACGACTTCCCATGATCCTGCTCCCCCTACGATCTCCAACACTACTATCAACGCTCCTGCTTCCATCATGCTGCAAACCAAGGACTACAATGTTGATCTAGATGAAACCAATGACAATAGTGAGTTGAGGCGCTGTGAGGAGCGACTGCGACTTGCTGAGGAAAGAGAAGCAAAGCTAAGGACTGAAAATCGTGATCTAATTCAATCTGTGCGAAATCTAACACAGTCAAACTTGCATATGGCATCACTCCTTTCAAGAGGCAACAAGCCTTTTGAAAAAGAGACTTTAATGCATATTGAGTATGCAAATTCAAACATTGAAAAGGTGAGGCTGACTCACATGGAAGACAGGGGTGCTTGCTCTGCACAGTGTCAGCACATCAAGATGTGCCACAGTGGCATTGTAAAATGCATAAAAATGTAATGTAATGTACTTTACTTTTTTCTTTTGGAAAATGAAAATTGTTGTAAATCCTGAATTTTTTTCCTTTATATCATCGATCAGTAATACTACATCTATCTCAAAAGTGAAGAGATCGGAACAAATTCTATTGGGTGGTAATAGCTCTGACGTCATAGAATGATGAAAATATATAAGGACTATCAAAAATTATAATCCTTATCATTTACTATTAAGAATGGTTGTCTGTTCCAAGTGTGGAAAATCTTTTACTCTTTATGGCAATTTGCAACGTCATGAAAAATTTTGTAAGTTGGGGATAACATATAAGTGTAGCAAGTGTCCATATCAAACGAATAGGAAGGATAATCTAAAGCGACACAATCTAGTTTGCAATTTAAGTTCAAATTCTCAAAATATGTCAGTTGTTAATCAAGTAGAATCACAAAATAATCACATATCCAGATCTAGTATTGTTGAACCAACGTCTAGACATACATCAACCAGCGCTTCAAATAATACCTTTATGCAATGTTGCTCCCATTGTGGTAAAAATTATAATTCTGTTAGCAAATTTCGTCAACATATGAATGTACATAATACAAAAAGTGAGATGAATATTCATAATAATCATGGAACTCTAAATCTCAGTGAAAGCGCACTTAATGGTCACGCTCGTGTATATGACATCACACCATCAACACATACAATCGACATTAATTCTTTTTTATTGAGTATGCGACCTATATTAGGGGACTTAGTGTCAAACCTTCTAGAACAATTTCAACTACGTGGCCGTCTAATTGCACAAATTCGTTATGTGCGATCAAATCCTCAAGAAGATGAAACGTTTCTCGCACACTTTACATCATCATCTACAAACTATATTTATGACTATGATACCTGGTTCCAAGATAATTTGAATAGTCTTTCAAGCCATATTGAAGCATTTGCAAATAAGGGTAGCAACTGGGTTATAGATGAAATACTTAATATTGAATTCAATGTTATTACCAGTCCACTACTATCCGGTGGACAAACATTTACTCTACCAAAGAGCTTGAAAGATTCTAAGGCTGTAATCAATGTACACTCAAATGCAAATGACTGCTTCAAGTATTCAGTTTTATCAATACTACATTATGATGAAGTACTTCACTCGAGAAATGAGATGAAATCATATAGCAAGTGGACATCTGATCTGAATATGGATGGCATTGCCACACCAGTATCAATAAAAGATATTTCTAGGTTTGAGAAAAATAATGACATCAAAATTAACATTCATTTTTATGAAAAAGGACTCAAAGGTGTTCGTTATAGTAGCAACTTTATTGGTAAACGAACTGTCAATATACTGTTAATTGTTAACAATGAACGCGCACATTATTGTGGAATCAGAAAGATATCGAGACTATATCGGAAAATTAATAAAAGATTTAAACATTACTGTGATCGATGCACCCAATCGTTTACATATAAGACAACTCTAGACCGACATTATCAATTTTGTGTTCGAGGAAAAGCGCAAATAGAAAAAATGCCTAAACAACTAGAGGTAAGTACAAGTAGCATGGAATATCATCTAAGTCCACCTTTAGTAATTTATGCAGATATAGAGTGCTACATTGATAATAAAGTGCATAAACCTGCAGCAGTTGGAGTTTATCATGTTTGGCACAACGCTCTCCAATCAAAATTTGATAACGAATATTATGTCTTTAAAGGAGAAAATTGTATTATGAACTTCTTAAATCACCTAGAAAATGTAGCACAAAATTTGTATGACAATCAGCGTGCAATAAGTAGACAACCGATGTCTCTATCCCATGATGAAGAAGAAAAACACAAAAGCGCACAGAGTTGCAGTAAATGTAAATCTAAGTTCAGTGATGATTGTATCAAAGTGAGAGATCATGACCATATAACAGGAAAATATAGACAAACATTATGTAGCAAATGCAACCTTCGATTGAAACTGAATAGGCGGGAACTGCCCATATTTTTCCACAACTTCAAGAATTATGACAGTCACATCGTTTGCTACAAAGCAATTGGAAAGAAGAAACCATGGAAATTAGAAGTGGTAGCAGCCACAGCTGAAAAATACATAACTTTATCCGCTAGTGTACCTGTGAACGAGTACAACGGAAAAACAATATATTTTAAATTAAAGTTCTTGGATTCTTTTCAATTTTTAAGTGCATCACTAAGTGAATTAGCAAAAGGATTACAAGTGTATAAGCATGTAGAAAAATTAAGAAACGAATTTCCACTGATTAATGATGACATCCTATATCAAAAGGGAGTGTTTCCCTACTCTTATTTCAAAAGTCTAAATACATTGTTGGAAAATAGTCTACCACCACAATGTGAATTCTATAATGATCTCACACGAGAGCATTGCTCAGACAAAGAATATGAACACGCTTGTAATGCGTGGATCGCTTTCAGTTGCTCCAATTTTGGTGATTACATGCTTGCATATCTCAAATTAGATGTGTTATTGCTGGCAGATATTTTTGAAGTCTTTAGATCATTGAGTCAAAATGAAGATGAGGTGGATCCTGTGCATTTTGTCAGCCTTCCACACCTTAGTTTTACTTCAGCTTTGAGTTTTGCTTCATCTGATCCTCCACACTACATACAAGATGAAAACATGTACAATCTATTTGAAAGGGGAATAAGGGGAGGTATGACATTTACAAATATTCACCGAGCGCGTGCACGCATTACGGAATTACAAAATAATACAAATGAAAGCCGTCACTTATCCTACATAGATGTCAACAACCTTTACGGCTCGTCACTCAGCAAGAGTCTACCACATTCAAATTTCAAATGGTTGAATGAAGATGAAATAGGCTACTTTTCAAACGAAGTTAATATTCAAGCCATAGATGATGATAGTGAAATCGGATATATTTTTGATTTAGATTTGAAATATCCTGCAAGCATACATGATGACACTGCCGATTTTCCATTGGCACCAGAAATGCAGATGATAGAACAAAAAATGTTTTCAAGTTATATGAAAGACTTGTATAAAAAAGTAAGACCAAATACTAACTTTTCTTCAACTAAGAAACTATTGCTACACCAATTTGATAGGGAAAATTATGTTGTACACTATTCAATATTAAAATTTTATTTATTTATGGGTATGAAAGTCAAAAAAGTTCATAGCGGTGTAAAGTTCACTCAAAAGCCCTGGTTAAGAACGTTCATCGACATGAATTCCCAAAAGAGAGCTCAGTCAAGAACTGATTTTGAAAAGTCATTTTACAAGTTGAAGAATAACTCTTTATATGGCAAGACAATGGAAAATGTAAGACGAAGGAGAAAATTCAAATTAGTTAATAGTGTTGAGCAATGTCAAAAATTATCAAATCATCCACTCTATGTTCAGCATAAGATCTTCGATGAAGATCTAGTTGGCATGGAAATGTACAAGCCTTCAATAATGTTGAATAAATTAATTTATGTTGGTCAAGCAGTTCTTGATTATAGCAAGTTGGAAATGTATCAACTATTTTACAATGATTTAAAAAGATGTCCACTGATAAATAGAACGCGACTTTGTGGCGGTGACACTGACAGTTTTTTCCTATGTCTATACACCTCACCTTCTGTCCGTCTGGAGGACATACTTCTATACTTTGGTGAAAAATTTGACTCTTCAAACTATGATGTACATCACCGACTATATTCAACTACAAACAGAGCTAGGTTGGGCTGTTTTAAGGATGAGTGTGCGGGAAAGTTGCTTGAGGAAATGATCTTATTAAAACCGAAAATGTATTCAATGAAATATCTAGATTCATCTTGTCACAGCATCAAACGTGCAAAAGGAGTGCAGAGAGCTGCAGTTAAAAAACTACAACATAATGATTATAGGACCGTGTACTACAGTGAAATGGATACAAGTGAAGAAATGACAGTAATTAACTCGAAAAACCACTTAGTTACTACAAAATCATTCAGGAAGCGAGGACTTTCACTGTGGGAGGATAAGCGCTGTTGGTTAAATAAAAATTTGTCACTACCATATGGACACTATAGCTTGGGACTTCCCCCACCTTCAAAAAGAAGGAGAATCCTTCCTGCTATAGGTGATGTAGAATAAGTCTAAATAGATTCAACAAGGTAATTTACAAGTAAACTAACCAATCGTCACATCTTTCTGCTTAGTTATGCTTACTAATATATAGGTAGTCTAAACACAAAATGAAATTTCTACATTTTTCCGATGTGTAGAAATTATTACTAAAATATAGGTAGTCTTATTATGAATTTAAGACATAGCACTCAACATCATTCCGATATGTTGAGATGTGAAATAGCAAACTTTATGCAAACAGATGAATTAGGTTTATATTTGAAAACATGCCTCATTACACTAGAACATGGAAACTAAACGACTTACAAAGCGTTCACATAACAAATTCTAAGAAAGTAGTCTTTCGTCACTCAATAGCAAATAGTGGTGGAAGACATCGTGGCGTTTGCATTAGCCTTGACGCATTATCTTCACTGAAAGACTTCGCTGATCTGATTGACAACCATAAGACACGGATGAAGATTCCCCTCGATCAAAAGGTATGGATAAAGTGTGACTCTACCGTCAAGCTGTACGTCTGTTCACCAAAGAGAGAAGATATTGACTATCGATTTTTCCGTTTCAGTGACGTCACATGGAGAAACTTTACAAAAGAGATACTACCACATATGATTTCATTTATTAAGGATGGAGGACATCAAGCGGATGGAAGTCGTGAATCGCATGTTAACTACAAAAGTAAACTCAAAACTCAATCTTCAAGAAATCGAGCGGAACATTCCCAATCGAAAGCAATGGTTATTAATAAAACACAAGATGAAGCCGACAACGAATCTACATCTGGGAAGACCCTCAATGTTAACATGGAGGATACAGAGGAAGGATAAATATGTGACTATCCTATTCTTTCCAAATGGAACAATCCAGTGTGTTGGTGGCTTCACTGATGGTGATCTACCATATCTACATTCTACGTTGGAAAATTTACTTAGTGACTCATTATCTGAATGGGAAGTGAAGACAATGACTGTGTTATGTGAATTGAACTATCATTATGACTTTCGTAAAGTCACATCATCAAATAATCTCACTTATGAAGTGGAACTATTTCCAGCAGCACAGATGACTAACTGGCACCCATATCATGTTCATGTATTCCATAATGGAAAGATTGTGATAACCGGCATTAAAGACATAAATGATGTTCCTCCCATCCTATGTGATTTGAGAAAAATATTTGTGAAATCTACATTGTAGCTATGTAAATATTTAGAAAAGAACTGTATATTTGTAAATACATATTGAAATGTAAACATGTTTTGCTTTCCCTCTAAACCCAACGATTTGGAACATAAAACAAGGATATTTACATATAAAATAAAACTTTATTACAAAACAGTTTCAATATACTTTGTAAGAATTACATCATTTTTATAGCAGTCTTTCGAAAAAAGTTGTAAAACACTTTTACAGTTATTTTTCAATGGTCTCTCGTTGATGAAATATAGCACATAACCGCCGCACATGAGAGATACATTGCTTTGAAGTGGAAACGATGTAACTTTCTTAATCGTCCAGGAGAACCTATTCATCCATAATGCAATGTCATGTAAGCGAGGTAGATTAAGAGAGTCAAAATATTCAGCCACTTTATAGCGATTGATGTACACTGCAACCCAATGTTTACCAGGAAGATTGTTGCTGTCCGTATTGATGATAAGCGAACAAGGATAGAAAGGAATTGAATTAGGTAAATTATCTCTAGAAAAGACATCAAGAAATATTGACTTGGAGTAGGGATGAGCATTTCCCATTTTCCTCAAGATTTGTATGTTGCTTAAGTTACTCATCTCTGATAGCTGACAGTTACGTCTCGCATTCTCGTTATTTCAACTTTGCTATCATAGATAGCATAAATGAGGCAAGTAATTGTTTTCTTCAAAGGTGACTCAAATGACACCTCTAGTCGTAGATTACCAGGCTTTGTAACTCCTACGCTTTCACCGCCTAGATCTGCATCTGCTGTGAGATTGTATATAATGAAGAAGTAACCATTTTTATACATATCCATTGTAATTCCATTTGAATCATCTGTGTTAAACATGCTCAGTGCAGTGAAAGTAGAACCATATTCACGTGCAAATTTACCCTCTTTAAAATTAGGCTCATAAGCTTTGCAAGCAACAAATTTTCCATCCTGATAGAGTGCTAGTTTACTAACGTTAAAGTGTTGGAAATTAAATGGATTCTTTTCAAAAGCACCAATAAATGACTCATTTTCCACAAATGTGATATACACCGCCTTCGGCATCGCAGTGGGAAAAAGATTTGGGTAGGCATGAGAGGATGATCCCGCACCAATTGTGAAGTTTGTTAACACACTGTGATTAACTGGATATATTGCATTGCTTTTCCTCAATCCTGTCGCATGCTCGTTGATGACTGACGGGTTCATTGTTACTCTCCTTACATTGAGCACGGCACTACTTATGTTGATTTGATAGTTTGTAGCTCCAAAAGCCATTAACGCGAACTCAGGATTTGCACGAATAAATTTTATTTGCATTTTAACCTGTGATAGTAGATATCTAGATTGACGAAGGAAATCAAGATAGACAGGTCCTTTCAAGTATAATTCCTTTGAATCTGCTGTCCATTCCATTCGTTTTTTTAAACCTCCATTTGAAACCTCATCAAATTTCCCTTGCTGATCATCATACCAGCCGGCAACTTGCAAGTGTGACTGTTTAGCTTGCTTCTGAAATTGCGTCATTGTATTTATGTATGCTCCATAGGGATATGCTCGATCCCCTCCTTCAATCTGTTTGTCATTCAATATTAAATACACATCTGAGAATAGACTGGCAATAGGAAGATTTGTCAATCCCACTTTATCCTTAGTTGAATCAATATTGGTACCATCAGTCTTCTTAATTTGTATACACAATTCTAAATCAATGGATTGACAGTCAATATAATCTTGAGGATTACCAGGTATATCAAACTGAATAGGCTGTTGGTTACCATCGATATTTGTTGTGGGGACTATATCAACAATAGTTGAGGAAATAATGTCAGTTTGATGAGGTGGTGAATCGAAGAAACACAAAGCCGAATTGATACTCTGCATCGTATTAGCTTTACAAATATGTTGTCTTCCTTCGTTTTGACTTGTTTCCAGTCGCTGTGGAATTTCGTTTGCGCTTTCTTGCTTTCACACGACGTCTTGATTTAGAACGTGCTGCTCTGGTGGGCTTTTTACTTCTCCTACGCCTTTGCTTAGTAACTCGACCTGATCCAACTTGTCTTGACTTCCTACGTTTCTTCCGAACTGTACGCCTCGTCTTTGTTAAATCATCTAATGCGTCTATGGCAGATTGCTGTGCACGCAATTTCATGGATTCACCGATATTTTCCCCTTGAAGTGCATCAGCTGCAACATTTGCACCAAAGTCTAAAGCTCTGTTTCCAACCCGTTTCATGAATGGTACGCCATACTTTTTGAGTGTTGGGAGAACCATACGTCTTAGTGCACCGAATATGCCTCCTCCAACTTGTCGTCTACCTCCAGCAAACACGGGATAGCCGCTCTGATAGGATGGACCACTGTAAATGCCTGACATTATGTCCTGTAGATAATTATAGATCCCACAATAGCGTAAAGCCTTATTCTCGTGTCCTGATGTGTAGTGTTAAAACAGTAACACCACCACAGAATGGTACTACTTCACCTGTATCATCATGAATTGATATGTCAATTCTATTGATGACATTTCTGCTCATTGGTACATACATCGTGTTAATAAATTCTCGATTGATTAGTTGCTTCCTTACGGATGAGAGAGGAAATGTGCGCAGAAGTGGGGCCTCAACGTCGCCAACCCTTGTATATTCAATAATGTTGCAATAGACGTATAAGTTACTTATATCACGCTCTAGTGATGGGGCTGTATCGCCTATTGATGTGCCTTCATAAATAGTTGATTTTGAGAATCCCAATGTGGACGTTAACACGCTATCCAGCTTGATAAGAGAGTTCTTTCCTAACTTTAGAATCATGCGTTTCTTATGTGGATCATAAGAAAAGTGATATTCATCTGCATCAAGGTAATCTACACCAAACTCATTTAACTTTGTACATAATTCAGATGGCGTTTTCAAGCTTTCAATGTTCAAATTAACTCTTTTTACAAGTTCACTGGAAGTAGACAATTCATCACCCAATATGTCTTCGCTGTATACGTGGATATCCCATGAAGCATTTGTTGATGCTTTGAGTTTAGAAGAGGACAATTGAACCTTGAATGTATCATTTAACTCTGTCAACCAAGGTGCGCTTTCAAGGCCCTTAAACATCCCAATCATTTCAGATCCGAATTCAATAACAGCGGACTCAGACTTTTCCAATGGTGTCTTTTTAGTAAAAACAATAAATTCTGCCTCCGTTTCAACAGTAAATAAAGTTACTTTCTCTTTCTTATATTCACAAGTCATTAACGTTTCTGGCACTGATCCTTGAAACTTTCTTGCAAAGTCTTCAACACTTCTAATGACCTCAAATTTATTTTTTACTCGGATGCTCCTTTTTTGTAATGCATACAATGGCACAATTCTACATTGAAAATCAGTGACTTTCCTCTCCGAATTCCACCCACGTCCATTGTACCAATACCTTGATGAGAAAGTTGTTCTGGAATACCCAAAAGTATGACTCAAATCCTTACCTAATACAAGAAGAACATGCTTCCCTTCCTTCATCAATTTTGTTGACCCCTTTATGACTGGTTTGTAGAATTTATTCAAAGTCAGCTTGAAGAGATCATTTATTCGTTCAAACATTCTACCGATTTCCTTTTCTGTATCTTGCAAGCTCATTGTGGGAACCTTAGAATCAAAAGTTGACGTTGCAAATGCCTTTTGAATTTTAATCATGTTTTGGACAGATGGTAAAGATGTTGAAAACGGATGTAAAGTTAGATGATGAAAAGCCCATGTACCATGTAGACTATTTTGAAATATGCGAAAGCAATCATCCTTCTCTCGTACTTCTTTATGTAATTCAAAATAGTTGTTCTTTAGCAAACTGATATCGTTGTAATAAGTAATTTCAGTTAGAGCAACTTCATGGGGTCCATGCAGAGTAATTGGATTAGCGAATTCAACAGAGTAGAGAGATGGTTTGTTACTTGGGAATATCTTCGGGTTGCTATTGCTTGGAAGAATGATATTGAAGTTAGTAGACATGTTGACCTCATATATGTAAGAAGTCACATGCTATATTAGCTTAAAAGTTACGAGTGTCTCCCACCTCCACATTTTGTAGATCCTGGTGCGTTATCCAGCTATTGAATGAATCAGGATATCCCTTCCATTTAACTAGATATTTCCTTTGATTGCCATGACCTTTCTTCCTAATTATTTTGTCAATCATATACACCTCTTCACTTCTGTCTACTACTTGCAATTCATAAGAGTAAAATTTTCCTTCAATTGGATTGCCATGGTAATCTATTAATTTATACATGGTGGGTCTAAATTTTGTATTTACTTCATCTACAAAAAACTCTTCTTCAGTCCAATTAGGTAGATACCCCTTCTCAAATGTAGACTTAACCTTTGAAATCCGAACTCTATCACCAACATTTATTTTCTTTTCATTGGAAATGTTTTTCGCTTTCTTATCATACAATCGAAGCCATACATCCATCGCATTATCTGGGGTAACATCGACAGGTTTCATCCTAATGATTCGATGGTAGCTTTCATTGTAATTTTTAACAAATTTCTGCAGCTCACCTATCCAAACATGTGTATTTTTTGCAGTGAAATAGCGCCATATTTTTGTCTTCAGTGTGCGATTGAACCTCTCAACCATGGCAGCTTTATAAGCACTTTTGACACTAAACAATTCCACATTATGACTTTTAAGGAGACTTCGAACATGAGAGTTTTCGAATTCCTTCCCTTGATCGGTCTGTATTCTTTGCGGAACACGCCCCTCATCGAAAATGCTCTGAAAAGCCGCTTCAACTTCTGGTCCTCGTTTAGATTTCAGCGCACGTGCCCAAGCATAGCGAGATAAAATATCTATTACGGTTAAGATGTATTTATAGCCATCATTGTACTGTGATATCTGTTGCATGTCAGCCAAGTCCGCTTGCCATTGACTATCTATATTGTTAACAACATATTTTCTCGTTGGAAACCGCTTTCTCGCATTTTTGTGAAGAGTGTAAGTCGGTTGACTCCTTAACCACTTCTTGACTTTCTCTATCCCCACACCTGCTGCACGAGCTAGAACCTCCGGACGACTGAAACTTGCGGGGTGATTTAAGTCGTAATAAATCTTTCTGAGTTTCACTGCTGTACTCATCGTCTTTGTTCTGATTTGCACGCGTATTACTCCCACAGCAACTGCTAACACAATTGATATCAACCTCTATTCCCTCTTCTCCTTTACCTTCGAGCGCAGATTTCAAACAGCAGCAAAACTTTTGTAGCGACATGATATGAGAGAAGCAAAGCTTAATTTATATTTGCTTAATATTTACTATAATTCTTTCCAACACGCATTGAGCGCCTAGTAGCTCTTTTTGGTTGAAGATCATCGGGATCATGAAGCTCTCGCTTGACCGCCATCGTGGGTGTTTTACTTTTTGTTTCATCTTGTAAGTGACCCTTGTCCAACTCATTCACAGTCGGTCCTCCAATAATATTGTGTGGTACATTTTGATCAGATAAAATTTTCTGAAAATATGACCACCCTTGTGGTGCACCTAGTTTTCGCCTTACATCTCTAACAGCATATTGCAGAAGGTCATCTATGTGACTATTTCTAATAACATCACCAGTTGTTTCATCTATTATCTCCCCTCTCTCATTGAACTTCACATGTGGATCAATGAAGTCAAATAATCGCTCAGCGCGCACACGATATGGTCGAGGTGTTGACAAGGTTATAAATCGTCGCAACTTATCACGAATCTGTCGCCTCTCATCAATGTTTTCAGCTGCTAACTGCATTCGTCGATAGGGATCCTTAATCTTCTGAATTTCCATATCCTTTTGTGTTAGTTCCTTAAGTTGATTCGTAATAGGTTGATCTATATTTTTGACTTCCTGTGCACTTTGTAATGTAGTCAATTGTACATACTCCTCTTGAGGAATGACTACCATCTTTGAATACGACATGTTTGAAAATAATAAGGCAACAAAGTACATTGCTTAAAACTAACTGTGAACCGAGAAAACTGTCATTGGTTCAGCGGAATTAGGTATGATATTTGTTCGAAATCGAAGTCGTTCCGGACATTCCTGGGTTAGATCAATAAATAGATAGCCATGTGGTTTCTTAGTTACATCTTCATATATTTTTGAAAGAACTTTAGGTTGTTGAGGTAATATCTGTCTACTGAGATGATGTATCTGACTGCTGTCTCTTGGATTTTTAAATATTACCAAATAATGTGTATTCAAACTCCTAGTTCTTTGCTCTTTCCCTCCATCAAAAATGTTTTGGGTGATATAGATAATAAAAGCTTCCCTATGATGTGCAGTTTGAATGAACATTTCAGTTACATCCTTTGAAGATTTGCTTTCACGTAATAGATCATCTAATACTAGTAAGTCACCTGCTTTGATGTCTTCAGTTGTCGGTAACCCTTGCTTCACATCATAACCTTTCTGGCGAAGTGCAGAATGTAGTTGTGGTTGAAATATGCCATAACACCATTGAACTCTTTTAATTTCTTTATTAAACATCTCATTTCTAAATTGTAGTAATTGAGTTACAAAAGTAGTTTTACCGGACTGACTTGGTCCGGCCACACACATTGTGCGATCAGTGAATAGGCGAAAATCTGTCATCCTGAAATTTCAAAAGCTTTAAAGACCAACACCCACCAGTTTGCTTAGAATAAAACAAGTCATGTTCCATAACAACTTTATTTACATTTAGAAACTTTCATTTCACATTCACAGCATTTGTGTTTCCTCATCAATGTCAGCATTAAAATAACTTCTCGCGTCAATTTGAGCATCTTGGCGTTTCAGTTTCAACTTAACACTCCCTTCCTTGGATTTCCGTCCCCGCTTTTTGCTTTCTTCAACATCCTTCCCATCTTTTGAAGTAGATTTATCGATGGTGATTAGACACTTATCAATCGGCATTGGCTCATAAACCAACTGTAGAACTTTCATTTGTAACGATGCCACTTTTCCGGTTGAGCCGTGAGCACCAATATATAGACCGTTGACGTGTATTAAACCCATGTATCGTCCGCGCTTCAGATCATCACACTCCATTGTATTTCCAAGTAGATCGAATGCTTGAAAGTGATCGGACAATTTCAAGAATAGCGTATCGAACTCGGGTAAATCCTTATAGCCACTTCCTTCCTCTAACGCCTTTCTCCAATGTGTAGGAGCACTTTCGGGCAACACAACGCATTCCTTCGCCAAAGAGTCGATGGTTTTGAGTATCATCTGCTGCCATTTCGGAAAGGTTACTCGCATTTGTCTCATGTTGCTATAACCAGATGAAGACATACCATTACTGTGGAAAAATGGAACTTGAAGGTAGAAACCATCGTCACCATAGCTCAACGTTTGGAAGTAAAAGGTATTTCCAATCCCTTGAACCTTCCTTGTCGGTCGGAATTTAAAGAGATCACGTTCAAATGAGTCGCTCTCCTCTCTAACTATGAACATTTTTTGAGACATGATTCAATGTTGTACTTATTCGGAGCTTTTCAACCGTCAGCGATGAATGATAGCTTGAAAGTGATTAAAGAGTACAAGCGCGTCTCTCTTATATACATATTCACATGAGTCATCAATCAATGATGACGTGTCAATCCATGATTCGTCGTCTACAGCAACACTGCGGCACCTGCTACAACTTTCCCTAGTGGACTGTTGAGTACATTGTAAATGCTGTTTCCAATATCATTCAACATATTCAAAAATCCACCACCTCCACGCTGAACTAAGTTCCGCCTTTTCATATCACTGCTTCTTGGATTTGAAAATTTTCTAATGCTGTTTAGAGAATCAGTACTCAATAAAGGTTTGTATATTGGGAGGCATTTGTGTATTGCAAAAGCCAAATCACGGATGAAATCATCACTTGAGTTTTGAATTAATTTGCACTTAACTTTATTGTTTCGCATGCTGTTTAACTTTCGCAACGCCTTCTTAAACTGACTTGAAGGTCTAAAAGAACCATTCTTTCGAGAAAAAGATGCCTTTCGTTTTGCAGTCATTTTTATTGTGTTAAAAGCAAAGCATTTATGAAAATACACATTTTTGCTTAGTTCCATGCAACAAAGTCAAACGGTAACAGATGGTAGGTCGTAGTCATCAACATCACTCAAAGTCTGAGTCGTTGCAGTTATAAGCTGTTCTATATTACACATTAAATCCTTTGATAGAGGACAGCATGAACAGCATGGTTTTGAAGCGAAGACTTTTAAAAGATTAGCATAGTATGCTCTAAACTTGATTATGTCCCGGTCATCTTGCACTGCCACATTGACGCTCATCGACGGGGGTCCGGTAAACATGTCCACCTTGAATTTACCACCATTTTCATCATAGTGGCTAAATACGATTATATCATGCAAACAAGTCTTCAATTTCCGTGTTCTCATTTCACAATAGCAACGAGAACTCTGTGGAATAGCTTCCGTCAAACTCAGAGGCTTGAACACTTCATCGAGCCAAAATCGTAGTACTCGCGTAAGGGCATTGGTCAATATCCTCATTAAGAGTTTCTGAAGTTCAATATCATCTTCACAATGATAGAATGTGACAATATCCTCCATCAGATCTATGAGATCAGCTTTGTAACCAATAACATCATTTGCAGAGTAGAAAATCTTGCTAGTAAACAGATTGTCTTTGTGAATAATTGAAACAGGAATGATCGTGGTAAATGGCATGTTTATTAATGTCTACAATCCTCAACAAGTATGGTTGTAATAGAAGTGTGATAATCTTATATACAAAAGCTGCACAATAGCAACCAATCACAGACACGCATGATGACTCATCATGAACGATATACAGTGACTGTTGAAATTATTTCTTCATCACAAAGGGGACAAAATGTAGTTTCCAAGGGTGTATAGCATGTAGAACACATGACAAAATGAGAACATGGTAAGAAGAGAAGGGATTTTTCCCGTTCAAAACACCTAATGCAGTTCCGTTCACATAATAGTTTAAACGTCTCTGTTTCTAATTTCTTTCTGAAGTCACTTTCATCGATAGAACATTTCGATAAATCAATTGAAGGTTTCACTTTTTTTATCTCCGTTTCAGAAAGTTCTAATTTCATCCTCCTAATTTCACTGTCTTTATGATGTAGCATTGAGAAATCTTCTATCCAACTACGATCCAAATTAGCATTCATGGTATGCTCATCCAGATCCATTAGTCGTTCAACTAAATCGCCAGCTTTGATATTTTCATTTAGATTTGTAACAGTTTCTATGGCCTTTAGCGAATAACCAAGGTCTCTTGCAACAATCCATGAAATTGGGAAGCTAACCATGAAGCAACTTCCACGTATTTATAACTTAACCTAGTTATGAAAATAAATAAAATTGTCATCATAGTCACAATGGCCACAATTGTCGCATTTGAGCAAGCAGTCTCAAAACAAACAACTATCTATTCAAGTTTCGAAATAAATGTTCGCATCCCTGTTCTAATTCACTCACTTTAATTCAAAATCGGAACAGGCTGTTACAACCCCAGTACACAATTGATTGTACCAAACCTCGAAACATGAACTCAAATTCAAATCCCAATCGGAACGCGGTTCGAATTCAAATGTTCATATTTACATGTTTGGAACGCCATGTTCGCATCCTCGTTTTAATCCTCACTTTTTGCGTTCGCATTTTTAACTACTAGCAGAAGAACTCGAAATCCAAAAACCCAGATGAAAAGAACAACCACTGAATGGAAAAGCTAGCCTACTTCCAACTCTTCACTTAAACGATAATCATCATGTCGAAGTCTTTCTGTAATTACAGATGATCACACAACATCAATTGGGTGATGACTGGACCAACCTTCAGCAATCACGCCTTGTAACAGGGCGCCAAAACTTTTATGTTTCCCTGTTTTATTTCCTCCAAATTCTCCACATATCGTTCAAGTTCAACCCAAAACATTTTCATTTAGAAATATGTCATTAGACGACATTCAATGTGTTCATGATCGATCACGGGAGCCCATTGTATCACTTTATCTCTAAACAATTTCATAAGGCAAGTGATCTAGGAATTCTACGCATCGTTTAGTAAACTCTTTTTCTCTGCTTATAGTTGTGACATAATTCAGTTACAAAATTTAACAAAAAATTTCGAGCTGTAGGCTCGGCTGCAATTGCTTCTCATTCGTTACCTTGTTTTCTTGCAAGTTACCTTGTTTTCTGATGAAAGTCACATGATGCTCTAGGTATTGATTTTCGTATGACACATATCTTCCCTAAAGATATTTGATTTAACACATCGATCCACTTATGTACCTGCAAATACTAAGTGTTGCATGATTGAAATGAAAGCTGTTTGGTCGTTTGTAGGAAATGGTGAAAGATTTCTCCATGATGATTATCATTTAACCTTTTCACTACGGCTGGCATACCAGGTATGCCATGCAAATCATTCCGCCAGCAGCGGTAAGGTTTTCCCCATTACGCGCGCATTTTACGATTGTCTATTGAACTGACAACGAAGTCATTTCTCTATAATACGGTTAATTTTGCCTGTCGAGGTATGTTTTGTTGTAAATAACTAAACACTAAACATGAGGTTAAGCTAGTGAATAAAACTGCAATTTATGAAAATCTTCTAAAAATATTAAAGCAAAATCGATCTTACATAATCATCAACAAACTTAACTCTTATTCATTGTTGGTAGCAGTTAATAACAATCACAAGCTAATCGAGTGAAAAAGTTGGAAGCACTTTCCAGTTGAGTACACTCCAGGTTTTCCCGCACAGGCAGTGCATTGGAACCGTGACATCTTTCGAAAACCATCTTTAAAACAGATTCTGCATCTCTTCTGGGGCTTTGAGATCAAATCAGTAGCTGGAATCTTTTCCAAACAATGCTCCTGGCTATTTGCAAGCGACATTCGCGCTCCAGAGTTGTTTGCTTGTTGAGATTCTCCGCTAGTTTCAATCAGTCGATGACGGTTAGGTTTTCGTTTGCGAGCAGAGCCAGTTTCAAGTACGAGATATTCAATGACTTTGTCTGTGTAGCGTAGAAAAGTAAGTGAGCCACCCTACCTTTGATAAAGCACAAAAGAATTTCTGACCAATATATGAATTAGGTAAATAGCGTATTTGGTAAACCACTTGTATGTTTTTCATGTGGGGGAATATGGTTCCAGGCATCTGTCTGCGAGATCTACCCCGCCCATGTTTTTATTGTAGAGCAAAACTGAGTTGGGTTTGCTGACAGCAGTTGAAACTCTATCCTTTCAGCGGGACACAACTTCCGTGGTACCAGCGTGGGAAAAAGAATCTATCATGTAGATCAATTTTTTTCCGCTTGCTTTTTTGTCATCATATCGACTGATTAGTACGTCACCCTTGCGCATAAAAAGACATTGCTGCGCTTGAAAATTGCGATTGCGTAATTGAGGCGGTGGGCCTCTGTTGCTGCGGATGGTTCCAGTAAGTAACGTATCATATTCCAAGAGATATTCGGCGAGAGCACATGAAGAAAACCAATTGTCGAGGAAAATGTGATATCCCAAATCAAAGAGCGGACGAGAAAGTTGAACAGCTTGTTCGGACTTCTTCAATGAGCAGTTTATTTCATCATCCCAAGTGTTTTTTCCAGAATACAGAAGAAAATTCCAAACGTATCCTATCCAGTACTCGCCTCAGACAAGACAAAAGTTTTCAAACCGTAGCGGGCGCGCTTATTTGGCACATATTGCCGAAAGTGCAATCTACCTTTGAATAAAAGCAGTCTCATCAACAGAAATTTCACGTTCAGGCAGGTAGTTATTCATACAAATATCACGAACCATATCACAAAAAGGCAGAATTTTATCTTCACTCTTTGAATCAGTAGAAAGCGAGTTGTAGGATGCAAAGCGAACAAATTTAGTTATTGAGAAAAATCGGTCTCGTGGCAAGCACTCCATTCGTTCAAAGAAAGGACTGAAGTATTTTTCGTCTTTGCTCCAGCAAAGGTGAAGTTCTGGCTCCTTGCTAAGTCCCATGAGTAGAGATAATCCGAAATATTTCCGCATTTCATCTTCCGTCACGCTGTCCCATTCCTTTGCGAGTTCATTATCGCTGCGATATATCTCATGCCTCTCATTTGTCCATTTCGCTATTGTGGAAAACAATTTAGATGACAGGAACAAATCAACGAAAAATGAAATATCTTCAACATTTTCAGGAACATCAAGTAAAGGGTTTATGCCAGGTGTGCCTAAGAATTCAAGCATATCAGTCAAACGCGAGTCTCTATCTGGCTCAACAAAATGCCAATCACCAGGATTTTGGATTTCAGCCTCATCCTCACTAGAACTGTCTTCGTCACCTTCATCAGAATATGTCGGCTCTTCATCTGAATTGATGGGACTGTGCGCCGGGTGATGGAATAAATTGTTAATTACGCTAGACTTGGCAGCTCTTGAAGATCGCGATATGATCCTAAATGCAGAAATGAATGCGTGTTCTCCCGCCTAATTGACCTGCAACGCTGTGAGTGCAAATTGTCCAATCAAAAGCGACTTATTCACGGCCGATTCTGACGAACTTGTTATTGTTCGAAAGCGCATTCTACGGTGGATGTGTTTCCCTAAGTCAATATCTAGAGATATGTGCACAAATGACGATAAAACACTGATTCTCATCTAAAAACATGAATCTGGCATACCAGGTATGCCAGATTTCCTTACCGTATTTTAGAGGGATGATTTGTCATGGCATACCTGGTATGCCAGATTCGCTTACCGCATTTTGAATGATGCTTATCCATGGCATACCTGGTATGCCTGCCGTATTTTGAGGGAATGACTGCTAAAAGCTTACCGTAGTGAAAAGGTTAATTGGAAGTAGTAAATGAAAATGTTTTGGGTCGAACTTGAACGATATGTGGAGAATTTGGAGGAAATAAAACAGGGAAACATAAAAGTTTTGGCGCCCTGTTACAAGGCGTGATTGCTGAAGGTTGATCCAGTCATCACCCAATTGATGTTGTGTGATCATCTGTAATTACAGAAAGACTTCGACATGATGATATAGGGTAAATACAATTTAATCCACAACATTTGACGAAAATGTTTCTTTGATTTGTAAAATTCATATTTCTGAACCGATTTCAATAGTTTTTTTAATCGAACAATCAGGATCTCATCAATGATGGCATGGTTTTTAAAAAGTCACAAAGCCAAGACCTTCTTCACAAGCTGCCGTTTTTTGCCGAAAAAATACCAAAAAAGCATGTCCAAAGTTACAGTTTTTTCACTTCATCACGGATTTTCGATTAGCTTCATTCAAATACACCCACTAATATTCATGTCATCTGAAAGAAGAAGATTAGCTCTTTAAGACAGTCTAATTTTAAATATTGTATCCAATATTAATCATTGAATTTTCACTGGGTTTCCATTGTCCAATGAAAAAAATGTCCTCTGACAGAGGCACCGAAGAATATTGATTTTTCCATCAAACGTTTTGCACCAAACGAATCCTGTGCTAGTTTATAAATCCATAAAGAAAATTCAGTTTGGTGCCGTTACAAGTGAGCAACATTGATTTAAAAATATTTTTATCCGTTTTTTCGACCAGAGAATTTGAATATTCCCAAAAATTTCGTATAGATGTTGAAACCAGAAATTTTATCAGAAATCGATGAAATTTAACAGCATAGGAGGGATCCATGCTCTTAACATCTATGCAAAAGAAATTTTTTATTTCTATAAATTAACTTTCTCAAAATCTCCAAAAACCACAAAAATGTCCTCTGACCGAGACCCCAAAAAATCTCGGTCAGAGTACAACATTGAAATTGAAGATCTCGGTAAGAGGACAAGGGTCTGGGTCAAAAGACATCATAATGTACTGCATCACTGTTTTACGCCTTCAATTATTCGCCCCAAGTTCTCAGTCTCATGAACCCAAATGCAGAAGCCGAACAGTTTCCTGTTCGACATCACTTTGTCCTCTGACCGAGGCCCTAAAAAATCTCGGTCAGAGGACAACGTTGAAATTGAAGATCTCGGTCAGAGGACAAGGTGGGTCACGGCCGAGGACATTATATGCAATACATTACATTTTGGTGCTTCGTTTTCGCATGCAAGTAAGTTCACTCTCATCAACCCAAATGCAGAAGCCGAAGAGTTTCCTGTTCGACAACTACGCACGTATATGACCGAGATGTAGAAGAAAATGTTTTTAAAAGTGTTAGATTTCTATGGAAAGTTTTCATTTGGTGTGGTCGCCGCTAAGATTTTTGTGTTCAGCGTAAAAAATGAGTATATATGCAAATTTTCACGGAAATCTGAGACCCAAAGTTGCAAAGACAGAAATGTTGTGGAATAAATTGGATTTACCCATTATCGTTTCAGTGAAGAGTTGGAAGTAGGCTAGCTTTTCCATTCAGTGGTTGTTCTTTTCATCTAGGTTTTTGGATTTCGAGTTCTTCTGCTTTGTGTGTATATGGTACTGTCATCCTCAAATGCAATCATTGTAATGTTGATTGTGGTGATGGAAATGCGCATTGGCTTCAAAATGAGACCTTAATTGTTGATTTCTGTTGGATAATTAGAAAGTTATGCTACATTAAAATTTAGTCACATCTTTTATGCCGCATCCTGTAAGTCAGCTGGGATTGTGACCTGACTGTCTCAACATTTGATAGTTTGAAGTGCGTCGAACTGGTTCATACAGTGGTATCTTAGCAATAGTTATTAGGAGAAAGGAACTCTTCCGTGACGCTGTCATGATAAGAGAATTCGCAATTTATCCACCCTATTGAGATCCGCCGTTTTCTGACATTACGGTTCCGCAAAACATTACTCTTATATCAATGCCAGCGAGAGATCAACTCCGTGCATCACGCAAAGAAAATACGAGATGTGTTAAATACAGGGTTGCCGTGGGGATTGATATTTGAATCCCCACCCAATACCCACAGAAAAACCTGTGGGTATCCTCACAGAATCCCCACACCTTAGGATAAGCCCCTGATTAATATGTTGCTCTTGTTCGTATAGAATGATTGATGTCCAATATCTCCATCTCAGTGGAACTTCTGCACAGCATTCAATGATCCGAAGGCTGTATTTGACTCCAGAGATGCGGAATGGGAGTCGAAGAAAGTCACCGAATGGGTGTTGTAACTTTTCTTTGCTATCTTCGGTATAGGCCTATTGCTCTTTAAAATTGTAGTAGCCTATTTTTCATCATTATTGAGACTTGATTCTGACTTGCCACCTAGACATTATTGTACCGAAAATTTAACCAATGCTCGTTCAAGTAAGGAACCGTTCAAGTATAGAACCCGCTGTGCATGCGTATTTGACTCAAAAATTTACATTTGCCTGAATTATTGGGTTGCATTAACAGATGGGTGTTCTTTATCTATCTCTACTGATTCATAAGTTTTTGTCGTCTGCTACCAGCTTACACGCAATGTCTACATGTCTACAGGTTCATCTCATTTCTCTATTAATTCTTTAATGATTCATGAGACATGACACCCTTCTTCCATAAAACTACCATAACGCAGTTTTCCGTAAACACTATTCTATCTCGAAATGTTTATTTTTAATAGTATGACGACATTGTCTTTATTTCTTTGCTTTTATGACAAATTGGTTATTTATCAGCTTGTGTTTTTCAAACTTCCTCTTTTACTCACTTTGAATTTTTGGCTCACTTAGCCTAGTTATTGACCATGTCGATCCTATTTAATTTTGCTACAGGATTATTTCAATGGTACAATTTTTGCATTACTGTTCCCTTAAAGGAAGCACATTTGTATGAAAATTCAACAACTACATGTAGACTAAAGGAAACATGGCCTTATTAAAATGTTGAGATGAAATATTGATACGAGTATGTACCTAGTTCTGCATAACACTCGAACATTGCATAGTACGCTATTTTTATACTTCGCTATTCTGAAATTTCGATATTTCTTATATTCGCCTTTTACCGTTCGCTGTTATAACACTAAACAACCAGTCTACATCAAGTAAAATCAAACCTAAGCTTACATTACATCATGTATATATGTATGTTATGCGAAGCATTCTCAGGAAATATACAACAATTAATTTCAAAAGATATATGCTTAGATTCCTCGCTGTAGACAATCGTGATTAAGTACAGTATGATTAAAAGTTATTACATACATGACTTGAGCACGGTGCAACAAATACAAATATAGTTCTTGCATAAATAAACCTACGTCCTATGTACAAAGTCTAAGAATCACTGTTCAACTCAAGAGACAAAAACCAAAAGAATGAAAGAAAGCACTTCAAAGAGTCATGCGCGCCAGGAGAGCTCTGGCAACTGATCTGGACAGCGTCACGCCCAGGAAGTCAAGCATTGCAGTGCGAATCAATGAGTACCGTTCGTTTCTACACATTGACAGCGATCTTGAAATCCGATTTAATGCTTTCATTGCTTCCGGGCCCCAAACACCGTAAGTGGTGACCGCCATAGGTACACAAATCCATCTCATTCTGGCACACTTTCCGTCGTTTGCTTGATGTTTGCGCTTCTCTGCTGCTATCAGACACATATCCGATGCTGCACTCGCTCCATGAATAAAATCAGAAGTGAGCGGATGTGCAACAGTGATGTCAACCGCAGTTGCCTTCCCTAGTGACTAGTCTGGGATGAGAATGTCCGCTGGCCTATCCAGATCGTCACTGGAGCCTTGTTCCAATCTCGGATTCAGTCTTCCTTGTTGGCAAAAACGGTGAATGGAATTGCGAATGGTGTTATGTCGTCTGACAACATCGGGTCCTCGCTTACAAATTGCACCATGTACCCCAAAATCATCCACAACTTCACCGGGACACAAAGTGCAGGCAGCATCGCAATTCAACGGTAATCCCAGGCGAAGTTTCAACAGCATTTGGGTCTCATTAGGTTCCAATCGTTGTCCCAGACCTGGACTCGGTTTCGCTTTGATCCATGCAGATGCCTGGCTATTAGAAATGGCGGAAAGACGAGCTTTATCAACCAAGGATTGATTCATTTCTAACAGTTTCTTCTCCAGTGAGTCCTCTATCTTCTCTGACAAAATTTTTTGAGAGTGGTAACTAGACATCAGCGACTACATCTCCAAATGACAGGAAGAATCAGTTCCCAAATTATAATCTTCGATGGTTTCTTTGATATTAGCTGATTGAGAATTCGTGGATGAGATTGATGACAAATAGGCTGCCGATGAATGCTTCTCAACAGATCTGATTCCAAGTCCTCCTCGTTTGAGACTCAATTCGGCCTGTAAACGAGCGGCATCTGTCAAACCAATTGATACTGAATCTTCCAAACACCGCATAACATCTGCATCAAATTTGGCGAACTGCCTGATGACATTCTTTGGTGGGTAGCAGCGTACTATGTGACTAAGCTTACAAAAGCCGCTACATAGTCTCAAAATATGCAAAGCAATTTGAGGATCATTCAGCTGCACAGTAGCATCAAGGAGACGTTCAGCAACTTTTATTTTCCTTGATATGAATGCAGTACAAAAGGACTCTTCATCGATAGGTGCTCCTAAAATTTCCATGTTGGGCTCATGAAACTTTCGCACATGTGATGGGAAACAACTGAGATCTGTTTTGCTGTAGAGTTCACACTTTTATTGAGACGAAGACCATGTAGTCGCTTCATTAATTATTCTCAAACACTGTAGAATGGCACCCGTTCTTCCACATAGTACTCCATCGTCAAGGTACCACATATTATGATACAGTTCTGCAATGTCATTCAGCAAATGGACCAGTCGATTTAGACTAGGGTTCAACATATTCTCGAATTTTAAAGAATCGGTTCCGGTACCGAATCCAGTTCCAATTTGCAAGAACCGGTTCCGGTACCGATACTTCCAAAGTATTTAACACAAGCTAATCAGATTTTCTGCTGAATTGTAGTTTTCATCCAGATGGATATGGCCAGTTATTGAAGGTTGGGATTGATTGGGAACAGGTATTGAAAGTAGAAGTGGTACACGAATTGTGCTATATTAATTACAATAGTTGACGCGAACAAAAATATTCAGTTATCATAAAAATGAATTAGTTAATGGAGAACACACCAATTAACAGAACCCATCAGTACATCCAACGCTTAGATAATGTTTTGTTTTAGGAACACAAGCGTATTCAGCGATTGATCGCTAAGTCGTGATCTTATTTTTCGACAAAAATTTCCCGCTGTTAAAAAACAACGCTCGCAATCTACCGAAGTTGGTCTGATAGTCAGCAATGACTTCTGAAGCAATTTCAAGCGATGTGTTAGTTCACCACTCCTTTGAAATAACTGAAACTCTGTGTCAACATTTGAAACTAGACCACGTTCTAACTGTCCAGGTGAATATGCAGCTATACTTTGCTGAAGCTGCTCCTGGAGACTCAAGTTCTCACTCAAGACATGCTTCACACTTGGAGTCTCAGCAGTGTCACTGGGATGATCATCAGAAACCTCCACATCTTCATTTCCATGAAGCTTCGTTAAAAACTTGAGCGCACATTTCTTAATCGCATTTTTTGATGCAACGTCTAAGGATGAGCGTTCAAGAGAATTTGAACCATGTAGAAACATGATCAATGATACAATGTTAACATTGCGACGCTCACTGACACGAACAAACAAGCAATCATAGAAACGAGAACTTAATCTGCTTTTGAGACTGTGCAAATTGTTGAACAAAAAATGTAGCACTCCTTCAGCAGGCAACAACGTAGAATCTCGACGACATAGTGCTTCAGTTGCGAGTCTGATCGGTGTCAGCACATCAATAAGTGATTGTACAGGCTCCATATCAACATCAGTTACTAAGGTCTGCCTTTTTGAATCAACGCAAGCTTTTAGAATACAAGGCCGCAATTTTACAAATCGTACTAGCATTGTTTCAATAGTATTCCACCTGACCTTCATATCAAGCAGAGGCTGGAGCTCAGTATCGAACTCTTCCATCGTATATCTCTGCTGTAGTTGCAAATTGTTGCCACTTCGAAATATTTTGCATTCCTTGCGCACATTATCCACAACAGATTTGTAATCATCCGATAATTCACAAGTGAACAAGCTGTTATCGTTAAAGTCAAAATCGGTGTCACAATTGTGTGCTTGATCTTCACTGTCAGAATCAGTGTTCTCATCATCATCGGTAGCAGTCTGAATCATTGATTGTTGGCTGGACTTATACAGCACATATGCGACAGCCAAATGAATGGCATGGGAACAACAAAGTTGCAAGTTGCAAAGTTGCCCCTGGGGCCGGTTGCACAAACAGCATAAAATCTTATTATCTTAAGTTAGAATAATTTCAGTTGCAGAACACGATATTATATCAGTTTATCTTAATATCATTTTATCTCCGTTGCACCATACCGATCATATTTTATTCTAAGATAAAATGATTTTATCTTTAGAGCAATCCTAAGTTAAGATAATACGATTTTAAGTTAGAATAAGTCTGTTGCACTTAAGATAAAATCAATTGATGTTATTTTATTTCCTCTTCTAACTTAATATCAATAAGGGGGTACTTCTAAATACTTATCTCCGTCAATTTAACGCGACAATGGAGGCATAACTAATCTATCATGTATGATTATAATTTTATAAGCATTGAATAGGCTATTAGAAAACTGTCATTAACTATGATTGTATCTATAGAGTGAAGAACTATAATTGTAGTAGCTCACTAATACCACATGTAAATAGTAGAACTATATGTATATTATTGAATCATAGTAAGCATGATTCTTCGTTGAGCCCATGCAACATGTATAATCCCATCATATATATTCACATCTTTACAGTCCCCACATGTAGGTTATCTAGGCCTACCCTTTAAGACAAAGAACAACATCCTTTCTAACAAAGAATTGTAATGCTATAAAATGAATTGTTTACCTGAGTGTTTAAGCTGCTGAACATACCAAGTATAATCACCACGTTCACACAAGCATTATCACTACAATCGGCGATAGGAATAATCACTCTCCGTAATTATATTATCTTCGATCTCCGCCGTTTCTTCTGTTGTTCCGGTACAAACTGGCAACCGGGCTGTCTTGCTCTGTAACAACATTTTCTTCATTTTCGCATTTTCTATCTTCAGATCCAACAGAATCAGTTCTTTTTCGTGCCTTTCTTCACTCTGACGAAATAGAAGCGACTCCAGCTCATTCTTCGGTTTCATGCGTTTGGGTTTTGGAGGGACATTTTCGTCATCATCATCACTATCGTTGCCATCCATTATAGATGAATCCATACGGGAGCCGACACCTTGAATCTTTGGATTGTCATTGCCAATTATGTCAAGCAATAAATGTGTCATGGGAGATAATGGAGGTGGAGGTGTACCACCACCAGTGCGATTCAGGGCTCTTCTATAGTTAGAATTATTTTTCAATTTTTCACTTTTCAAAGATATGAACTTTCTCTTAACATCTTCTACATCTCGATTTAGATTATTGCCGATTTGATCCCATAATTTATTCTTTTCTTCTTTTGTCACTGATGCACTGAACTTGCCGAAAAGTTTTGGATAATGAACAGTCATCTCGTCGAATAGCAAGCTAATTTCGGTCTCACTCCAGTTCTTTCGTCTTCTTTCATTGCCGGCCATTTCAAATCACAAATCCCAATTATTACTGCGTGTGAAGGAAAGAGCGTGCCACGTCAGCCAACAGAGGTCTTAACTTAAGAAATGGTTGCTTGCATTGATCATCTAGGTTCATTCGTCCTCAGTCAAAGTCATTGCGATGTCACATGCTACAGAAAATTCCCGTTCTCATCCTGTGTAGCCAATCAGTGATGTATTCATGCATCTATTGGAATGATAGACATGACGTATAAGCATACGAATTTCGACTCGATGCGTTCCTTCATGACTCACCTTGGAAGAATTCTGGAGCGATAGAAGATCATTTCTATCGTTAGTCAGGATGCAGGAGGAAACCGTGAGAAACCTATGGCAATTGCAGGAAATCCGCAGTACTCAAGACATAAATCGAAGGATATCCCGACAAAGAATGATCATGTCTGATTATACTGATGGTGAACTTTATGACAGAATCCGACTAAACCATGAAACACTTCAAAAACTTTGTGGTGTGCTACTATCTCACATGAGATCAAGATCAGCGAGAAATAATGCTCTTACACTCGAAGAAAGGATATATACCGTATTGCCCTTTACTTCTTCGCTTGTGGTTCATTTCAAAAAGTTGTTGGTGATTCCATCGGAGTTGATAAATCTACGGTCTGTAGAGCCGTTACTGAAGTAACCAATGCTATATTGAAAGTTCTGCCGACATTTGTGAGTACTCGATTTTTTGATAGACCGGAAAACTTATCTTTCTTTGAACAGAAGCACTTGCCAAATGTTACCGGTGCTATTGATGGAACACATATAAAAATTGTTTCTCCTGCAATATACGAGAATGAATATGTCAACCGAAAAGGTTATCATAGTCTCAATATTCAAGTTATTGGAACAGGTGAAATGTTAGTCGCTGATATTGTTGCTGATTGGCCGGGTGGCACTCACGACAGCAGGATTTTACGAGAATCTGGTATTTTTCATAAATTTGAGAATGATGAATACGGGAATAGAATCCTTTTGGGTGATCAAGGTTACCCTCTCAAGACATGGTTATTTACTCCAATTACGCGATCCGTTCTTACAGTGAAAGAACAACGGTTCAATTACTTTCATAAATCTGCGAGATGTTCGGTTGAGAGACTATTTGGCATTTGGAAGCGAAGATGGGCTCGTTTGAATCATCTTCGTGTAAACCCACGTAAAGCTGCGAAAATCATAGCAGCGTGTGCTGTCAACTTCGCTATTTTGAATGGCGAAAATGGTTATCTCAATAATGCTATTAGCGAAGAAGATCCAGTTTCCAGGGAAATAACAACCCATCAGGTAGAGGAAAGTGATAGTGCTTCTAGAACACAACGTGCTGTATATATCAATGAGCACTTTTGAAGGGACAATGATTAGTATGTCCCTATGTTTTGGAATATACTCACAGCAATATATTGGGCATTGTGTTTTACTTCTTTACAAATGGAGGGAATTTTTTTATTAAAACGAACAGTTGTTTTATCAGGTAGCCTACTTGCATAATTCTATTTAGATCTACCAATCAAATCATTGCTGACCGTTGCATTAAAGTAATACGGATTTTATTCATCGATATCTTTAAAAAGCCCGAAATAATTGTTATATTTTATCTCAATCACTAAACGCAATTTAACTTATATACTTTGTAGTAACTTTCCTCATCGTTTCACTGAAATGGACTATTGGATAACTTGAAGAGTTTCATTAACATGTTGATGATATCATCATACTTATCGACACATTCCCGTCATTAACTTGTAAATTCATCACAACTTCAGTCATTAAGTAATCAGCTATGACGGAGTTCTACAATACCGCAAAACATATTCACTCCTCAGAAATTTGCACGACCATATTACGTCGCGTGCGTTCCAAATTCTCCAATTATACTGGGTCTCATTTGTTCACGTCAGTGACACACACGAATGTACTTAAAAATAATATCATGGGGTTTCATGTTAGTGCAACGATATTATCTTATCTCGAGATAAAATCATTTTATCTGTCTATCCCTGCAATCGAACGATTCTAAGTTAGAATCTTATTAACTTAGGGCGACCATATTATTTTATCTCCTAGAAGATAAAATCCTCCGAATTTAGTGCAACCGGCCCCAGTTTCACGAAGTTTTCCAAATTTTCCGTTAACGCTTGCTCCATCACATATAAATGCTACACAGTCATGTTGCAGATGAGATTATAATCACTGAAACACTGATTAATCGTTGAAAGCAAGTTTTCTGACGTAAATTTTCCTGAAATTCGATATAATCCCAGGTTCCACATCGACTTCGTTGCCATGCAAAATTATATTCAAGTAGCGGCGGTGCTACTAGTCCATTCATCAAAGGAACAGAAGAATTTTAGCAGCGTATGAGTGAAGTAAAGGCATGATGTCAGACGGATTCCTCGGAAGATTATATCCATCTCTGTTTAGAGAATTACGAATGTACTCACTTTTGCGAACACCATTGATAGAAAATCCGTCAATTGCGATCAATTTGGATAATATTCGTTCAAGACTTTCCTTCTTTGGTATAAATGAGGTAATAGAGTCTTGCCTTAAAGCTTTCTGAGGAGGACCGCTTGCTTGGCTTACATCGGACGTTTCTTGTACGCAATTCAGAATGCTGTGTACTGTCCTCAAATGCTTAAGCATTCCACTTGTAGATCCAGAATTGTGTCTGATCAACTTTGAACATTTATGACAACGTGCACAATCTTTGCTTTGACGAGAGAAATACTCCCATACAGCTGAGGAATTCAATCGACTAGCCATGGATGGAGTGACCGAATGAAAATATTCCGTGGATCAAACCTTGTATTGCGCCTTTCTTAGAATAAGATGTGATGAACTCAGATCTATTTTTAGACTTCCTCTAAACAATTAACTCAATAGCACTGATGTCAGACGGTGATTGATGGAGCTTGGTTCTCATTGGATGTCGTGAGATGGCTGTCGTCATCGAACAACCCGACCATCTGCTTTTTCCAGGGAATCGGTACCAATTGACTTGGAACCGGTTCCGGTATTCCCGAATTATAGATGGAACCGGTTCCGTACCGGTACCGGGATTAAACCCTAATTTAGACCCAATGCAAAAGGAAGCGGACAAGCGGGTCGCCTTGCTGAACGCCTGTTGATGATTTCAACTGACACAACGCCCTGTGGGAACGCATCTTGCTAATATCAACAGATTATCTGGCGAGGTAGCGATTTGGTGGATAATTTTTTTAAAGGTTCATTTTCGTGTAAAAACTATCTCCGCATGTGAAAATGGTCATCATTTATCCAAAAACATGTGTAAAATTAAAAAACGACAGGTGGCGAAAAAGTTGCTATAATTAGCTAGTAGATATTTGTTTACTAATGCGAGCTGATTTTTCGCCAACCGGCGAAATCGTGGATATTGTAGCAACTAATTAGTGGTAAGTAGTAATGTTCGTATATTACCTTCACATGAAAATATATCGTATACTCAGTCTGATCTGATAAAAAGGGATCTTTTTTTAATTCACGAAGGCTTAAACTAAAAAAAGTATTTGTCTTCCATAAATGTCGCAGTAAATACTATGATATTGTTCAAATATTTGTCATTGTTGTAAATTATTGAATGTCAAGAGCTGTTATGAAAATTGATATATGCGGATTCTCTATATTCTTATCATTATCAAAGAATGATTGTCTGCACTTATATCTTAGATAGATTAGCCATATGTGAGGGATAGTGAGGAGGTGAGGGAGAGAATAGAGCCTCGACTGTAGAGGCGGATTACTAAAGAAAACAAGAGAGAAAGCAAAAGTAAAAGGTGACATATAGAGCGCGAATTGTCGCCGGCGAACTTCGCCAGCGAATATCCCGCAAATATGACTGAACTTTAGCATGATATTCTGCAGCTGACATTCGCCAGTTTTTCGCAAGATTCGTTCCCACAGGGCGGATGCCATAACAATGGATTTCGGTTATAACGCCATGTAACCCAAGGAAGCAGACCAGGAATGTTCTTGGCACACTCTTCTAGTACACATTGCCGGGACACAAAGTTAAAGGCATTTGCCATGTCCATCTTCATGATGACAAAATCATCATCCTGCCAATGTGAGTAGTAATCTCATCCCAGGCGCAAGTCCAAAATGTGCTACGATGAGTCATCATGCTGACTCAGCCCCCCCTCTGGCGAGAGGAAGGAAGTGGCCAAGGATGTGGTGGGAGGAATGGGTCCGAGAGGAAGAAAAAACCGCCCCCCCCGACGACTCAACCAACCAAGTTGGTCGAAAAGACCAAAGCTGTTGAAAATCATGTGAAACGAACTTCTATCAAGGTTTCAGATTGAAATGTGCTTTGGGCCTCGACACTTAGGATTTTTTTTCGTGAAAAAAAATTTCAAAATGTTAGAATTGAGCTCCGAGACCCATCCCATCGTGTTTGTCGTCAAAAGTTGGTCGGTGAAAAAACCGCCCCACCCCCGACGACTCAACTGACTATATTGGTCGAAAAGACCAAAGTTGTTCAGAATCATATGAAACAAACTTCTATCAAGGTTTCAGGTTGAAATTCGCACAAAACATTTTATCGAAAATTTTTCACTACGGTGGTCGAAAATAGGATTTTTTCAAGTCCAAATGTGAAATGTCGCCTTTTTAGCCAAATTTGACGCTATCTCACTCAGGAATGGAAGTAAATGAAGAGCTCGGGTTTCTTTTACGGGCAAGACCGCACTTTGTTCTCTAGGATCCTATCTTTTCAGATGCTTGGAAGGTTTCGTTTCCAAATGAGAGCCTGTTGAAAATCGAGTTTTTTGCACATTTTCCAATATTTTGGAAATTTTTTAAAAAACGACCGAGTTTTTTCAGCTCGGCTCCTGGTCATCGTAGAGGGTCGAGGATGTCTTAAATGAAAGATATATGGAGAGCGAGAAAACATGGCTGTCAAAATTTGAAAGTCAATCGGAGCAGTAGAACCGGAGATAGACGGGTTTAAAGTTTTTTGGATGATGGATATTACGTCATCAGTCTGATTGTCGTCACAAACTATATAATGTAGAAACTCTGCAGCTTGTGGACATCAGTCTTCTCCTTTCCGACTGGGTTGGGGTAGGTCTAACGTCCGGGAGCTCTGATGATAGCATTGGAAATCTGAAAAACCGGGTTTCTGTAAGAAACCGACTTAGAAAATTTCATTGCTGATATCAGCTAAGGCGTCAGACTTAGAGGTTCGCCAGGAGATGGCCTTCGTCTCCAGGCCATAAAAGACTCCAAAACCTTTAAAGGCTTGTAACTTTGCTTCTACAAGT
>CAJQUW010016954.1:0-164616 GCA_907163375.1 Prostheceraeus crozeri | reverse complement strand
CGAAAAGGGGGAATATCTCGATACACCATTGCCGGTACTTCGATCCCCGAAGCAATGGGAAGAAAATAGAATTCTGACTTGATGCTGACGTTGATGCTGACGTTGTAGATATCGTAACTTCACCGGCTACTGCCATATTGTATCTGAGTAGTCTTCTTCAACTGAAAAATTCATCTACATTCAAACTCCTCTTATATATTCTCTAAAGGGCCCGACCCTTATTAACGGTCGCCTTAGTTACGGGACCCGTTGTAAATCTAAAAACATTTCCATAAGGACGATGATGGTAGATAAAATAGTTTCCAAATAAATTAAGGAAAGCTATACACTATCAGATACAGGGATAGCAATCGACTGCGATCCAGGTGTAAAGAGCTTTAGACTATGGTTGGGCATATGTGGATGATTAACCATGTATACTTTTCATAGGAAATAGTAGCACGCTTAGTCTAAACAATGTAAATCTAAAAACATTTCATATGGACATGATGTTAGATAAAATAGTTCAAATAAATTTATAGATAGCTTACACGTCTGTACAGGGATACCAATCACTGCGACCAATGTTAAGAGCCGTTTAGACTACGGAAATGAGAGATGTGTGGATATGTTGCGTGTGGCGCGCGTGAGTGTCCTCTCGCTTCCCATTTCATTCCATTCAATCAATCGTCTCATTGATAGAGACATGGTAGAACTCATGGTTCTCATAACGTATGACAATGGAAAGTTTTTAAGGGCAAACCTTCGACAGTTGGCTAAATTGTCCGCCCTGGCGGCGGAATGCATACTACGTTTGAGACAGAGGGCAATCACTTGCAAACATGACGCAGGAGAGGTTTAACAAGATTGACCATTGCCGAAATTGCCCCTTGCGGTATGACATAGCTTACGGGTTTCACCGCCCGCATTTACAGGAAACGCCCTTGAGTTCGAAAGGAAAGTATTTACACCGAACTTCATTTGCAACGTTCAAGTTGACTGATAGCAGATTCAACTTAATGATAGTATTCGCCAGTCCGAAGACTGCCCAGGGCAAACCGCGAGGAGGTTCTGATCATGTCTTGCCCCATGGGTGGCCCTTAAGAGAGCCGAATGGTTCGTTCTCGGAGGGAGTCGTCATCCTACAGCCTACCAATTCTGTGACCAGAGTCAACAGACTCTCTCTTTATTTATTTTTTTGGGTTAATAAGCACCTTGGTCGACTCCTCCACACTAACTGGCATGTGAGTAATAGAGTGGAATGTAGCGCCATTCCGTTGGAGTTGGACAGCAGTTGCTGTCATCGGATGCCAATACGAGCAAGGGGGGGGGGTGGGGATTAAAAACTCTGTCATTGCTACCTCTAGCCTGACGGATAACTCCTCAAAATCAAATTTCGCGGCCTTGAACTGCGGTCCGCGAGGAGATCTAACTTGACTGTTCGGCGTTCTGCATGAATTGAAATGAAATGAAATGAGAGGCAGGTGGTTTATATACCCCTCTAACGCCGAACGCCAACGGCGTTCAAGTTGACTGATAGCAGATTCAACTTAATGATAGTATTCAGCCAGTCCCGAAGACTGCCCAGGGCGCAAACCGCGTGGAGGTTTCTATCATGTCTTGCCCTTAGGTTGGCCCTTAAGAGAGCCGATGGTTCGTTCTCCAGGGGAGTAAATTGATGGGGTGGTGAAGGCGGGCAAAGATCTGCAATGAAAATGATATGTATTTGAATCAGGATATACTATCTTATTTGCTTTTCACTTACCAAGATAGTCATCCTTAGGTAGTCTCAGCGCGTTTTCCGAATCGCAAAGTTTTATGGAGATGGACCGCGCATTCTCAGGCTGGCATGGAGACACTTTTTCGTGGAGATGGACCGTTGTAGCAAATAATTGATTCGTCCAGATTTTTATTCACCTAATACTTCGCCGGCCAAATGATTGTCCCGAATAAGGGGATGTGAAACCTCAAACAAACCATCCTCATTCAACCACGTTCCCACTCATCCCTCATGCGCTCCAACTTCTCACACGCTGCCTCTCACGTTCCTCACCGTCCGCCCGAAGCCACAGTCCTCATCCAACTCAAACATTCCTCGCTCTCAACACACTCATCTCCTTCATACATTCTCCTCAAACTTCGCCTTGGTTACTGCATCTCCTCATTCTTCTCTCTACTCCGCAGCACTCGCCCTCTTCTCACACGCATCATTCTTCTCTAATCGGAAGGGCTACCTCCCGCGTTTATTCTTCACAATAATCAGTCACACAACGCTCTCATTCTAATGCTTTTTCATCCGCCACTCTCCTTCGACTTCAAATCCTTCTGTTTTCAACTCATCCAACATCCTTCACAACTTCATCCTTCACTTTCTTCAAACTCCTCAAACTTATTCACTAACAACTCATGCGCCATCTGCTGCCGACGAACATGTCTCTTCTCCTTCCAGGCCTTCAACCACCTCGCCCGACTGCACACGAATCCCCCCACTCTTCACTTTTGGGGAAGATGAGCTCTTCGGGGGGTCGGTGATGACGATGTCGGACACCTCCATGACGAAGAGCTCAACTTCCTTCACACGCTTCCTCACAGGTCTGCTCCCTATCTAAATCCACACGTCATCCCTCAATCATCACTCTCAAGCACTCTCTTACCGCTGCTCCAATCTATACCCTCCAACGACGCAACCGCTCTCGCCAACTCATCATTCTCAACAACATTCTCAACAACATTCTCAACAACATTCTCAACAACCTTCGCAACATTCGCCAACATTCGCTCCCTCTCTTCCACAATCAACTGTGTAAATCTTCAAATCAGTCACTAAACCACCATCTACAGTCAGCATGCACTCTGTAGAAACGCGCCTCATCCTCATCACCCTTCAGCACTTCTACACAGTTCTTTCACGCACGCAACCCTATTCAAGACAATCATGTGGCCGGTGCCGCCCTTCTTGACGTGAGCCTTGGCGTCCCGCACTGCGATTTATACGACCGCACACACAACATTTGATATGTACTTTCGATTTTTGTCGTTGGCCATGCTGATTTATCGTTAGCTGTAAGATAATGAAATTTGTATAAGTTTGGAATCATGTAGTACAGTCATATTCCTAAAGAGTGTAGTGAGTGGCACTCGATCCCGTCGACAGCCCGAAGGCCTTGTACCGATCACTAGGGAAGTGAGAGATCTTCCCCGATACCCGCTCTTTACAGCTGAAGACATCATTGTCACTGCCCCGAAGTGGTAACAGGAACGCCGAGTCAATGGTAGTGATCAGTAGCTGGGATCTAACCCCTCAAAGCTGCCTTAGACTTAGTTAAATTTCAAATCTGATAGCAGATTTGAACTCAGGATACTTGAAAACCTTAGTCTATATGTTAAAACTTTGAAAAAACTGAAAATTAAGAATTTTTAAAAAATTCCGCATTTTACTACTCATACTACTTTTAAAAAATTTTATCAGTAGTAAAGACACTCTCAAACTCTATCATACAAACTTTGAAGTAGCAAGATAGCTTGCCTACTTCAAAAGATAGAGTCCTTTGCACCCGATATCGGGAGCTCAGAGCGACGACCGTCGCTTACCTCGTCTTTCGATGATGTGATCAGACTTACGTTGTCGGGGGTTTATATATGCTCGGAAGAAAACTTAAAATGGCTCTATCTCCGAAAGTATTCATCGTAGCGACATGCGGTTTGTTGCAAACGATTTGTCTCATCATTCTTTACAATATGACACCTCAAACATTCTCATATGACCACGGGAAGTTGGTCCGTCAGCACATGTGCATGTAACATGCCACAAGTGAAAAAATTCCTAAGTGTGGGAGCTCCAGTGTGGTGAAAATTTTGAAAAATTTAAAACTTCCGAATTTCAACCTGGGACCTTTACCAAAGTTTGTTTCAAGAAATTTTGTCGAACGAGGGGGGGGGGGGGTCAGCGAAATTTGATGAAAAATGTTTTGGTGACGGTCCCAGGTCGAAATTCCACACTTTGGAAAATTTTCAAAATTTTACCCATACAAAGTCACTCTGACACTTAGGATTTTTTTCAGGTAAGCGAGCTCCGACCTAAAATCTTGTAACCGCTCTAACTTTTGAACGAAGACAGATAGGAACAAGCCGATTCTTTCACTGAATTTGTCTCACTCTTAGCTTTCAAACGAGCTATCGCACGACAAAATCCGTCCACTAGAAGCCAAAATCGAAGCAAGCTGTCCAGAGGAGGGGGGGGGAGGTCAGTGAAATTTGATGAAAAATGTTTTGGTGACGGTCCCAGGTCGAAATTCCACACTTTGGAAAATTTTCAAATTTTTACCCATACAAAGTCACTCTGACACTTAGGATTTTTCAGGTGAGCGAGCTCCGACCTAAAATCTTGTAACCGCTCTAACTTTTGAACGAAGACAGATAGGAACAAGCCGATTCTTTCACTGAATTTGTCTCACTCTTAGCTTTCAAACGAGCTATCGCACGACAAAATCCGTCCACTAGAAGCCAAAATCGAAGCAAGCTGTCCAGAGGGGGGGGGGAGGTCAGTGAAATTTGATGAAAAATGTTTTGGTGACGGTCCCAGGTCGAAATTCCACACTTTGGAAAATTTTCAAATTTTTACCCATACAAAGTCACTCTGACACTTAGGATTTTTCAGGTAAGCGAGCTCCGACCTAAAATCTTGTAACCGCTCTAACTTTTGAACGAAGACAGATAGGAACAAGCCGATTGTTTCACTGAATTTGTCTCACTCTTAGCTTTCAAACGAGCTATCGCACGACAAAATCCGTCCACTAGAACCAAAGTTAGAAGATTGTTGTCGGGGGGGGGAGGTCAGTGAAATTTGATGAAAAATGTTTTGGTGACGGTCCCAGGTCGAAATTCCACACTTTGGAAAATTTTCAAAATTTTACCCATACAAAGTCACTCTGACACTTAGGATTTTTTTCAGGTAAGCGAGCTCCGACCTAAAATCTTGTAACCGCTATAACTTTTGAACGGCTGGTCCGATTGACTCGCAACAAAAAATGTTGTCGAGCAGTTTTTCTCCTCTTTCAAACGAGTAGCTGTAAGACAAAATCCGTCCACTAGAACCAAAGTTAGAAGATTGCTGTCGGGGGGGGGGGTCAGCGAAATTTGATGAAAAATGTTTTGGTGACGGTCCCAGGTCGAAATTCCACACTTTGGAAAATTTTCAAAATTTTACCCATACAAAGTCACTCTGACACTTAGGATTTTTTCAGGTAAGCGAGCTCCGACCTAAAATCTTGTAACCGCTCTAACTTTTGAACGAAGACAGATAGGAACAAGCCGATTGTTTCACTGAATTTGTCTCACTCTTAGCTTTCAAACGAGCTATCGCACGACAAAATCCGTCCACTAGAAGCCAAAATCGAAGCAAGCTGTCCAGAGGGGGGGGAGGTCAGTGAAATTTGATGAAAAATGTTTTGGTGACGGTCCCAGGTCGAAATTCCACACTTTGGAAAATTTTCAAATTTTTACCCATACAAAGTCACTCTGACACTTAGGATTTTTCAGGTGAGCGAGCTCCGACCTAAAATCTTGTAACCGCTCTAACTTTTGAACGAAGACAGATAGGAACAAGCCGATTGTTTCACTGAATTTGTCTCACTCTTAGCTTTCAAACGAGCTATCGCACGACAAAATCCGTCCACTAGAAGCCAAAATCGAAGCAAGCTGTCCAGAGGGGGGGGAGGTCAGTGAAATTTGATGAAAAATGTTTTGGTGACGGTCCCAGGTCGAAATTCCACACTTTGGAAAATTTTCAAATTTTTACCCATACAAAGTCACTCTGACACTTAGGATTTTTCAGGTAAGCGAGCTCCGACCTAAAATCTTGTAACCGCTCTAACTTTTGAACGAAGACAGATAGGAACAAGCCGATTGTTTCACTGAATTTGTCTCACTCTTAGCTTTCAAACGAGCTATCGCACGACAAAATCCGTCCACTAGAAGCCAAAATCGAAGCAAGCTGTCCAGAGGGGGGGGGGAGGTCAGTGAAATTTGATGAAAAATGTTTTGGTGACGGTCCCAGGTCGAAATTCCACACTTTGGAAAATTTTCAAAATTTTACCCATACAAAGTCACTCTGACACTTAGGATTTTTTTCAGGTAAGCGAGCTCCGACCTAAAATCTTGTAACCGCTCTAACTTGTGAACGGCTGGTCCGATTGACTCGCAACAAAAAATGTTGTCGAGCAGTTTTTTCTCCTCTTTCAAACGAGTAGCTGTAAGACAAAATCCGTCCACTAGAACCAAAGTTAGAAGATTGTTGTCGGGGGGGGGGTCAGCGAAATTTGATGAAAAATGTTTTGGTGACGGTCCCAGGTCGAAATTCCACACTTTGGAAAATTTTCAAAATTTTACCCATACAAAGTCACTCTGACACTTAGGATTTTTTCAGGTAAGCGAGCTCCGACCTAAAATCTTGTAACCGCTCTAACTTTTGAACGAAGACAGATAGGAACAAGCCGATTGTTTCACTGAATTTGTCTCACTCTTAGCTTTCAAACGAGCTATCGCACGACAAAATCCGTCCACTAGAAGCCAAAATCGAAGCAAGCTGTCCAGAGGGGGGGGGGACGTCAGCCGAAAATTTTTTCTCTCCGATTTCGCTGGAAACATCCCTCCTAACCCAAAATTTCACGTAGATTCCGAATCTGGCCTCCGTTTTCTCATCCGATGCTTCGTTTGGGCGCTACACACCAAAACGTCCCAAATTCTAACTCTGTCGTCTTTCGAAAAATGTTGAAAATTTTTTCTCACCGATTGCCTTGAAACTCACCCTACCGATGCAGAATTTCACGCTGAATCCGAATCTGACCTCCGTTTTCTCATCCGACCACTCCTTCCACTCGAAACAACCCATTTTACAACCCAACATTCAGCAGATTGCACCAAAAACATCACACACTATAGCCTCAAGACTAATCCTGGCGGTCGCCCACGTCAACCTAGACGGTCGCCCACGTCAACCAGGCGGTCGGACCAACTCACCCGAGTCTAACACTCTGTTGTTGCAGAGGGGGGGGGACGTCAGCGAACATGTTGTGAACGTGGACCCACCCGGCCGGCACACCACGACAGACCACAACCTCTGTCGTTCCAGAGGGGGGGGGGACTCAGACACGAAGCACCACGGCGGCCGACCACGACACTCTGCCGTGCCAGAGGGGGGGGGACGCAGCGATGGCCGCCATCTTGCGCGGTCCAGAAGTGGAGTTTTGCTTACTACTGACATGGTCTCTTCACTGTATCATCTATCAAAGTTCACCACTATTTTTTGAAAGCGGCCCAGAAATGTATTCCAATATATTTATGGAAAACGTAGGAGCATAATCTTTTGCAGTACCCTACCTTCTCTCCTTTGTCTTTACATATCCAAATTTTATTCAAACAAATATATCGAGGCAGACACCATCTTCCTATATTTATGTGTCGTGCCGTCGATATTTTGCTTTCCTGTGAGATGATAGAGTAGACATTACTGTAATTATTAATATTGAAAATTGTTATATATTTTTCAAAAACTTTTGATCAGAATTTTGATGAGGTTGTGAAAATATGTTCTCTACATGCGTTGAGTCATTTGTTAGACCAGACGAAAACCTTGCTAGACTGTCCACGACGACGGCGAAACTGCTATAAGTAATGCAGCTTGGGGTCCTTTAAAAGACTTTGGAACTGCTTTCTTAAACTTAAGGAAGTATTTCACTGAAGAGACTTAGAGGGCCAGACATTTTTATCCAAATTTGAGGAAAGTCCATGCATTCGACTTCTAATTTTTATTCTTTAGCGAGGCCTTTCAGTCACTAGGAGGCTAAGATAGCCGAAGACAGCTTCTTGTAGTGATGAAAGGCCTCGCAAAAACAATGTAAATTGGAAGTCGACAACATCTCTCGCTTTCGGGCTTTCCTCAAATTAAGGAAGTATGTTTCTCTTACCTTTTCTATGAATGTTTACTTTTATCTAGTTATTTATTTCAGCGCATCGTAGAATTGGAACAACTGCATGCATGCTCTTATCTGATGTGAATGATTTTTTCCACTATCCATTTGTATATTGTGTATGAGTCCTAGCTGTTGCTATGTTAATACATGAAAAGTTTCATTATTAATTGTTTTGTAAATTTCATCGGCAGCAACTGCGGGAAGCGCACTGATCTCATGATGTTGTCATATTTAACACACAGCTTGCTGGGTCTAACAGTCCCATTCTAAGCAATTAATATTAAACTTCGCAGTTTATTTATAGTGTTTATGTTAGGCAGAACATTGACAGCCTACGCAGCACCATACTAGGCAATTATCATAAAACTTGGCAGTTTATCTATGGTGCTTACTAGGCAGAACATTTGTTGCCTACACAGCACCACACTAGGCAATTATTATAAAACTTGGCAGTTTACGTATGGTGCTTACTAAGCAAAACATGGATAGCCTACGCAGCGCCATACTAGGCAGTTATTATAAAACTTGGCAGTTTATCTATGGTGCTTACTAAACTACCTATTAAGCGTAGCATATTTTTTTTACTCGGGTACGTTCCTGTGGTCCAAAAAAATATTTTAGCACTTTCGAAAAAAGTCAAAATTTGCCAATTTATATAGGCCTACTACCGAGATGACTCTCCTAAATAAGTAGTATGAAACAAGTTGGATATCAAAAGGAATGAATGTTTGCTAATAAGCAACCTAACAGGCGGATATCAAGCTGATGATCCGTATTCTAATGGAAGCCTTCATGAAAAAATCGAGATATTATTCGTGCTTTCTTTGCTGAAATTTCAAGTTTTTAGTTCAATTTTCACCAGCATGATTTTATGATTCACTGAATTCATGTTTCATTTCATGAATCTGAATTGATATGGACCCATTTACATCTTTCTAAGTTAGTTGAAATTATAGGTCTTTGATTATGTTATTTTGCTCCACCAGTGGCAGATTGCTTATAAATTACCACGCTTAAGAAGATCCTTTTGAGGTTGGGCATGAAAGCAATAGCAGGTCATCGAGCCACCAATTTAATAAATATTACCTCTCGAAGGCTGTCATAATAGAATAGAATACAAAATATGTCTATTCTCCATAGACAACAAGCAGAGTATGTACATTGGAATTGGCATGCAAGGGTAATACAATAATGTGGAGATACAACAATAATGGAGAAAGGGATCAAAGGACCCACAAGAAGGGGTATATGACTGGCCCGCACATACTTATATACATGTTTGTTCAAAAACCAGAAAGAAATTGTTCAAACACTAGATAGTATGCGTGCTGCTGCGTAGCTACTCGTAAAACTGAGAGAATTTGTTCTGCGAACGCATCTGATGCTTAGTTTTGGATAACATTTAGAGCAGAGAGTTTTTATCTATCGTGAGTAAGGGAGGTCAGGTTTCTAAAATGAGTCCATATTTTTTATCAGATACGACTTTATATTCTTTTTTGAATTCTCTAATTGATTTTCAGCTTTTTATTTCATTGGAGAGCAAATTCCAAGTAAATAGTATTTGAAAAGTGCTAATTTTTTGTTCTAATGATTTCTTACAAAACGGCAATTTGAAGCTATCGGATCGTAGTCGATGATTCTACATAGTTTTGATAGATCGATGGCAACGTGTTCCTTGTGTACTTAATTTTGTATGCTAGCACTAAAAGTTCATATTGATACATACTCGCAATATTCATTTATTGCTCCCTCTCATAGAAATGAAGTTCAAGTGACAATCTGTAAAATAATACGGACAGTGACAATAATACGGACAATCTGTAAAATAACATCACTTCCTTCTGCATTATACTATCATGATCAGTCAATTCCGTTGTAATTTCTTCAAAACTGCTAAATGTGCATATCACACATTTGGAAACAATTCCGACTGCATCCCCATCGAGTTCATTTAATAAAATCGAAAATGTATACACATTGGGGATTTATTAAATGCTGAGTTGCCACTCTACCTAAATATACTTACTCTACGTCATAATGATAAGAGCAAGGTTTGATTAATTTGATTCCTCTATAGATGTAGCAATCGGCTAATAGACGAATGCCTGAAAATGCCATTGACCACCATTTACAAACAGCTGCTGTCCATTCCAGTCTTAGCAACTTAAAGAAAGTGAATAGTGGGATTTCTGTGGTTAATTCAATGATGGAGAAACAATTGCTCCCTCTCTCTCTCCCAACAGAATAACACACATAAAATCCATCATGCAGCATTCCAGGCCCCAATTTATCTCACAGCTGAAGGACTGGCATCTGAGGTAGGTTTGATCGGTTTCACACCTCGCCTTCAAATGATTCAATTAAATTACCATAGTGATTCATTGACAGCGATAGCAATCAGGCATGCGTTTCCCATTGACATGTGCTTCTAGAACTGAAAAGATATAAAACAAACAATTATTGCAAATAAAAATAAAAGTGCTCCGCAGCAGATAGCTCGCAATGGATTATACAAGAAGGAATTTAATTTAAAAAGAGAACACTGGCACTTCTTCGGTTGAAATATGACCAAGAGCATCATGAGCTAGATGGAAATGATATCAGCTTACCTGAGGATCATCATCAAACGGTGAAACGGTGAACCATCAACGCGTTCGAATGCATGCATTAAATTCCGAAAAAGAATAATGCAAAGTAGACAACTAAAACAAAGAATCAACATATTTTTCCTAAAGGCATAATCACCACCAACACAATGATCCTGAGCAGGTGTGGGCCAAGTTTGGTTGAGATTGATGCAGTATTGACAAAGTTTTGGCCCTCGGTGTAACTGTCATTTTCATATGTAGATCCGAAGGTGGAACGACCTCGAGTGATGAATCCAGCCGACCAAGTACTTTTACTGGGAGGTCTGGTTCTCCGTCCAGAGTTGCCCGTTGGCTGTTGTGTTTTGAAGCGCTCTTGATAATGATCCTGAGCAGGTGTGGGCCAAGTTTGGTTGAGATTGAGGCAATATTGACAAAGTTTTGGCCCTCGGTGTAAAGTGATGTTGCCAAAAAAATGTTCTGTAAAATTGGTGAAAACATGTGATAATTACTTGAGGTGTATCTATGTCCAGAGTTGCCCGTTGGCTGTTGTGTTTTGAAGCGCTCTTGATAATGATCCTGAGCAGATGTGGGCCAAGTTTGGTTGAGATTGATGCAGTATTGACAAAGTTTTGGCCCTCGGTGTAACTGTCATTTTCATATGTAGATCCGAAGGTGGAACGACCTCGAGTGATGAATCCAGCCGACCAAGTACTTTTACTGGGAGGCCTGGTTCTCCGTCCAGAGTATCCCGTTGGCTGTTGTGTTTTGAAGCGCTCTTGATAATGATCCTGAGCAGGTGTGGGCCGAGTTTTGTGGCGAGATACTCTATAATCTGAATGGCTATCGGTGGATTTATTTAATCAATTTTTTTTCATTATTATATTTCTCCTAGGAGTCAGCTGTTAATGTTGATGTCAGTGTGCTTCAGAGGGCTATTTAGCACGCTCTTTCCATTTACATCGGTTATTTGACCTGAAAATGCCTCCTTATGTGATATTTTGGGGTTCGGTGTATTTTAGCAATTTTCATTTTGGCCCTCGGTGTGTTTTAGTAATAGCCCATAATAGGGGTGGACCGGATTTGGAATTTTAAAATCCAGCTGGATTTTCGAGAGTAGAACTAATCTTCTTGCGTAAATTTGGTTTTTTCTTCTGAACTGTATCCACAGCCAGATACCAATTTCTGCCAAAATACAAGGTAGGATTATCGCCTGCCTATCAACAAATTTCATGTTTTTCAAAAAATGTATAACAAAAAATGCACTACACACGTACATAAATTGAAGTCCTGCATCGTTCACATTACTCGTAAGGATAGGTCGTTGGACTGTGTGGATTACGCATCAATCAATCAATTCAATTTTATTCACTGCATGGAGCATGCGTGACTCATAGAGCGCACTTCGAAATGACCAACTGCATTATTCGGACGTGAATTGTATGAATTCTGGATTAAGAGTTAACGACTCACTAATCAAAGCACTTGTGATCACAGAATTAAATATTTTGTTTATCTGCTTCGGTTTGCTAGAAGTGTGATTAATACGAAACTGACGGCACATAGAGGAACCTATTAGGTGGGCAAGAAGGAATTCCTAATACCTTACAGAGATAGGAAAAAAAGTCGTGCGTCGCTTGCGGATTAATGTGAGTTCCAGCAAAGTGCTTCGATTGCCAAAATTCCTTCAGATTCGAAGACTTCAGATCATTGCCCACAAGTTTCCTCCATAATGTTGACCCTTCCGATCATTATTAAAGAAAGTAGCAGGCGTACGAAAATAAGTTCACTTGATGATCCTCTCCTCGGCATTGCTCACTGTATAGTGCATACATTGAATCGAAGCCAAGACAGGGATGTGTGTTTTGGTGTGTACGAAGTGATATCACAGCACGCACGCATCTCTCACTGGCTCCACTGTCCTCTGCTGACAGCTTATTGTTTGCCATTTCCAATAGCAAGCCATACATGAATTATCCATTCGAGAAGGAGCAAGTTGATGTGCCATTTCGACATTAAGGTTGCATATAATTCTTCCTTTCTAGGAAACCGAAGTGCGCGCAGATGAATCTAATTCGGTGCTTGTGATAGTGTTTATTACAATAATATTTAAATGGTACCTATGGCAAGTGGCTACCACTTAGTGGCATGGAAACTGTACTCTGAAGATTATGCGAAATCTACTCGAAGAATTTCATTCACGCCAGGAGTGAATTCATTTTTGATCCATCTTTTCAAGATTGGAGTCATTTCAAGGCACATTATCTTGGATTTTCAAAAGAAAGCATTCTACAGCCAGAGCAAATTTAATAAAAATTTCGCTAATTTAAAAATTGCGCTACTATTTGTTTACACAAATAGCATAGTAAAACAATTTTTCAGAATTAAAGCCACTCGGTACCAACATTCGCTTGTGGCCATCAGCTGATAGTGTATTAGATAGGCGCTGTCCGGTCTAGTCGGTAAAAGTATGAAAGTCGCACCGGAGGTAGAGTATCGACTCAAATCATAGAGTAGGGATATATAGGTAGAGTGTCGACTCAAAAAAGTATCTGTATACAGTGAAAATTTTAATATCACAAGATTCAGTTTTCTGCGGAGATTGCACTCCCGTGGTCCAAAAAATTATTTGAGCACTTTTGAAAAATGTCAAACTTGCCAATTTATATACTACCGGGATGACTCTCCAAAATAAGTAGTGTGAAACAAGTTGGATATCAAAAGGAATGAATACTTGCTAAAAAGCATCCTAAGTAAGCGGAAATTAAGCTGATTGTCAAAGAAATTTCATGAACGGCATTATGATGGAAGTCTTCATGAAAAAGACGCGATTCTATTCGTGTTTTCTTGGCTGAAATTTCAAGTTTTTAATTCAATTTACACCGGCAGGATTTCATGATTCACTAAATTCATGTCTCATTTCTTGAATCTGAATAGTGACGTGAAACCATCTACATCTTTCGAAGTTGAATGAAGTCATTGTTTTTGATAATGTGATTTTCCTGCACCAGTGGGAGGTTGCCAGCGATATGATCACGCTTAAGAAAATACTCTTGAGGGTGAGCATGAAAGTAATAGGAACTCATCGAATTGCTAATTTGACAGACATTAAATCTCCAAGGCTGTCATGACACTGAGAATCTATAAAATACCATCATTCCTTCTGCATTACAAACATGATCACTCAATTCGGTGGCAATTTCTTCAAAACTGCAAAAATTCGCATATCTCACATTTGGAAACAATTCCGACTGTATGTCCTTTGAGTTCATTTAATAAAATCGAAAGTGTATACACATTGGGGATTTAATAAATGCGGAGTTACCACTCTACCTAATATAATTTCTCCATAGACATCGGATAACATTATTAATGTAATCCCTAATCCTAATCCCTAATACCTAATAATGTAATCCGATGTCTATGATTTACTCTATGACTCAAAAAAGTATCTGCATACACTGAATATTTTGATATGAAAAGATCAATGAAAAGATTCAGTTTTTTGCGGGGATTATGTTCCTGCGGTCCAAAAAATTATTTGTTTATTTTTGAAAAAGTCAAAATTTTGCAAATTTACATACTACCGACTTGGAAGCCCCTTTATAAGTAGTATGAAGCAAGTTGGATATCAAGAGGAATGAATATTTGCCAGCAAGCATTGCATCAAAGCGGAAATTATGCTGAAAATGAAGGAAATCTAATGAAAGGCATTATAATGGAAGTCCATGAAAAATTTGAGATCTTATAGTGATGTCCTGGCTGAAATTTCATGTTTTTAATTCAATTTTCATCGGCATGAATTAATGATTCATTAAATTTATGTTTCACTTCTTGAATCTGAATGGTAATGTGGACCCATATACTTCTTTCAAAGTTAAATGAAAATGTTGTCTTTGATTCTGTTATTTTGCTCTAGCAGTGACAGGTTGCTTATGATATGATCACGCTTAAGAAGATTCTTTTGAGGTTCGGCATGAAAGCAACAGCAGGTCATCGAGTTGCCAATTTAACATACATTAGCCTGCATTAGCCTCTCCAAGGCTGTCATGACTCGGATGATCTGTAAAATATTATCATTTCCTTCTGCATTAATCATGATCATTTAATTCAGTTGTAATTTCTTCAAAACTGCAAAAATTTGCATGTCTCACATTTGGTAACAATCACCAACTATATCCGCCTCGAGTTCATTTAATGAAATCGAAAGTGTATACATATTGGGGATTTAATAAATGCGGAGTTGCCACTCTACCTAATATACACGTACCTACTCTGGAGTAGGGTAAAAGTATGAAAGATGCATCGGAGGTAGAGTGTCGACTCAAACAAGTATCCGTATACAGTGAAATTTTTATGTGAAAAGATTCAGCTTGTTGCGGGGATTCCTGCGGTCCAAAAAATTATTTGAGCAATTTCTAAAAAGCTAAAATTTTGCAAATTTATGTGTTACCGAAATGAAGCCCCTTTATAAGTAGTATGAAACAAGTTGGATATCAAAACGAATGAATATTCGCTAGCAAGCATCTTACTTAAGCGGATTGTAAGCGGAAATTAAGCCGATGATCAAGGAAATGTCATGAACCACATTATAATGAAGTCTCTGCAAGTCTTCAAGGAAGAGTTGAGATTTCATTGTGCTTCTTCGCTGAGATGTCATGTTTTTAATTCAATTTTCAGCGGCATGAATTTATGACTCACAAGACGTAATTTCTTGAATCCCCACTATACAAAGAGATTCACCGGAAAGACGTCGGAACGAGGTATGGTAGTCGGGAAATTTTTTTGACCCTTGAGATGTTAACTTGCCTAATTTCTTTGAATTTATGCAGAAATTTTGATAAAAATGGCTTATTTGGATGATCGTGGAAATGGCAATGCAAGCTTGATAGTGAATGCATTGAATTGTCCAATAGGCCCTACTTTGTGGATTTGTCATATCCAACTTATTATGAAGATGGAACCATTGGTCTCCTGCTGATTGAACATATAATGGCATAACTAAAAATTTTGAAAGCTTTGGATGTCAGCTTCAAATGCGATGAATTTATCACATCTTGGTATTCTTTGCTGACACTATACGCAATCAGCCTTCGAATGCTTGCAGATCAATTTCTAGGCATTTCTCTTTGCGTTGAGCGGTGCGACTCTATATTATACATTCTCTACAAGTAAAAGTCACAGAAAATAAATTTAGATTTATAAGAGTCAGTGGCGTCGTCTCCGTGCCGGCGAGGCCTTCGCCGAATACCCAAAAATAATTATTTACGTTCATAAAACAAAGGTTTAAATAGTTTTATTTTTTTGTTTTTGAGAGTATCCTTACATTTACAACTTTACATACACTTTACAGTTTCAAGTCACTACTCTCAAATCCGCTCCGAGCGTCAGCGCTCAGCTGTTAACTGCAGGGATCTTCAAGCGATCACACAATGCGCTGGGGTGTGCACAGCAAATCACTGAGATTTGTGTGTTTGTGTGATATGTGAAGCGTTTGCGCCTAGGTCGATAGTCAGATTCGTCTTCTCCCGATAGAAACGAAGAAGCAAATACATTGCAACAATGCAAGAAAAGATCTATTTATAAATTCTTAGATTCAGATAGAGGGAGGCGCAAATTTTCCCTATTCGTGGCTTCGCCAAATTTTGGAGAAGATGATGACGCGTTGAATCGTCGTGTCTGCGTTCACCAATGGCTGAATGTCGGATCGGAAGGTGAGAAGCCGCTGAAAGATACAGCGATGAAGTGTCCATAATTGATGTGTGATTCAATCAGAGATAATGATCCAGGGCATATTGGTGATACTATGTCTATGGCGGCGATTTCCACAGTGGTTATTTTCTACACCGGCCAGTCGTCCGATGGATTGTGCAGAAAACTCAAAACATCGTACACGAAGTTCATGGCATTGAAATAAAAATAAACCACTATCAAGAGATAGAATATGAGGAGGAGCACAAAAAACAATTAAGCAGCCCTAAATTTGAAACATGTAAGTGATTGACAGGCTATAATAAACACAACAGAGTCTTGCTTTGGCGAGAGCTTCCTCGAGAGTGAATTTTCTCTATAGTAATCTCACCAAGGCGATCAAGCGTCATGTAAGAAATCAACATCACGTTTTCATTTTCATCAGGGGGGCGGTGAAGAGTGAATACAGAGCGCGTAGCGTGGCTTACGGGAGATGAGAGAGCTCACATTGTTAAGTCTTGATGTATGAGGCGAAGTTTGTGTAAAGGCGGATTACATTTTTATCACACAGCGATTACATCTTTATGGGATTCGAGGATGAACAGGATTTGTTTACTTGTGGGAATCGAAAAGGCAAAGATTGATGTACAGGATTTGTTTACATGTGCGGATCGCAAAAAGCATGCTGTATTTATTGATGGGATGAATTTAATGACAGGATCAGTTTACATGTGGGAAACGCAACAATTGAATGATGTCTGATTTATCTTTATGACATATCTTTCAAGACATATCATTACCTATTCAGTATTTTGTCAGCCACTATGTGTGGGACCCCGCTCGTCTGGGTTTGAGTGTTCAGGTTAGGGGTCGAAACACAACTAGACGAGTACCTGCTGATGACTGACGGACTGCAGTATTATGTTTTATATCCCTTAATCGGTAGCTGAAGTAGTGGTCGATGTATTGTAATTCAAATGAAGAAATGTGGAATTACATGAAGGACTATAGACGGATGAAGAAACTGGCGATAACAAATTCAAGTGAAGAAATAGTATTTTCCATGTGTAGTCTTAGGTATAGTGTGTATAGTTTCATTGCTTTCGGTGTAGTAGAATGTCATTGTAGTTCTATTGTTTACCTCCATTATCCACTTTCCACTTATCCACTCTTACCATTATCCACTCTGTGAAGTGTCAGATATAGTTCACTTATTATCGGTGTAGTAGCATCGTTGTACAGTATTTCCATATTTTACCTCCACTTTTCCAATTTCTATTCATCGGTTTCCTGTTGTTTTATAATATCCATTTTTAATTTCCTTAACCTATGGTGACCATTGTCTTATTCTTTTTCCACTATCAGCATCTGTAGTCGGTACAGTATATTAGACGTCTGTTTTGAACGTGTATACGGCAGTGTTTGGAATCTATGGTATTAGTACAAGTCTTAAGATTTCCATTTTTACCAGATATTGGGCCAAAGCTGATCAATTTTAATTCGTTGCCACGAGAAAGCTACATTGAGTTCTTTTAAGAACTGATTAATCCAATGGCTACAGTAGCATTGCCTTTGTGCACTTGCGGATTGGAGAACGCCATCAGTCCTCATTAGGACTACTTTAACTAATAATTTAAATTAGTGAGCATTATATTCTATTATAAATGGCTACTGGGATGACTTTCATCATCGTATGAGAATTGTCAATTAACCTTCAAAACTTGGGGAAAACAGGAGTCGCGTTGACGAACAATCCGCTTAGGATTGCATGCTTATGAGGCTGCTCAGAAAAAGAGGCTGTCACATAGGACTCATAGTGAATCACAATTCACATGCAGAATAGTCTACATTGGGTAGTCTATGGACTTCAGTGTACCTTTCATTTAAAAATCAGTTTCTATTTCCCATTTCATTTCATTTTATTCTGTAGTAATGGATGCCAGCATGACTTGAATGATCATGTATGTACAAGTCTTCGAAAATTCACTGAAATTAAGATAGTGTCATATTAATTATATTATGCAGTTCATGCAGTCTGCTGCAGAAATATAGGAATCCACTATGGAGCGAAGACCTATGGTCTGGGAGCACGCGACGCCACTGATAAGAATGATTGCTACAAAAGTCAGCCATTGGAAAAAAATTTTATAATCAAGTCAAGATTCAATAAATAGCAGAAGATGTATAGGATTGACTACTAAACTAATAATTCATCAACCTCCTTTAAGATTGTCTTTGCTAATCTCAAATCCCACGGCTTCCACTGCGGCTTGCTATCTATCATAAACATAGCCAGTTAATGAAATTGAAATCTAATGTCAACATCTGGAACTATCTATGAACTATCGTGGTTCATGCAGAACGTATTTCGAAAATGCGCTAAAATGCTTCTATATAAAACGATAAAGTCGATTATTTCATATTGAAAGCACTTCTACGTAGAACATATTATAGGCACCGAGAAGGCTACTGATTAGATATTGTCGATTATAAAATGTATCATCATTTAAATCTCTATTCCATGGGTTCTCCCAAAACACACACACGTAAATTTCCAATGCATCCTGTAAATATAATGATCGTAGTATTATGGTCTAGTAAAAGATAGGAAACATGTCTGTTTCATTGTAGGGAAGGCCCTGGATGATATGCTTTTAATTTTAAAAAAAGCCAGGCGAGATGTTCAGTCGAATATATCTTTCTTATCACTATTGGTGGACGTCATGCGAATGAGACACAATAATGTAATAAAGTTGCTGATCAGTTCAAACATGCACGAAGAGAAGTGTGGATAGACATTGAAAATTGACATGACCATCAAAGATGTCGAAGAGTAGTATGGACTGGAGGACATATCAATAATAATCCTTAGAAACAGAGAAAACATAATCAATGTAAAAGTGAATGGAATATCAGAGAATAAAAGATACAAAAATAATAGGTCTACCAAAAGCCTAAAGCTGCCAAATCTCCTACTGAGAACGTGACTCTTTTGCACCCACCCAGAACATTACTTAGTCCACAGAACAATCTTAATCACACGTCGCTTCCATCTGAGGTAATGATGAGTGATCCTACCCGAAATCCGACCCGAAAGTATGGTTCGGGTCGTTTTCGGTTAGCACAATTCTGAAGTCTCGTCGGATAGGGTTCTGGCATTTTCTTATTGGGTTGGGTCAAAATTTCTGGACCCAACCCGACCTCGGTTTCGGGTTGGCCTTCAGTCCGAGCTGGGTTTCAAAATTCATGAAACCCGACCCGACGCTCATTTTTAATCTGAACTCTATTAATCACACTGCGTGTGTAAAATGTCAACATAATGCCTATCAATTGCGATGTGTTTTGCCACTTCTGACCTTTGGACATCATTCTTCGAATCGCGTTTTGGTGTTCCTTCATCCGTGTCTCTATAGGCCTGGCTGCTTCTCCCACATTGCCATGAACATGTGGGCTCATTACATGGAATGCGATAAACGGAGCCAAACTGCAGGATCACGTCTCCTTTGCAAACAGCAGGATCAGGGCCCATTGCATAAAAGTTTATGAGCGCATGAGAGATGAGTGGATATTAGATTGTGGATGGTCATTTCTCATCTCTCATACCTTTATGTAACCAAATCATTCTGAGAGATTCAAATACTCATGAACTTTCATGCAATAAAAGCCCCGGATTACGTCTATTTTGCAAACTGCAGGATCACCCCATCAGTAGAAGAAAAGTCAAATTGCCACCATTTCTTGTACTCACGCTCTGACAGTGCTTGCCTTCATGTGGAACCATTCCCAGTGTTATACCGTTACTACGTTTCTGAATCGAAAAATTCAGGAGAGATACTGCCGCATCTGTCTCAAACTAAGCCGTCACTCGGATAGTCGGACGGATATTATTAACAACGAAGTTTTTAGTTTTGTTTATTTTCTAGATATGACATCTTTTATGTCTGAAAAAATCATGGAGTGAAAAAATGAAAATCAGATTAACTTTAATAGGTATAGCCATAAAACTTTTACATAAGACGCGACTGTTGGCAAGGTGCTATTTATCTCAAATGGTGTGACAATAGTATTGAAATTAACTCACAATTCATTCAATCCTGTACTTAAGAGTTCTCCACATGATTATATGACGGAATATAGAAACATGATTCGATGGTCTAACATGAATGGGCTCAGCTTAAATTTTAGCACGTATTCCAAAGGCTAAAGACCAGACTTTTATCCCAAGCATCTCTGGTGTTCAAAATGTCGATGACCTCAAAATCCTTGGTCTTCATCTTTCTGCTAGCCTTATACGGGACAAGCAAATTTAATATGTGACGAGATGTACACTCAAGGAGGCTATTGCTTTAAGTGTATCGAAGCCAATTCTAAGCATGTCAAGATAAAAGTTTACCATGGTTTGATCCCATCCGTGATAGAATATTGTTCCCTTGTTTTTGTTGGCATACTGGCCAAGAACGAAACATCTCTTGAGAAACTGCAATGCTGTGCTCACCGCATGTGGCTATTTCGATTGCCCATGTAATATCTTGCCGAACTTAAAATCGCGTCGTCAGAAAGCTGCTGTAAATCGTCTGCACGCATTGTGCAGAAACGGTCACATCCACTGCATGCCTGTGTCCTTCTACATCCCTCCACTCTGGACGTTTCACCCAGCCGTACGTTCGTACTTCCCAAAACTTTAAGTTTAGTTTTTAGTTTAAACAAAACTGTGATTGACTGACTTACCTTTTCTTTAAACTGCAATTTATCAACTATGTCTTGTTGTTAGTGTAAACAATTGACTTTTGTCTATGCGTCAAAATTATTGTGTGATTTTCAGTGCATCTGAAAATAAACTCATATTCATGCTCTTTACAGTTCTCAGCATCATTGCACTCCTTAAAATCTCAATGTATACTTCAAACGTTTCAAACTTATCATTTATATCACAGTTGAATTTCCACAAATGTATTCATACTTTACTGTTCGTATTGCGCTTCACAGCTTTGCATTCTGTGACTTACAACAATCAGTCTTTTCTTCTAATGCTGTGTTAAGATTTCTGGATTCAAGGTGATATTTCTTATGTATAAATGGAGTTATTTTTCCATTTGAATTCTTGATTGCAGTCAATTGATGTCACTTCTGAGATCACTTACCTGTAGTTTCTTTGTCAGTCGTGTCTTTTACCATGGGTCAGTGGTTGATTGCTGATCTTCTCACCTGTGTGAATTTCTTCAATTATTTTGGACGCTGTATACATTAGTCGGTTTAATGTGGTCAAATCATTCGTCGGTATTAATTTGACTTTTCTATTTATGAGATCAATGGTACCTCGTGCTTCTAAGTAATAGTCAAGGTTTCGGATATTTTGTCTTAATGTGAAGCTATCGTATTTGTGCATATAGCCTAGTCAGTAGACTTTTTTCGGATCGTCAAATCTCCTTGCGTAAGTTGTTGAATATCTGTATTGACTCATTCAGCTCTTCACTTTCTTGAATGTGGCTATCAAACTCTTCGTTGTTTTCTGTTTCGTCATCATTGCTGTCACTGTTTCTTCTCATTTTAGTTGTAATGTTCCAAGGTTGAACAAAAACTTGGAGTAAAAACCTAAGACCCAAGTCCAATGTTGAAAAGCTTGGGTTTTGAAACCCATGTTTTAAAATCTGGACTTTCTTTGGCTGTCAGGTCTTTCGTTATAGGTATTTCTACTCCTACTAGTAAGCGAAGAGCAGATCATATGATGTGCATGTATTAAACTAATCATTGAGATCACATGTATCCTCTATAGAGGGCTTGTAGGATTTACTTTCGTATATGGCTTTTATCAACACTAAGAACTGGGTAATTCAAACAGAAAGCTCCTTTCTTGTTCCCTTATTTTTCGACTTGATGATGCGCTAACGTTGCATGATTTTATCCACGCAAGGCCTACGTACTTTAGTAGGCTCAAACTTGTAAGGACAGAAACGATAAAACTATCTACGAATTGTACGAAGCTACCGGGTCAATTTCATTCATGTCCCTAACTAAGATCACTGTTCTTTCAAATGACTTAACGTCTCCATAAATGTGATGCTTTCCTGGCCCGTCGTCTTCAGTCGTGCATATGGCAGAGTAACTAATAATAAAAAATATAAGGGAAATCCTAGAGATAAGCCCGTTCCCTTCAGGCATGATTCCCCCAACCATCAATATGTTTTGATAATTTTTTAGATGATTTCTATATTTCATCTCCTGAAAACACTCATTAATAAATTAGTCCATAAGCAAATTTTTTTTCTTCACATTTTACAATCAATATTTCTCTTGATTAAATATATTTTGTAACTAGTTTGTTTTTATCTTATTGATAACTTTTGATAAACACATATCGAATCGAGATCAGGACTAAATGTGGACTTTGATTATCTAGCTGATTTTCCCACTATGCTTAGAGCTGATTAAAGTATCATCATAGTGTTCTAAAAGTGAAATTGTATGCGTTTCATTGAGAGTTATCATGGAAACAAAATATTTGCAAAACGTGACAAAATCTTCGAAAAGCACTTTTCAAAATGTTTCCAAATATTACTTTCCAGTAGGTCAAATCGATCGATTCTTGAGGATTAGCTTGAAAATACGCCATCTCTTTAAAACAGAAAATCCCTTAAACCTGCCTCACCTTGTTGATATTTGCATTATGTAGTGCGTTATATTCAAATATTGATTTACCTTCACGCCTAAGGCATATGAGATGTCAAAACCTTAAAAAAACTTTGTTCAGCGGTCCTTGATACATACTCGCAATATTCTGAAAAAATGACACGCTTTTAAATTACAAAATAATAAAAGTGGTTTAAGTCAAATATCGACTTCTGTCTACGATATTGTACAAATATTGCACTTTCTCGGGCTTATATGCATGAAAATTAATCATATAAAATCATACGGAAGTTTCGCTAACGCTATGAATCCAATAGATAAATACTATTTTTTTCTTCAAGTGGATGGTGGTATGCATAGTGAAAAATGAGCAGAAAACAATATGCAAAACTTGGGCCGAGTTTATTTTCATGACCCAAGTTTTTGGAACCATGAGTAGAACACCCAAGGTCCTCCTAGGCCAAGTTTAGCCCCAAAGTCCCAGGTCAAACCTTGGATGTTCATTATTTTGACGTCCGTTAGCAACTTTACTATTTTCAATAGCTCTCTTTTGATTCAGCAGCCTAAGATTACTAACTGTCGAATCAAGTTTTATGTTGTCATAGTTCAATCATGTGCTTCATGTATCCTCTCACATTGGGTTGACTTCCATAGCAACACTCCATGACTCTGACAGCCATTTCTTGACCATTTCTCGTCGTTGTTGTCCATTATTTGGTGTTGATTCAGTTTGAGTAGCCCTTCCGCTTGAAGATCCTGGTGCCCCATCTTTCAACGCAGGCCTTGGTAACCCGGGCGACGTCTGTTCCGGTGTGGCATTCGCCTTATTCTCCATAGTTCATGGGTGGGCCTATATGTCGTGGGCGCAACGAGATTAAGGAGTCCATCACTTTGTACTTTTTGCATGGCACTTATTAGCTAGTAAGTTTTTACTCATCCCTATAGTCTAGGTTCTTATATAATTATCATCATTTATACAGCTTTCTTTGCTTTGTCCACTTGTAAGACCTCCAAGTAGCTGGATGACAAGTGTACGCCACGATACCAGATCGGCTGATATACTAGTATACTGTATATAGTAGTTATCAGAATTATTAGAAAATAATTGTAACAAATATAATTGTTAAGCTCACTATATAGTTAATAGGAACCATATTCTTCTTTCAAAGGCCACGAAGTCGCTGGATTACAGGTGCCATTGAAGCACCCAGCTGAATTACTAAAGAGATTTGAAGTGGGTTCGAAACCAAGCACGTCTGGACCATAACCGGAGACTTTAGCCACTGTGTCACCCGGTGTCATTTCATTATACCGCTAAGTGAAATATACAGTGGGAAACATACAATTGTGTACTGTCAATTAGTTCTAAACTTATATACTAAAGCATACTATATTTAGTAACAGTATAGTATATTACTGATGCTGTACGCGCAGAATCCTCCATTTGAAACGATTTTGCTGCAGGCCTGTGCCTTGTGGATTGCTCTAAAGAATGGTGTAAGTGATAGCATTATTCTTATTAAAATCACATATTTGGCATGCTAAATGCAGCAATCAGCAAATAAATTTAGAGTACATTATAAACTGTTCGGATTATTTGCTTTTTAATCATTCTAATATCTCAGCAAGGGTGCAAAGAAAAGCGATTTACAAAAGTGATCACGATGCTTGCTTCTCTTCATATGATAAATTAATCGATGGGACATCTTTTTCTAAATCGGTGAATTTTGAATAGAAATCATATATGATATCGGAAGAAGTTTGCATGAGATGACGCCATTTGTCACGATTCACTGAGGAAGACATAATGAAATGCCAATGCTGACGTATTAGTGAAAAGCACCTAAAAAGAAGATCTTGTGAATGACATTGATCGGCAATAATAAGAAAGTCAAGAACGCTGTTGGTATCCAATAAATAAATGAGCTTTGTCTCCACTTCATCCCTCAAAGACGGGATATCATATCTGTCGGCAAGGCTCATAACGTTCAACCAAATCTCTGCTTGACTATCAGACGCTTGAAGACGACATCGACCAGTGTAAATAAAGTCCATTAACATTTTCCAGCTTTCTTGGCTTGCTCCTTCAATAAAAACTCGGCTTTGCTTCGTCTCTGACATGCTATGCGAAAACATCGCGTTGAACACAGACGATCGACTAGCTAAAATCAGTTTATGCGCTGGGAAAGTCACATTTTCAACTTCGATTTCAATATCAGGACAAAGAGCTGTTGTTGACATTTGAGAAAAGTCTTCACTTGTCACATTCAGTAGTCGACTAAGGTCGGCTGACAGACCACGATAGCTTGTTGCTTGATTGACCGGGCCTGTTCGATTCCCTGAAACTTGTACGTCGCTTGATGCAGGTCCTGGATTGGGAAAAGGGGCTAAGCCGTACACTAAATGACATGATAAAAGCAAGTCATCAACCCATCGAGGTATTTGGGACACAAGCAGAATCTTGGACGTTCCGATGGTTCGATGTGTTTCTGAAAGACCAGCATCCCTGGTTCCCCATGAGGCATACATCGAGGCACCGTCACCTTTACTAATCTCAAGCTGAACATCTAGAGATAAACGATTGAGCAGCTTTGTGGCTGATAGGAGATGCAGATGAAGTCCTAAATGGGGTTCTGAGTTCAAAGACTCACAAGTTGCTGATAGTCGCATCGACCAAATCCAATCATTGTCAATAACAAATGGAGGACTCTCAAGAAAACATTCGAGCAATTGCGGACGGGTGAGACCGAATCGCCATCTCCCCAACCGCCAAGACAAATTTGCCGTTTGGACATGCGCTGAAGTTACGTGGTGCAAGTTGGTCGCCATTGAAAGAAATTGTGTCCTCGTATGATCTAAATGCATTCCTCAACCTTAAATTCAACTCTAGTAACAATTGTTTTTGATTTCATTGTCGTGCTGAATGGCTTTCATTCACGTTACCTGCATCATTAAGCTCGTACAGTTTGATTTTCCTCACCTATACGAGTATTTAATGATTATCCAGAAAAAACGTTTATGATAAGGAGTGTGTATATAGGCTACTTATTGATAAAAATATTTTTAGTATTCCTAATAGCCTACTAGACTTAGCCTCATCCATGCCGGGGGAACAGTAGGCCTACCTTTCCAGACACCTGAATTTTACAAGACTTTGTGCGACAACTTTTAATAGAAAACATCGATTGTCGGTATAGGCCTGTGCATATATTATTCAATAAATGTGAGTCTTTAAATCATATCGTGATCATGCTATACCACAGACATCGAATGTAGGCTAGTCGTGATTATGTGAATGTTATTTAATAAGGACTAATCAAATATTTGATTAGAAAATTAATTGTGCTGCTACTGTACACAGTTGGCCATAAGACATGCCGGCGTTTTTTCTATCTCTTTTCTCCCTTGAATTTAGAGACACTTCGTGTTCGAGTACAGTCACGAAATCTTGAATGCCTTTGGGCAATGCAACCTCTGGCTATACTTCATTTTGACCTGGATCCTATTGGCTCGGGTTGTATTAAGTAATTAACAAGAACATTTTCATTGAATATTACATTTTTAGGGCAAAAATTTTTTGAATTGTGGATACAAGACGACAATTTTCTGATGGTGAACTTTTGAAGCATTAGACGTACATGATGACTTTTATTCTGTTATGCTGTATTATTGATAAAGGGAACATCAGCTTATTGGAAAAGTTAGATAGCTTTCTTCAAATTCATGTTTGATGTACATGTATACCCCTTCAAGCCAGCAATCACACCCCTTTTAAAACCTTCATTAAAAATTGGCAACTACTGTGAATGATCGTGAATGGCAGCTGATAATTAGCTTGTGTGTTTGATAATCATGTAGCAAATCCAGATAAGATGACACATTCTCTTTCTTCAATATGAAAGTCTTTGAAACACAGAATTATAGTGGATACAATATTCAAAGAAGAAACATCGGTACTTAATCATGCATTATGCAAGAATTATGCGATGCTTGATCACCAAAGTTAATTGAATCTGTTCCAATAACAGTGTACTGCTTAATCAAGGCATCAAACAAGTGACCTTTTAAAAGTTTGCTTGATTCAGACCGGCGTGATATATTATCCTCTATATAGCGTGTGGCTACCTACCGCTTTGCCTCAATCCTGAACATTTTCAAATCTCAGAGAAACTGTGCGTTGTCCTATAACAAAGATGGTTATGGCCTATAGCGCATGTCATCTAGTATCATTAAAGCCCAATAATATGTCATAGCACTCACCACACATTCATAGATTAGAGAAGTGTGACTGCACTGAAGTAGGAGGTGCCGTGAACGTAAGCTTGCAAATGTGCTTCGCCACATATTAAACTTACCCATGCTATAGGTTACAATCCAGTGCTTACTTGGTCCATCATGTGGACAATGGACGTCATTTTCTGCGTCGCAGGCCTATGCAGCATGATAATTTGTTTAGAAGTAAATCAAAATAACTTTACTTTCTAATAAACAAATGATTATGATTTAATATATATTCCTCCTCTCAATGAAGGTTGTTGTCCATACTACAGCAACCCTAGGCCTATAACCTGAAAAAGAAAAAAAATCTTCAGAGATACAACTGAGATTTTATTATAAAAACAAACGACGTTTCTCTCTTGGAGCTTGTCCACATGCAAATGAAATGGCACCAAAACAGCAAGACGCGAAGTGAGATCACGCTCAATTACAAAAATAGCAGTAGAAATATTCCTTGAAAGCGATAGAAATTGAAGCCTAATTTTGCTATGTATAAGTTGAGAGAAATGATTATTTGCAGTTAACTAAAATGAAGATAAGAGACGGAGGCAGACAATAGAGCATAACCTCTTACATCCGTTGAAATTTTTTTTCCTTTTCATACTGATTAACCGGATATGTGGAATTCTCTGTCTACCTTAGAACCTGATGAGTTGTCACCGCAAGAAGGATACCCATCCGATGCTCCACGTTTGTGTCTTTCCCGGGTGAGTCCAAGTATAAAGCAAACAAAGTTTGCTCCTAAAACTCTGAACTTGGATTTGTTGCAAAGTTTATGAAAATACTGAAAATATCAGAGGTGTTTGACTTTAAGTAGTTAAAATCCATTCAGTTAACAATGATCATGCATAACATTAGGTATAATAAGCCTATACAATGCAGAAAAACGCGTTTATTTCAAACTAATTGATTCACCATTATATCATGTTCTTCTCTCCTCGATTCTTCTTTCTATGTCGATCATGCGATCAGACCTCCACTATTATCATCGCTATGAGTTATTTGATTGACACGATAGGTTTCCGCTATCTACCATATCTGCGTCATATGCGACAGGTACGTGATGTTTCAATTCCACCTTCTACTATTAACGTGGACTATGCTTCAGAAAAGGCAACTTTATTAATAGCCAGTCTATGTTGGCCTTGCAACGAACTAGTTATCATCTTCGTTAGCATTGTGCGACAGTTTGGAAATCACTCTCAGCCGACTTCCCAATTTATCCACAACAGCAGTGCTTCGACTTCAATTGCCTGTAATAGATATAATCTTGAAAAGTTAGGCCTTATTAATAGGCTAATGCAGACACATACATAAGGTAAAATCTGTTTTTAAGATTCTGATATGCAATAATAGCTCTGTCACTAGCATAGAAATTAACAATACCATAGAAAGTCCTAGAATGGAAAATTATGGCACACGCCGGGGGAACTAAGTTGGGGCAAAACGCAAATTGTGCGAGCTGGTTTCCATGTTTTCTTATTTGTATTTATATTTATCAAGCCAAATTGTGATCTGGATTGCTGCCCCTTGTCCAAAGATCATGTACTCAAAAGCAATAGTGAATTTACAAAATGCTGCGCCGACAGGATGACAAAGACGGAAATCCTTTGAAACGTTCTGTACGTTCATCATTTTGAAATATCGCTCCGATAATCTAATCAGACTCTTATGCAACTTGTAATGCCGATTTACAGAATATGCATAACTCCAGCTTGAAATCAGAGGCCAAGAAATCTTAGAGTATTCATTTTACTTTAAAGGGTTCCCCTGTTCACTAAATTTGAATGATTTTCAAAATCTCTACATGCATTCGAATATCAGCTTCCAAAATATCACATATGTCATTTAATGATTAATTGAAAAGTTCCAGCGACATTTCATTTATTTGAGAAATGATTGTCGGTAAAGAAACTTTAAATGTGTTTATTCCAGAAAAGCGCCAGGTTTCTTAGCCGCTTGAAGAAGAAATTATCCAATAATTAGACTTTCTATCTGTGAATTCTTCAGATGTTCTTACAGACAGCACACAGACCACTTTCAATTATGACTTTGTGAACCAATTTTTAATTCGCATTCCAATATTGAAAAATTGGAAAATAGTTGTCAGTAACTGCTACACTATATTAATCCATGGAATAGTAGGCTATTTCACATGAAACAATGCCGCCATCTCACTTGCAATTCTCTTCAGGAAAATCCTGTAATTAGGTGTCAACAACTTCAACAACCAACTTGGCAAAATGTTTTAGATCGAGTCTGATCTACAAACCATAGATTTTTCCATGTGCCATCATTGTACATAGGCAAGATATCAAACTTCCATTCTAGTGTACTATTATCCACTTCTATGGTCACTAGTATAGCTTTGCATGCAGTTTTGTTTTCATTTTGAGAACGGTGATTAATATACGCAGTAGTTCAACTACTTCAACAATAAAGTTTTCATATTTAATTTAATAATAATTGCAACGATATACTAGTGGTAGGCCTACTTAGGAGATAATTGGAAAGTTGTGTCACCGAAAAACGCACAATCTACAAAAATAGGTAGCAGAAAACACAAAGTGCCATACTCAAAGGGTACTTGCTGATGAAAGCTAAAAAATAATATTATAGATGTTTTTTTTCTATGTATGTCCACCTCCCCGATTATCATTGGAAATACGAGATTTGTATTTTTTGTTCTCATAAGACGCTAGTTCATTCATCCATGACTTAGCTGATGCAATTTTTCAACATTTTGCATCATTTTACACTTTATGATAGCTGATGAAGAAGTAACAAATCTCAATTGTGCATAATATGGTGTTACATGTACAATTCTCTACAGTAAAAATCACTCTGCAAATCACGTAGCATTATCACATTTGAGTCATGGTCATTTGGAACAGTGCTGACAGCAGTTGGTTGAGGACTTGCTCAAAGTGTCCTCATGACCACACGTCATCGGGTCTCAAGAAGAAGGAGAAATGCATCCATGATGAAATATATGCAGTATCTCTTACTTATGTCTTGCATTAGCCGCTGTCATCCTTACGGAAAATGGTCTCCCTTGTGGTGCGAATCCAACCTGCGCGATCCATGGCCATGCGTCTCCAGTACTCGTTTCTCCATCACTTTCTTTGTCAGCCTCTGTTTCTTTCCATTCTCTTGGAATCCATACTGTCGTTCGGTCGCTCCACCTGTTGTTAGGTCGCCTGATGACATGACCAGCTCATTTCCATTTGAGATGCTTCGCTTCGGTTACTACATCCTTCAACCCCGCGCTTCTCCTTAATTCTTCATTTTTTACTCTGTGTTTCATTATAATACTGATCATTCTTCTTTCCATCGCTCAATGTGCTGTTCTAAGTGATCTTGTAATCTGGTTGTTGACCAAGTTTGTGATCCGTATGTCAAATACAGGCAGAATACACATCTCGAATCTTTTCTGATTTTTCCTCTCTATGCTTCTTGATGTTGGATAGGGCTTCAATTTCCAAAAAGGACTTCCACGCATTTTGTATTCTTCTTGAAATTTCTTAATCATGGCGGAATCGGAAGGAGTCCAGCTGACTCCGGCTAAAACGAAGTCGGCTAAACGAAGTCATCGACATACTCGATCTCTTGTTCCCCGATGTAGATAGAACTGTTCAGACCATTGGCTAGAATTTTGGTTTTGTCGATATTTATGTTCAGTTCAACTTTTTTTCCTTGTTCGTTTAACTCGTTCAGAATTTTTGGAGAGATGTTGCGTCATTCGCAAAGATGGCAATATCGTTTGAAAGCCGTAAGTCCAAAGGGCGTTCTCCATCGACTTTAATTCCTGTCTCGGTTGGAAAGTTACAGCATATAAAAATTTCCTCTATAGCAGCAGTGAAGCGAACAGGAAATAAAGGGTCTCCTTGACAAACACCACGCTGGATAGGAAATGTTGGGCCTCTAGCTTGTCTCTAGCTTAATTGAAGCTGTTGCGTTTCATAAATGCAACAAGAATTCTCCAAATCCTTCCGCGTATTCCTTGTTTTTTCTGATGGTCGAGAGCATTTTTCGTAATCGACCATGAGTAAGTAGAGAGTCTTGTTGTATTTTTAATCACTGGATTTATCGCATGCAGATGGTAAATTGTTGAATAGCCCGCCAGAAGGCAGATTGCTCCCTCGACTGATTCCATTCTAATGTATGTTTGACTGACTTTGTATGTATGACTCAGGAGGCTGATTGGTCGGTAGTTCTTGATTCATTTACTATAACCTTTTTCATAGATCACTACCACATCTGCATTCTTCCACTCCTGAAGCATCTGACCACAATTCAGTATTTTACTGAATATTTTTGTCAGAAACATTATCAGAGTCTCTTCATCGGCTTTTAGCATTTCGCAAATTATATTATCTTCTCCGGGTGTCCTGTTATTCTTCATTAAATTTATTGCTATAAGTACTTCATCTTTCATGGTTTCGGGAATTGGATTGTCCTACTCGTCTTCTGCAATATAGGCCCCTATGTATAGTGCTTTTCAATAACGTTTTTTTGTAAAGTTCTTTGGAGAAGATGGTTATTTCGTCCAACATCTCGAGTCTATTTTTAATATCTCGTCCACTTTTGGAGATGCATGTGATCACTTTTCTGCCGGGATTAAGTGTTCCTTCAGCTTTTTTCCAATGATCTATTTCTCCTTATGACCTCATCTATCAGTCTTTCGTCATAGGCGATGCTTGTTTAATCTCTCTTAGTTGATTTTCTGGTTGCAATGATCTCCACTTCTTTCAGGTTCTCTTCTTATTTTCCGTAATTCCTCACGCTCTCGGATTAAGTCAACTGCTCCATCTGTTAACTTTTTGGTTTTTTGGCTTTTATCCTATTTGTTGCTTCTTTCAAAGCGCAAGTCAGCTTCAAATATTCATCATTCACGCCATCTGCATCTTCGATCTAGATGTTCTCGAATCTGTTTGAGAGATCCAAGTGGAATTCGTTTCTCCTTTCGAGCAAGATGTTCCCTGGAATAGTGAATCGTCTCATCATTTTAGCACTCTCGTTTCTCATTGATTCTAACCTTCTATCGTAGAAGACGGTGGCATAGTAGGTATATTAGGTAGAGTGGCAACTCCGCATTTATTAAGATAAGATAAGATAAGATAATAATCTTTATTGCCTCACAAGTGTACAACATTAAATACCCAATGTGAATACACTTTCGATTTTATTAAATGAACTCAAGGGAGATACAGTGGTATTGTCACCAAATGTGTGATATACAAATTTTTGCAGTTTTGCAGAAGTTACAACGGAATTGACTGATCATGATAGCATAAAGCAGAAGGAAATGATATTATTTTACAGATTCCGTGTCATGACAGCCTTGGAGAGGTAGTGTTTGTTAATGTAGCAATTCGATGGGTTCCTATTATTTTCATGTTGAACCTCAGGAGTATTTTCTTAAGCGTGATCATGTCACAGGCAACGTGTCACTGCCAGAGCAAAATCACATAATCAAAGACAATGACTTCATTTAACTTTGACAGATGTAAATGGGTCCACATCACTATTCAGATTCTAGAAATGAAACTTAAATTTAGTGAATCATCAAATTAAGCCGGTGAAAATTGAATTAAAAACATAAAATTTCAGCCAAGAAAGCACGAATATAATATCGCGACCTTTTCATAAAGACTTTCATTATAATACAATTCATGAAATTCCCTTGATAATCAGCTTGATTTCCGATTAGTTAGGATGCTTATTATCAAATATTCATTCCTTTGATATCCAACTGGTTTCATACTACTTATATAGGAAAGTCATCTCGGTAGTATATAAATTGGCAAATTTTGACTTTTCTCAAAAGTGATCAAATAATATTTTGGACCATGGGAACGTAATCTCCTCAAAAAACTGAATCTTTTGATATAAAAATTTTCACTCTATACAGATACTTTTTAGAGTCGACATTCTACCTATATATATGAGAGAGAGATGTTTATAATTCAAAAATTGGAAATCATTGTATGTATACATAGCTACGTAGTGATGCAAATGGAAAATTTTGAAACTTTTTTTTTGGTGATTCACGTTTTTGCCTTTGTTTTGGAGACTTGTTGCAGTCGTTTGAAAAGACTGTAATATTCAAAGACCGAAAACTTCTCTATCATCCCTGCATGTCAACTTTTGGAACCAACTGCACCCTCCATGTTTATTTCAGATCTTTCCAACTGAATATCAGGCATTAAATGGATTTCAGATTTCTCTAATTGAATTTCAGATATCTGGCAGAAGCTCAACTTTGAAAGGATCTTAGATTCAACTGGAGAATCTCCAATTCATCTGGAAAAGTCTGAAATTCATTTAAGTAGATCTGAAATCGATTGGGAACTATCTGAACCATCTGAACCAGCTAGAAATGGAATGTGTAGTTTGTCCTCCAACGAAGATATCGGACAATACGCCAGAAGTTAGAAGCTATCATATAGATATTCTTCTACTCATCACAGATATCTTTAGTTTCCAAATATCTCACGAGTTTACAGTCTTTATATATCTTCCAATATATGGTCGCTCATGTATAATGCTGTGTTGGACTGTGTGCTTGTGCTTCACATGTTCATCAACACACGGAGAATTTGTATCATTGCAATCAAGGCTGCATATAATAAAGCTTCTTTCAAGCCATAAACAAACTCCCAGATAAAGTGCATTATTTTTGCTCCAGATCTTTCACAATGCTTGAAATTATACCCCTACGTAAAGGAAAAAATTCACGTTGTCCCAAAAGATGTGTGTGTTATAATATCAAAAATGGCAACAAATTGCCACAAGCAACTGGTGGCAAAGGAATGCTCAAAAATCCGAGTACGGGATTCGTATTGCTACGATTGTTTTAATCGAAATTATATGATGAAATCAAGAGTTTTAGAACAATTCTATTGATGTGTCTATGCCTCGACTGTGATAGAAAACGTAAAAATCATATCACAAAAATTCAAATTTCTTCATTTTTCAAGATCATTTTATTCAAAATCGTTTCATTCAAAATAATAAACAAACTCACCAGTTTTATAGACCCATTCTATTGGTGTGTATAGCTGCCTCGGCTGTGGAAGCGACGATCAAAGCATGGCCTATCACAGAATATCAGAACTTTCAAATTTTTCCAAAATTTTCCGGAAAATTTTCATCACTATAGCTACGTGATTAAACATGGGACTGAAACCGAAAGTGAGAATAAGTGGATCAAATCAGAAGGATGATTACAACCGGCAAACATGAATTTGTCACTGAATTTGTAACATGGGAAAGAGGATAAAAATGACAGATTAAGTCAATCAGTTACAGAGCCGTTTAGAATACATGTAACCTTAGGAAAAAACGAAGATCTTCGACGGGAGGTGCGTACATAAGGCTGGACGAATCGACCGGAGCGGGTAGATGTAGGGCACAAAGAATGAAGTGGATGGTGGACGTTGTGGTAAATTGATAGTAGCAATTTCACAGCAGCACTCTCACGACGTGATTTTAAGTTGGGAAAGGCTCCACAAGAGCACTCAGAAGAACCACATATCACACGATGAGAACGGCGTTGCAATTTGTCAAGTGCTACTGCATTTCTGGACGTCCTGCCGATCAACAGGGGAACAGTATTCCGTTGCCGATAGGATTAGGCCGTAGTAAACCTTTAGTAAGTCGGGTTTCGTAAGTAAGGATTTCAATAGATGTAGGGCATAAAGTCTCCTTGACACACATCTGGTTACGTGCTCAATTTGCTTATCCCTTTTGAGATCAGCCGACAGATAGAAACCGAGGGTCTTTATGATGTCAACATTTTCCATACCTGAGATTGTGGGGATATGTGATTGTGGCTTGCACTTTGGGATCCATAGTAGCTTACATTTTGCGAGGTTCAAAGTGAGACCGTTCGCAGTAGACCAGCGAATCATGTTGTGGTGTTCCGTTACATAATTAAGCTGGGAATTCTTGGTAACAGGGACTATGAAGGTACAACATACTTCACAATATGCGAAGAAGTATAAACTGGTTTGAGGGAGCTGAGCACCAGATTGAAAAGATACGGACCGAGCAGTGATCCTTGAGGAACTCCAGATAAAGCATTGGTTTGACTGCTGCAGGTCTGAGAAACCTTCACCATTTGCGTTCTGTTACTCAAGTAGTCCTTGATCCAAGATATAAAATCACGAGGAAAGTTTATATATCCCAACTCGATGGTGTCGACTCAAAAAAGCATCAGTATATACAGTGGAAATTTTTATATCAAAAGATTCATTTATTTGCGGAGACTACGTTCCCGTGGTCCAAAAAATTATTTGAGCTGTTCTAAAAAAGTCAAAATTTTGCCAATTTATATATTCGAGATGATTCCTTAGTATGAAACAGGTTGGATATGAAAGGGAATGAATATTTGATTATAATTATAATCAAATATTAAGCATCCTAACACAGAGTAAGTATGTTAGGTAGAGTGGTAACTCCGCATTTATTAAATCCCAAATGTGTATACACTTTCAATTTTATTAAATGAACTCAAAGGTGATACAGTCGGAATTGTTTCCGAATGTGAGATATGCACATTTATGCAGTTTAGATGAAATTACAACGGAATTGACTGATCATGATAGCATAAAGCAGAAGGAAATGATATTATTTTACAGATTCCGTGTCATGACAGCCTTGGAGAGGTAGTGTTTGTTAATGTAGCAATTCGATGGGTTCCTATTATTTTCATGTTGAACCTCAGGAGTATTTTCTTAAGCGTGATCATGTCACAGGCAACGTGTCACTGCCAGAGCAAAATCACATAATCAAAGACAATGACTTCATTTAACTCTGAAAGATGCAAATGGGTCCACATCACTATTCAGATTCTAGAAATGAAACTTAAATTTAGTGAATCATGAAATCAATTAAGACGGTGAAAATTGAATTTAAAATTTGAAATTTCAGCCAAGAAAGCACGAATGATATCGCGACTTTTTCATGAAGACCTCCATTATAATGCTGCTCATGAAACTTGCAAATCGGCTTAATTTCTGCTTAGTTAGGATCAAAGAGGTTAGGATGATTATTAGCAAATATTCATTCCTTTTGATATCCAACTACTTATATAGGAGAGTCATCTCGGTAGAGTTTAAATCGACAAAATTTAACTTTTTTAAAACTGCTCAAATAATTTTTTGGACCACGGGAACGTTATCTCCGCAAAAAACTGAATCTTTTTAATTTAAAAATTCTTACTGTGTACAGGTACTTCTTTGAGTCGACATTCTACCTATATATCCCTACTCTATGCATCCTAACTAAACGGAAATGAAGCTGATTATCAAGGGAATTTCATGATCCGCATTATAATGGAAGTCTTCATGAAAAGTCGCGATATTATATTCGTGCTTTCTTGGCTGAAATTTCAAGTTTTTAATTCAAGTTTCGTCGGCATGATTTTATGATTCACTACTCACGTTTCAATACTTAACTGAGTATGGACCCATTTACATCTTTCAAGGCTGAATGCATAGAGTAGGGATATATAGGCCCATAGGGATAGGTATAGAGTGTCGACCAGTGTCGACTCAAAAAAGTATGTGTATAGAGTGAAAATTTTTATATCAAAAGATTCAGTTTTTTGCTAAGATAACGTTCCCATGGTCCAAAAAATTATTTGCTCACGTTTGAAAAAGTCAAAAATTGGCAATTTTTATACTACCGAGATGTATGCCCAGATGACTCTCCTATATAAGTAGTATGAAACAAGTTGGATATCAAAAGGAATGAATTTTTGATAATAAGCATCCTGACTAATCGGAAATCAAGCTGATTGTCAAAGAAATTTCATGAATTGTATTATAGTGGAAGTCTTCATGAAAGAGTCGCGATTATTCGCTCTATGGCTGAAATGTCAAGTTTTTAATTCAATTTTCACCGGCATGATTCTATGATTCACTAAATTCATGCTTCATTTCATGGATCTGAATTGATGTGGACCCATTTACATCTTTCAAAGTTAAATGAAATCATTGTCTTTGAATCTGTGATTTTGCTATACCGACAAACATCGAACATCAAAGCATTAAGGTCGATGTTCGATGTCTATGGCCATTCCAGTGGCAGCTGTTGCCTGATCACGTTTATGAAGATTCTCTTGAGGTTCAGCAAGAAAGCAGTAGCGCAGGTCATCGAGTTGCCAGTTTATCAAACATTACCCATCCAAGGCTGTCATGACAAGGACGATCTGCAAAATGATGTCATTTCCTTCTGCTTTATACTATCGTGATTGATCGTGATCACTAAATTCCGTTGTAATTTCTTGAAAGCTGCATAAATGTGCATATCTCACATTTGGAAACAATTCCGACTGTATCTACTTTGAGTTCATTTAAAAAAATCGAAGGTGTATACCATGTGTACACATGGTGTTGTAAGGTAGGGGTCTTTAAGTGAACTAATTTTATTGACTTTTACTGCACTACTTTTTAATTGCCTGTACTTTGCGCGGGAATTGTTTTTACTACCTGCTAGCAATGTTCAGGTGAGCAGAGTTTTCTTGTTGTGATCTTGGTCGGGATTGCTTGTTCTAGCAATTCCGGTCAACATGGCAGAATGCAGTGATGATCTTATTGACGATGATGACATCTCTATTCTAGCGGAGGAGATTGTTTCCCGTGCACAACAGCTGCTAATTAAACCGGAGCCACGAGACTCTGAGGCCGCTGTTTCTTCACTCCGACGACAGCCGGGAGAATTACCCCGAACCAAATCGGGAGACTCGCCTCGACGGAAGTCGAGCGTTAAGGAGATCGACCCACCGGCAAGCCCGTGGAGACACCCGCCTAGTATAGGCACCGCTTCACCTCGGCGACTGCGTGTATGCTGGGAGGACCAGGCCGACGACAACTCGCCCGGATCGACGCCCCCGTTAATGTCAGACGAGGAGGAGGAGCAGTTAGTCGGAGCCATCAATTTTGGGGAGGGGAGGATCGCTCAGGATCTGCTGGAGTCCTGGAGGTACAGTGTGGTCAACCACTGCCTCCACGACACACGATTGCCCCCGCATCTCAAAGTCGCCTATCCAACCGGGAAGGGATGGATCAACTCGGTCGCCGAGGCCTCTTTTGCAAAGATCCTGACAAGTCTCCGCAGCCAATCAGATACGTCCAGGCGGATCAAGGCCACCAAGGAGCGCTGGACCGGGTGGGTACGTTACCACCCCCAGCTACTGCCCAAGTTGCCGAGATGGCGTCAAACGCTTCTCCAGCTGCAACCCCGAGACCCGCAGCCAGCGATCAAACCACGCTCCATCTTGCGACCACCACGGAGCGTGAGAGACGACCAGCCGTCGACCAACTCAAGCCTCGCGCAGGACACAATTGACCGGATGACATCCGAGATAACGAGGAATGTCCTCCAAGTCCTCAGGCCCAACAACGAGAATTCGCGAGACAGGGCAAGACCACCCAACCGCGGCAATTCGCGAGACAGGGTGAGGAATGGGATGCGGTTGGTCGGAATAAAGAGGGATAGGTGGTGGTGTTTGGCGGGGAGACTGGCGGTTGGATGACGAGGAATGGGCGAGGGGGAAGTGGGAGAGAGGCGGGGGGGGCACGCTTGGGGGGAGAGAGAGAGGGGATGAGGGAGGGGTAAGGAGGGGGAGTTAATGAGGGGGGGTGGTTGGAGGGGGGGGGAGCGGGGGGGGGGCGGGAGGGGAGGGGGTGGAGGGCGAGAATTGCGGGGGGAGGGGGGAGGGTGGGGGGGAGGGGAGGGGGTGAGAACGGGCAATTTGAGGGAATCAGGAGGGAGACGGGGAGAGGAGGGGGGGAGGCGGCCTGAGGGAGTGGGGAGCTCTGGAGAGGGAGATTGGGGCAGCAGGGGGGGGTTTGGAATACGCTCGTGGGGGGGGAAGGGGGGAAGGGAAGGGTTGAGAATTGATAGGGGTGAGGAGAGGTGAGGGGAGGGGAATGTGGGTGGGTCGGGGAGTGAGGGGGTGGGCGGAGGGGTGGAGAGGGGGCCAGGGGGGGGGGGAGTAAGTCGGGCGGGGGGGGGGGAGAACGTGACGGGGGCAAATTTTTATTGAGGGGGTCTGCGGAGAGCTGTTTGGTTGCATTACTTTGGGTTTGAGGTAATGGTCCTAGCGGAAGGATCCTGACGGCGGGGCGGAGGGGCGGGGCGAGGGGGAGGTTGGTAGAGGGGTTTTCTGAAGTGGGAAGCGGTTACGGAGGGAGAGGGATGGGGATCTGGGGAGTTGGAATGGGGCGGGAGCGGTCGGGGAATCTGGTTGTGGAATAGACTTGAAGAATGATGAAGGGTTTAATGGGTTTCCATTGAGAAGGGAGGGGACGGGAGGGGACGAGGAGAATTGAAGGGGGGGCGGAGGGGGTAATGAAGAAGGGACGTGGAGAGGGGGGGAGCTACAAGGGACGTGGGGCGGGGGAGGAGGCGCGAGGGGGGAAAGCAGGGTGGGGGGGGATTAGCGGAGGGGGCGGGGCGGGGTTGGGTGGGGAAGGGGTTCTGATAAGTTTTTTGAATGAGTGATTGAATGGGGTAGGCGGCTGGTGTGGGGTCGGGAGGAGAGAATGTGGAATTGGGGGGGGGGGGGGAGGGGTGGGGCGGGGGGAGCTCGTGGGAGGACTTGAGAAGAGAGTGATTGGAGAGTCTAGGGGGGGGAATGCCGAAAGTTTGGAGGAATTTGGTGTCCTTGAGGGTGAGTGATTCTTGGAGGAGGTGCGGAGGGAGGAAGGGAGTGAGGACATAGGGGGGGGGGGGAGGGGAGTGTGTGGGGTGATCGGGAAAGCTTGTGTGTGCGTTTGAGAGGGTTTGAGGGAAGGGGGAGGGGAGTGGGAGGGGGGGCGTGGGGGGGGGAGATATGAAGATTTGCATTTATTTATTGGGGGATTGGGAGGGAGGAGGGCTGTCCAGGAAGAGAGGGGGGGAGTTAGGTGCCGAGAGAGGGATGCAGGGGGCTGGTGGAGGTATTTGGAGGAGAGAGAAGGGGCTTGGGAGGCGGAGAGGAGGTATTGGAGAGGCGCGGGTGGGGGGAATGGGTGGTAGAGGAGAGCGGGGTTTTTAGGGGGGAAGCCAGGGGGTAGAAGGGCGGGGGGGGGGGGGGGGTGAGGGGGAGGGAGGGGGTGGGAGGGCGAGGGGTTTGGGGACGAGGGGCGTTGTAGCATATGGGAGGAGAGGATTTTAGAGTTCTTTTGCGAGGGGAGGGGACTTTTGGGGGAATGGGGGGAGGTGTTACGGTTGAGAGCGAGAGTGAGACAGGGGGATGCATTATTTCTGTAGCGGTGGGAGGGGAGAGGGGGAGAGGGGGAGTTTTGGGCGGATGCGAAGAGGGGGAGGAGGGTTGGAGCTGGAGGCGGAGGCCTGCAGGAGAAGTATTTGTCTGGGGGAGGAGGAGGGGGGGGGGGGGGAGAGTGATAGTGATTTATGGGGGGGGTGGGTGAGAGGGGGGTGGGGAGGCAGGGGGAAGATGGTCTCGAAAGTTTGGGACGTGGGACGCGGGAGGGAGAGGATTGTGGGGAATTGAGCAAATGGGGTGAATTATCAGTGGGCGGGGCTTTTGGAGGGATGATTGGAATATGGAGCGGTGGAGGGGGGGGGGTGAGGGAGGGGGGGTGCGTGGGGGCGGGGAGGGCGAAGGGCTTTTGATGGGTGTTCGACGTGGAAATGCTTTTGAGGGAGGGAGGGTTTTTTGTGAGATTGATGTAGGGTGGAGTCCGGGAAGAGGAGGTTGGGGGATGGGAGAGAGGGGGATCAGGGGGGAGGAGGACGAGGTGGACTGGGGGGGGTTGCGAAGAGGGGGTCGTCGGGCAGTTAGGAGGTGGGGGAGTTGGTAGGAGGTGTTGTTGGGGGGGGGTTGGGTTGAATGGGGGATGGGAAGTTTTTGGGGGGGAGAAGGGCGGGGGATGGCTGGACACTGACTGGGAGAGGGGGAGGGCGCTGGGGGGGGGGGGAGCAAATGCCTGTAGTAGGGAGGGGACCTGAATTGGGAGGTGGGGGGGCGGTGTGGAGGCGGGGAGGAGGATTGGGCGGGGGGGGAGGGGGGGAAGGGGGGGGGAATCTGGAAATGGGGGGCGGTGTCTGGGCGGGGCGGAGGGGGGGGGGCAGCGTGTGGGTGAGAAGGGGAGGGGGGGGAAATGCAGGGGGGGGGCTAATGCGTAGTGGATGCGGGAAATTTGTGGGGAGGGGGAGAGGAGGGAGGGGGAACCTGGGGGGAGAGAGCGTTTTTTTGGATCGGGGTAGAGCAGGGGGAGTGACTGGGGGCGCGTTGGGAGGGGGGGGGGGGTGGGAGAGAATGGCGATGGAGGGGTAGAGGGAGGGGGAGGAGTTGAGGTGAGGGGGCTGGGAGTGGGTGGGGACTGGGCGGGCGGATCGTGGTGGGGCATGGATTGGTGCTTTGGGGGAATTGGGGGGGGGAAGCTTTGGGGGAGGGTGGGGAGGTGGGGTCGAGCAGAGAGGAATTGGAATTAAGGTGGGGGATGGCGGGGGATGGGGAGGCGTTGAGGGGGAGGAGTTTTTTTTGGGAGGAGAGGGTGGGGGAGGGAGCAGGGGGATGAGGCAGGGTGAGGGTGTGGATGTGGGGGCCGAGGAGGAGGGGAATGGTCTTGGGGGGCAGGAGGGGGGAAGGGGGGGGGATGCAGCGATATATATGGCTATGGGGAGGGGGGAGGGAGAGGAATTAATTATGGGAATGCGAGGGATTCTTGAGGTTTTGGTTGGTTGCTTGCTGGGAGTTTGGGTGATGGGAATTTCGGGGGGGGGTGGCGGGTAATCTGCGAGGTTGAGGGCGGGGGAGAGGGTTGGTGGGGGGAGGGGGGGGGGTGATGGGTGAGTGTGGGGGGGGAGTGGGGTGGGGGGGGGGGTTGAGGATTTTGTATTGCAGGGAGGGGAGGGCTGGAGGGTTGGAGGATGAGGGGGAGGAGCGCAAATAGGGGCGGGCGGAGAGCAGAGGCCTTGGCAGTGAGGGGGAGAGGCGGCGAGGGGCAGTTTAGGGGGGGCAGGGGGGACGACGGGAGAGAGTTTGGATCATGCCTGGAGGGATGGGGGAGGTGGTGGGCGAGCGGGGTGCTTAGGTGCGGGGGAGGCAGCGAGAGCGGGGCGTAATTCTTGGAGGGGTTCGCCTTCTCTTATTGTGGGGGCTTGTTGGTTGGGCGAATTTTTGTGAGGGGTCGAGGGCGGGGAGGGAGGAGCGGGGGTGCTGAGAGGGTGGGGGGTTCGCCTGGGGGAGGGGAGGGGGGGTGGGGGGGGCAATGACGGAGTTGAGACTGGGAAGTCGGGGTATATTCTTGTGAGTGATGAGGTATGAAATGGACGGGTGATATGATTTGTGAGGGGTTGTTTACTGGAGGGTTGGGTGGGGATGGGGGGGGGGTGGGTCCGTCTTTGGAGGGGAGACGAGAGGGGAAAGGGTCGCAGGTGAGGGACGGGGCGGGGGGGGGTGGAGGGGGATGGGTTACTGGGGATGAGGGGAGGGGGTGGTGTTGGGGAAGGGGTTGCGGCTATTGTCTTTTTGGAGGCTAGCGTTGGCATTGGGAGGAGTGGGGGGGGGGAATTGATTCTGCGAGGGAGGTGAGCGGGGGGGGGGAGGGATGAATGGAAGGGAGAATAGAGGGGCTTTTGCTAGGGGGTTGGGCGAGGACGGGGTTGCGAGGGCCTCGTCGTTCGTGGGAGGGAGGGGCGGGTGGGGCGGAATCGGGATGGGGGGGTGGGAGGCAGGGGCGAGCGTGCGCTGATCGGGTGGGGGCCCTTCTGGTATTCTGAGTGGGCGGAGAATTGCTGGGGGGGGGCGTTGGGGGGTGGACGGGAGGAAGCCTCTTGGGGAGAGGGAGATGCGGGGCGGGTGGCTGAACGGGGGTTGGAATTTTGATCTGGGAATGGGGGGGGGAGAGTTGTATGATGGCGGAGGCGGGGGCGAGGAAGGGGAGGGGGGGGGAGGGAGGTGGTGAAGAAGGGGGAGAACTTCTTCAATTGAGTTTGTGAGTTCTGGGAGTCGCAGGGGTGACAGGGGGGGGACTGGGTGAGGAGGGGGTCTGTGAGGTGCCTGGGCGGGGGGTGGGAGAGGGAGAGGGGGAGGGCGGAGGGGAGGGCGCGGGATGGGGAGGGTTTCTGTTTCCTTGGGGGTGGGATGGGGCGGGGGGGGGCATGGGAGAAAATGGTTGGAGTGTGGGGGGGGAGGGGGGGGGACGTAAAAGTTGGTCTTGGCGTCTCTGACTTTTGAGGAGGGACGGTGGGGGGAGGATTGAGGGAAGGGAGGGGGTGGGGGGTGAATGTGATGGAGTGGTCCGTTTGAGGGAGTGGAGGAGTGCAGTGGGAGAATTGGACGCAGGGAGAGAGGAAGGGGAGGCCGGAAGGGGAGAGGGGGGGGGTCTCTGGGGAGGCGGAGGGGGGTCTTGATGGCGTTTGGAGGTGGAGAGGGCAAGGGAGGATTTTTGTGGGCTGAGGCAGAGGGTGCGTCTGATTTTCTTGGGAGGAGGGGAATGCGGGAGATGATTAGGCGTGGAGCGAAGAGGGGCTCTGTGTTGGGGGGGACGTTCTGAGGCGGAGAGAGGCAGGGGTGGTGGGGCGGGCGGAGGGGAGAGAGCAGGGGGGGGGTGGTGGTGCGAGGAGGGTTTTTATTAGCAATAATTTGGGACGAGTAGGAGAGCGGGAATGGGAGGTGGGGGGCGGGGGGAGGGAAGTGGGGGGAGGGGCTAGGGGGGGGGGAGTGTCAGAGGAGGGCGGAGGGGGTGGGGAGGGCGAGAACGACGGGGTGGGAGTAGGTTTTTATGCAGAGAGGAATGTGGGTGGAGAGGCAGAGGGGGGGGAGGGTGGGGGGGGGGTTGGGGAGGGGGGAGGAGGAATTTATTTGCTAGGAGGAGGGGAGAAAGGAAATGGTTGTTTGCTGGGAGAGGGAACGGGGGCGTGGGAGCGAGGGCGAGAATGGGGGAAGGGGGAGGGAATGAGGGGGAGGAGGACTGCGAGGAGGGGGGGATTTTTTGATGGTTTTGGAGGGATTTTTTTTGTTGGGAGGGAGGTTGGGGGGGCGACGGGGGATTGGCGGGGAAGGGGTTGCTGGGAGGGGGGGGGGGGAGGAGGAGACTTTACTGACTGAGGGCGGATGTCGTACGTTATGGGGGGCGTTGCGGCTGGTTGTGGGGGGGAGCCTGGAGAGAGAGGGAGAGAATTGTTTTTGGGTGTTCTGAGAGGCTTGGTTTTCTTACTGTTGTTGGAGATTTTGGGAGGGGGGGAAGGGTGTGAGGGGATTTGTTATGTATCTGAGCAGGTGATGCTAGAAAGGGCGAGGAGGGGCGAGGGATTTGGACGAGGGAGGAGGGGGGGGGGGGGAGGGGCGGGAAGAGTGATTGGGGGTTGGGGAATAGAGGGGGGTGTGGGAATGGGGGGGGGGGGAGGGTATCTTCTGTGCGAGGCGCGGTGAGGGGAGGGTGGGGGAGAGGGGGTCTGGGAGAAGGGGAGGGGAGGCGGGGGTGAGGGGGGTGGATGTGGTTGGTTGACCGCGGGAGGGAGGGGTGAGGGGGGGGGGACGAATAGAGGAGCTGGAGGGAAGATTGGGCGGGAGGATTTGAGCGGGGATGGAGGGACGTTGGCGCGGGGGGCGGGGGAGTAGGTAGTGGGGGGCGGATGGGGGGGAGGGAGGGGAGAGGGAGAGTGAAGGGGGATGGCGGGTGGGTGGGGGGAGGGGACGGGGAAGCGGGGCCGAGAATGGAGGGGTGGAGGCGGAAGGGCGGGTGGGGGGGGGGGGCCGGGGCGGAAGGAATGAGGCGGGGGGCGAGGCGGGGGAATGAGAGGGAGGAGGGGGAGGATGAGTGGGGGGAGGAATGGGGGGAGGGGGGGGTTGGGAGGGGGGGGGGGGGGCGTCGTTTATGGTGGAGGGGACGGGAGGTTGTGAAGGGGGATGGGGCGGCGTGAAGGCGGGATGGGAAGATCCTTATTGGGGCGGAGCGAGGGGAGGGGGATTTGTGAGGGTCTGGATGAATTTGGGCTGGAGTTTGTTGATGAGACTATTTGTGGAGAATTTTTTATGGGGCTGGAGATGGAATGAGTCTTTTCGCGGGATGGAGGATGGCGTTGAGGATGGGGGGGGTGAGGGGGGGTAGCGGGAGGGGGGGGAGGGGTGCTTTTGGGACGGCGAGGCGTGGGAGTGTGGGGAAGTTCTTGAGAGTTGGTGGGGAAAATTACTCGTAAGGGGGGGATGAGGAGGGGCAGAGCGGGGGGGGGAGTGGGAGGAGGGAGGTGTCTGATTTTGAGGGGGGGTGGGGGTTTGAATGACAGGGTTTGGGGCGGGTTTGAGGTTGAAATCTTGCTGTTGTGGTGGTGGGGAGAGGGAGAGGTGGGGGGGAATTGGGGAGGTGTACTTGGGGGGGGGTAATGGGAGAGAACTTATTGGATGGAGAATGATGGGGAGATCATTGTGGTATAGGGGGGACTGGAGGTTGTGCAGTGGTGGCGAGCTGGATGTGAGGGTGTTTGAATGTGCCTGAGAGAGGGGGAAGGCCGTATGGGGGGAGACGAGTGGACGACTTTCTGGTAATTAGGTGAGGGTTTGGAAGCGGGGGCGGTATTTTTGATTGGGACATGGGGGGTGCTGGGGGGTGATTCGATGATTTTCTCGGAGAGATGAGGGGGGCACGGGGGGGCTGGGTAGGGGACGGTGGGGTGTCGGGTGGGTGTTGCGATTGTTGGGGGATTTTTGAGGATTGAGCGAATTGGATGTGAAGGGCGTTTGGAGGGGAAGTAATTGTGGAGGGCTGGGGATTGTGGGGGCAGAGTTTGATGTCCAATTCAGTTGAGTTTGTTATGGACGATGGGGATGATGAGGCGAGTAGTAGGCGAAATTGGAGTGCTGTGCTGGAGGTTTTGATCGCTGGGTCTAGTGTGGGAGGGCAGGGGGGGATAATGGAGAATGTGGGGAGGGGAGATGGGGGGGGACTGGGAAGAGATGGCGCATGTTTTTGGGGGATTGTATGTAGGGGGGGTGGTGGAGGGGGGAGGGGGGCTGTTGTCTGACGTCAAGATTGGGGCTTTGTTTATGGTTGGGTTGGATGAGGTGGGGGGGGATGGTTGTGGTGAATGGGGGCCGGGAGAGTTGGAGAATGTAGGTTTGAGTCGGGGGTGGAGTGGATTTACAAGATTGGGGGGGCGATGAGGGGCGGTGCTTGTAGTCGGTGGATCTTGTGAGGAGTCTCTTGGTGGGCGAGGACATGAGATGTTGCGGTTGGGGGACTTGGGGAGGGGAAATGGTAGCCTTCGTATGGGGATGTGTGGGTGGGGAAGTATGGGGATCGTGAGGAGGAGGGGGAGTTTTGTGCGTGATGTGGGGTGGCTCGGCATTGGGAGGGGAGTGGTGGGAGAATGCAAAATGATGCGAGGTAATGGAGAGGGCCTGGGTGGGGATGGGAATGTTTTGGGGTCGGTTGTAGGAGTCGGGGGGAGGGAGGGGAGGGAGAGAAGGGGTTTCGCCTGGGAGATGAGAGTTTTGAGGTGGAGGAATGCAGTATGCAGTAGCTGCTTAGAGAAGAGCGGAATCTGTTGTTTTTGCCATGGAGTGTCGGTGTTCTTGAAGCGAAGGGGGAACAATATGAATGTGGGTGAGGTGCTTATGTGTGGGATATGGAATGACCGCTCTTAGGATAGGTCCTAGTTGGGGAGGGATGTAGGGAGGAGAGTGCGGGTGCGCTTTGGAATTGTGGAGAAGTGATCAAGAGGTCGTAGGGGAATTATATTGGGAGTTGGGTGGTGCTGTGTTGTGATTAAGTCGTTATTGGATGGGTTGTCTATGTTTTGGTAAGTTTTTGTTGTATAATTGAGGTTTATATGGAGGGCATCGGCGTAGGATCCGCGGTCAAAGACTTTGATTAATGGGACTGCAATTATAGAGAGTAAGGCGTTGTATTGGATAAGCGGTAGTGTGGGGGGGAATTGGTGCCTGGATGTGTATATGAATGGTTCGCATGCAATTAGCAGTGCAATCTTGAGGAGGTGTTTAGTTAGGCTGTGGGGGGATGGCGGGGGAGTGGGTGGGGAGGGGGTGTGGGGGCTGGGGGAATTGGAGTGCGGAGGATGAGCAGGGGAATGGGGTGAGAGGGGAAGTGTTGAGGTAGGGCCGGGTTGGGGGGATGCTTCTGTCATGAGTGGCCGGTTGTGCGAGTGAGGAATGAACGTGTGGGGGTGGTGTAGATGCGGGAGGGGGCGTCGGATGGAGTTGTGGGAGATATGATGAGGCAGGAGGGTTGCTTCGGGTAGGGGCATGAGGGAGGAGTGATTTGGGGGTATTGTGGAGAGGGTGGGTTGGGCATGAATTGATTTAGGTTCGTTGAGGTGGGGTGGCGAATTGGTTGTTTGGGGGGGGCTGAGAGGGGGGTGAATGGGGGGATGGATCTTTTGGGTGGTGGGAGATGAGAGAGCGGTGGTGGAGTGTTTGTGGTTGGTGAGGAGCGGATGTGCGTGAGTGGGGGTCGTGAGCGGGCTATTGGGGTCTAGTGCTTATATCTAATAATATAGTGAAAATCAGTATTTTATATTCTTAGTCGGAAAGTGCTTCATTTTAGGTGTCGGGGGTGGGGTTGAATTGTGCTGGTAGGTTGGGGCGGAGGGAGCTGGCGGCGGGGTGTTGCGGGTTTTTGTGGGGTTTGGTTAGGGATGTGTTTGGAGAACGGGGAGTTTCTTGGGTGGGGGAATTATAGCTAGGAGAGTGTGGTTTGTGGGGTTGATGTTTGGAGGTGTGGGATTGGAGGAATGGAGAGTGTTAGTGAGAGGGAGATCTGGGGGTGGTGAAGGAGGGGTGGGGGAGAATACTTTGGTGAGGGTTTGGGAGAGTGTAGTGTGGGGCATTGAAGGTGGCGGACGGTAGGACTGCGGGGGGGTTTGGAGGATGTGCGGAGGGGGAGAGTGCGAGGGCTTTGGAAGGAGATCTTTTGGGGGAGAAGGTGGTGTTGGGAGGAGAGGTGGCGTTGAGGTTTTAGGGGTTGTTGTGGGGCATGTGTGCGGGTGGTGACGGAATAGTGATGTTGTGTGGTGGGAGTTCATTTAGGTTGAATTCGCGGTATGTGGATATTTTCGTTTGTATGTGCAGAGTGGGCTGAGAGGGGGGGGGACTGTGAGGACGGTCTAGGGGAGATTGGGTGGTTGTGTGAGAGGGAGGGGATTACTGAGTTTGTTATAGGAATAAGAAGTGGGTGGCTGATCTGGCGGAATGATGGGTTATGTTTTATGGGAGGGGGGCAAGGAGAGAGAGTCCTGTTGGGGGGGATTGGTTGTAGTCGGAGTGGGAGGCTGGCGGGGGGTGGGAGGATTGGAGGGCGATAGTGATTGGTGGAGTTCAATGGGGTGTGGAGGTATCGTTCTGTTTTTTTGGCTCTTGTTGGTGAGGGTTGATTTTTGTGTGTGTGGGAGTGTTTTGCGTTTTCTGAGGAGAGTGTGATATGGGTGGTGGGTTCGGGGGGGGGGGAGGGATGAGAGCAGGTTTGGAAGGAGAATTGGATGTGGATGGGAATGCATTGTTGAGTGAACGGTTTGAGCGGGTGGGGTTGTGGTGGGTTGGGGGAGAGGGTGTGGTACTGGTGGTGGGATGGGCGGTTGCATGGGGGAGATGAGGGGGTGCTTGAGATGAATGGAAGGCTGAAATTTGGGGTATGTATTGGGGGGATTGAATTTAGTGGGTCCGTTTGGGGGGGAATTCGCTGAGAGGAGGAGAAGGTGAGGGGAATTGGGGGAGGGGTGGTTGTGGGGGGGTGAGGGGGAGGGTTGGGGAAGGAAATGGGAGAGTGAGGGTGGGGGCTTTTTGGGGGCGGGGGGGGCGGAATGGGAAAGGTTTGTTGTTGGGTGGGGGAGGGGGAGTATCTGGGGACGATGGGGGGTTGGGGAATGGAAGAGAATGGGTGGGGATGGGGGGGAGAATAGGGGGGAGGAGGGGGCGAGGGAGGGGAGGGGGGGGGGTGGGGGAGGATGGGAGTGATCTTGAGGGTTTTTGGGTGAGGAAGAGGGGGGTGGGGGCGTGGGGGGGGGAGAGGGTTTGAATGTTGAGTGGGGGTTTGGACTGGAGAGGAGGTGGTGATGAGAGGGGTGATTGGGGGAGGTGGGGGGGGGGGATTCGGGGGGCGTCGGGAGGGAGGAGGTGGTCGGAGGGGGAGGGGGAGGCGGACGGGTGTCTGAGATGGGGGATGGGGGTGGGGTGGGGGTTGGAGGGGTTTGCGTGAGGAAGGGGGGGCTATGGGGGCTTTTGGGTGGAGGCGGTTAGTGGAGGGAACGGGGAATGAGGGGGGGGATGGGAGGCAGGTTTGGGAGTGGGTGGTGGGGGAGGACGGGTGGGGGGAGAGGAGGGTTTGAGAGGGGGAGGAGGGGAGGGAGAGTGTTGGGGGCGGGGATTAGGTGTAGCGGGGGAGAGAATTGGGAGGGGGGTGGTAGAGGACGTGTTGGGGGGGGGAGATACTGAAGCAATGAGATTTTAGGGGAGGTTTTTTGGGTTGGAGTGGGGGGGGGTTTGTGAATGGGGGAGGAGGAGGGGGGAGGCATGCTGAGAGGGTGGCGCGGTGGAATGGTTGCAGCTGTTGTGGCATTGGGAACTTTGAGTGTTTTTTGAGAGGAGTGTGAGGGGGATCGTGGGGGTGGGGGTGGGTTGGAATGGGGTGGGAGGAGAGAGGTTTTGTGGTTTGAAGTGGGGTCGTTGTGAGAGGATGTTGTTTTGAAGGGGGGGATGTGCGTGAGAGGAGCGGAGAGATTTGTGAGGGCTGCGTGGTGCGTGACTGGGTTGGGGAGGGTGGGTTTGAGTGGGGGGGGAGGAGGGGGAGCGAATGGTGGATCGAGGGTGAGGGAAGTGAGTTTTATGGTGGGGAAGGTGCTGGGGAGGAGGTGGTGGCTTTGAGCGAGGGGATGTGGAGAATTTGAGAGGGGAGGATGAGAGAGAATGGGGGAGGGGGAGGGGAGAGCGCAACGTTTGGAGGGGGGAGGTGGTTTCGGAGCGCGTGATTATGTAGTGTGGTGGGGAGGGAGAGGGAGTGATGAGGAGTGGGGGGATTTTTGAGAGCGGGAGATGGAGCGGATCATGTAGCGGTGAGTGTGAATATTGATGGGGAGGGAGGAGAGGTTGGCGGGGGTGAGTTGGAGTGGTGGGAGTGGGGGGGGGGGAGGGGGGAGGGAGGAGGATTGGGTGGGGTGAAGGGGTGAGAGGGGGAGGGGAATGAGGGGGGAGGGGGGGAGGGGGGGGCGAGGTGGGGAAGGGGGGGAGGGGGGGAGTGGGATGGCGGGGGTTTGGGGCGGGGTTTGTGAGGGGGGAAATGGGGGTGGAATGGGGAGAGCGGGTGGGAGGGGTGAGGGGGATTGAGAGAGGAGGAGGGGTGGGAATGGGGGGGGGGGTGAGGGCAGGAGGGGTTGGGGGAGGGGGGTTGTGGGGGAGCGGGGTGGGATGATTTGGGGGGGGGGGAGGAGGCGAATTGGAGGGGAGGTGAGGGGGTGGGGAGGGGTTTGTTTGAGAGGGTGGGGGATTGGAAGTGGGGTGGTGAGGGGGAGATGAGGGATGATGGTTTGGCATTGGGAGGGGGGGGAGTTTGGGGGGCGGGGGTGGGGGGGGGGTGCGGGGGAGGGTGGTTTTGGTGGGGGGGGAAGGGGATTGCGATGGGATGCGATGTTTGGGGGGGGTTTGGGGGAGGTTTTTCTGTGCTGTGGTGGGGGGGGGGGGGAAGAGTTGGACTGGGGGAGGCTGGGGGGGAGGGTCGGGTGGGGGGAGGGGGGCGGGGGAGAATATGGAAGGTGAGGTAGGGGAGGGGGAAGAGGAGGGCGGGAGGTGGGATTGGGGGGGGGGGGGGGGGTCCGTATTTGCGTGGGGAGGGGGAGGGGAGGGAGCGGTTAGGTGGGGGGGGGGAGGGGTATTTGTGGGGCGGGGACGGGTGGGGACGAGGGGTGAAGTTGTTATTTGGGGATGTTTGTTTGGGGGGGTGGGGGCGGGGGGGGTTGGGGGGGGAGGGGGGAAGTGGGGGAGGAAGAAATGATGTGGCCGGCTTGGGGGGGGGGGAGGGAGGGGAGAGGGGAGGGTGAGGGGGGGGGGAGATGGAGCGGGGAGGGGGGGGGGGGAGGGAGGGAGAGGGGGGGGGGGAGGGGGGGTTTGGGGGAAGGGGGGGGGGGGGAGGGGAGGGGGGGGAGGAGACATTGGGATTGGGAGGGAGCGTTTGTGGGGGGGGAGGGTTTGGAGGGGGGAGGTGGGGGGGTGCGGTGAATGGGGAGGTTGGGGCGGGGTGGGTGGTTTGAGGGGCAGTAGCTATGGGGGGGGGGGGGAGGGGTACGGGGAGAGTGGTTGTAGTGTTGAGGTTGGGGTGGGGGTGATGGAGGGAGGGGAGAGGTGGGGGGAGGGGGGGGGGGAGGGGTCTTGGAGGGGTAGGGGGGGGAAGGGAAGAGGGAGGGAATGGGGTGGGTGGAGGGTGCGGGGTTTTTTTATTGGTGAATGGAGTGGGGGGGGGGGGGGAATGGTATTTGGGAGGGGGGGGGGGGAGTGGGGGGGGGAAGGGGGGTTGGCGGGGGGGGGAGGGGGAGGGTGTGGGTGGAGGGGGAGAGGTTTGCTTTTGGGAGGGTGGAGGAACGGAGTGTGCTGGGGGGGGAGGGGGGGGGGTGATGTGTTTAGAGGGGGGAGGGGGTGAGAGGGAGGGAATGAGACTGAGGGCGGGGGGGGGGGGTTGGTTTTGGAGGGGTTGGGCGAGAGGATGGGATGGTGGAGAAGGGAGAGGGGAGGGGGGCGGGGCGGGTGGGGGTAGTTGAGAGGGGATGAGGGGAGGGAGATTGTGGGAGTGTATAGTGGACTTGGGGGAGGGGATGGAGGGCGGGGGGGTGCAGAGTGGGGGGTGTGAGTGGATGGGAGGGGGGTGGGGGGGGAGGGGAGTTTTAGGGAGAGGGGGGTAGGGGGGGGGTGGATGTATGGAGGTGGGAGTTTGTTGAGGGGAGAGGGGGGGTGGAGCGGAGAGGGTGGGGGCAGGTTGGAGGAGATGGGGTTTTTTGTTGCGATTGGAGAGTGTTTGAGGAGCGAGGGGGGGGTGGAATTGGATGCAGGGGGGGACTGAGAGGAGGGGGGAAGGGGCGGGAGGGGGGGGGGTGGGGAGAGGGGAGCGGGGAGGGAGCGTTGGGGGAGCGGGGGCGTCGGGGGGGTGGAGAGGGGGGGGGGGGTATGGGCGAGATAATTGGGGAGGCGGGCGGGGGGGGTTGGATGTGGGAGGGGCGATGGGGCGGGAGGATGAGGATGGGGTTCGGGGGTGGGGGAGTTCTGGAGAGAGGGGGAAGTGGGAGGGGAGGGGGGGGGGGACCTATGGTTTCGGCGGAGAGAGGAGGGGGTTTGGGGAGGGGTTTGGGGAATGGGTAGGGAAGGGGAGAGGCGGGTTTTGTGGGTGAGAGGGGGAGGGGGGGGGGAGGAGGTGGGGCGAGGGGGGGGGTGGAGAGGGGAGGTTGCGGGGGGTCGGGGGGGGGAGGGGACGGGGGGGGTGAGGGGGAATGGGTGGGGAGTGGAGGTTTGGGGTGAGGGGAGTAGGGCGAGGAGGGGAATGGAGGGGGGTGAGGGTTTTCTGGGGGTGTTGGGCGAGGGGTAGGAGGGGGTGGGGAGGGGAGGGGGAGGGGAGGGGGGCGGCGGGAAGAATGGGGGAGGGGGGATGGAGGGGGAAAGTTGGGAGGGGGGAGGGGGAGGAGGGGGGAGAGGGAATTGGGGGGGAGAGAGGGGGTGGGTTTGAAGGAGGGGGAGGGGGGGAGGGGTGAGGGGCGATTTGAGGCGAGGGGAATGAGGAGTGGGGGAGGGGGGGGGACGGGATGGAGAGGTTGGGGAGGGGGGGCGATTGGGATAGGGTGGGGGGTGATTGGGGGGGGAGGGGGTGAGGGATTAATGAGCGGTGTTCGGGGGGGCGTGGGCGTGAGGGGGGGAGGATGGGGGGGCGAGGGGTGGAGGGGTGGGGGAGGAGGGAGGGGGGGGGGAGAGGGGGGACTCTGAGGGCGGCTGGGTGGGGGGGGCATGGGCGGGAGGTTGTGGGTTGCAGGGGGGAGTCGGAGGGGAGAGGTGGGAGGGAAGGGGGTTGGGGGGTGGAGTGGAGAGGCGAGTTGGGAGGGGGTGTGTTGGGGGAGGAAGGGGCGGGGCAGATTGGTGATATTTGATTGGGGGCTGTAGAGCGGGAGCAGGGGAGGGAGGGGGAGGAGAGGCGGTGGAGGATAGGGTAGAGGAGGCGAGAGATTGGTGGCAGTTTGGATTGGGGGGACGTTGGGGGTGGGCGGGGAGGAGGGAAGGGGAGGGGGTAGGGGGGGGGGGGGGAGGGGGAGGTTGATGATGGACGGGAAGGGGGGGGTAGGGCGGGGAGGTGTTACGGGGGGGTGGCGAGGGGGGGAGGGATGGGGAGGGGGGGCGGGGGTGGTGGTTGGATGGAGGGGGGGACGGGCGTGATGGGTGAAGGGGGAATGGGAGAGGATCTGGTGGAGCGATTTTGTGGAGTTGAGATCTATCTGTTTTTTTGGGCGAGGGAAGGGGGGGTGCGGGGGGCAGGAGGGGGAGCGGAGGAGCGAGTGTTGAAGTGCGGGGGGGTGGGCGGTTGTGGGGAGAGAGGAGAGGTTGTGATGGCGGGGGGGGAGCGTGGCAGGAGGAAGGGGGTTGGGAGGGGGGTTGAAGGAAGATTTGGGGGGGAGGGGAGGGGGGGTGGAGTGGGGGGAGCGATTGGATGGGGGCGAGGAAGATTGGGGGAGGGGGGAGAGGGGGGGGAGAGGGCAGGGGGATGGGGAAGGGCGAGGGGGCTGTTCTCGTGTTGGGGGGGATGGGAGGAGCGGGGGGGTTTGGGGGGTGTGGGGAGGGGTGTTGGAGAGGGGGGTGGGGGGGTTTTTGGGGGTGGGGGGTATGCAATGAGTGAGGAGAGGAGAGGGGGAGTGAGGGGGAGGGAGGGTCGGGGGGGGGGATTTCTTGGGTGGGGGTTGGGAGGAGAGGTGAGAAGGGGGGGGTGGTTGGGTTGGGGTGGAGGGGGGGATAATTGGGGGGGAGTGGTGGGTCGGGGGAGGGGGAGGAGGGAGGCGTGAATGAGGAGGGCGTTTAAGTTGGAGTGCTTGGAGGCAGGGGGGATGGAAGTTAGTGAGGGGAGTGGCGGGGGGGATTGGGTGAAGGGGGCGGGGGGGGGGGAATGGGTATGTGGAATTGTTGTGAATGGAGGGGGAGGGTGGGAGAGGCTGGGGGGGGGGAGGGAAAGAGAGTTGGGGGGTGGTGGGGGGGGGAGGGGATGTGTTAATGGGAGACGAGGGGGTCGTTTGGTTGGGGGGGGGGAGGGGGTTGGGATTGTGGGTGGTGGGGATAATGGTTTGTGGGAGAGGAGACGTTGTTGGGGGGGGGGAGGAAGGGGGCGGTGAGGGAGCTGGAGGCGGGGTGGGGAGGGATGGGGGGAGGGGGGGTGCAGGGGGAGGGGGATTTGGGATTTTTGCTGGGCGGGGATTGGCTCGGGGAGGGGGAGGGGGATGGGAGAAGAGGGATCTGGATTTGGGGGGGGGGGGGGGGGGGGATCGCCGGGATCTTGGAAGGTTGAGGGGGGAGAGAGGTGCAATTGGGTTTGGGGGGGGGGGACTGTAGGGGGGAGGCGAAGGGGGGGAAGGGAGGGGGGGGGAATGGGGGAAACTTTTGGGTGAGGAGGGTTGGGGTTTTGAGGGATTTGAAGGGAGGGGGGTTTGGGGGGGTGTGGGTGAGGGAGGAGAGATGACGGGGAGAGAAGGAGAGGGCATTTTTGTGAGAGGAGGAATGGTTGGAGGAAGGGGGAGGGGGAGGGGTGATTGATAGAGGTTGCTTCGTTGAGCGGGGGATGGGGGGGAATTGAGGGGGGGGGACGATTTTGGGGTAGGTATTGAGGAGGGGGGCGATTGGGGGGGAGGGGGAGTGAGGGCGGTGTAGGTTTTTAGTGAGGGAGGAGAATGGGAGAGTGTTAGAGGGGGGGGTGGGGGTGGGAGGTGAGGGGGGGTTTTGGGGTTGGGTAAGGGAGGGAGGGCGGGAGGGGGGAGGGTTTTTTTTTTGGGGGGAAGGGTAGAGTGGAGAGGGGGGGGGGGGGGGGGTGGGTGGTTTAACTTGAGAGGCGGGGGTAGGATACTTGGGTTTGGGCGGTTGGGGCGGGGGTGGGGGGGAGGGTGGCGGAGGGTGGACTGGGGAGTAGGGAGAGAGAGAGGGGGGAGAGGGGAATGGATTTTGAGGGGAAGGGTAGAGGGAGGGATGGGAGGGATGTGTTTTTTTGGTGGACGTTTGGGGAGTGAGAATGAGGGTGGGCGGGGGTTTTTGATTGGAGGGAGTGTTTATATGAGGGGGGGCGGGTTGGGGGATTGTGGGGGGGTCTTAATTTTTGTGCTGGGGAGGGGGTCTTGGATTATGAGAGGGGGGCTTTAGGGGGGGTGGGGTGAGAATGATCTTGTAGGGGGATTTGTTTGCACGGGGGGGGTTTTGTCGTGTGGTGGCGAGGGGGGAGGGGGGGGGGAGGGGGAGGGGAGGTTGGGGAGGGGAGAGGCGGGAGGGCGATTTTGGGGGGGGGGTGGGGGGTTAGTGTGTGTTGTTGAGGGGAATGGGAATGAGGGGGGGGGGTGGGATGGGAGATGAAGGGGGTCTGGGGAGTGGGGGGGAGAGGGTTGGTGGGAGGCTTGGGGTGGGGAGGGGGTTGGAGAATGGGGAGGCGAGGGGGGGAGTGGAGAGGGGGGTAGGGGGGATGTGAGGGGGGGGAAGGGGGGGGAGAGGGAATTGAGGTGGGGGGGGCGTTTGGGTTTTGTGAGAGAGGAGAGGAGCTGGGGGGGAACGGGGAGGGGGGGAGTTTGGGGGGGGAGCTGGGGGATGGTGGCACCGAGGCGGAGGAGGGGGGGAGGGGGGTGGACGAGTTTTTTGGGTTGTGGGCTTGAGATTGATGGGAGTGGGGAGCGGGTAGTTGGGGGATGGGAGGGGGGGTTGAGGAAGGGTGGTTGTGGGGAGGAGGGTTGTGTAGGAGGGGGATGCGAGGTGGAGGGGAGTTTGTTTGTTGGTTCGCGGTGGAGGAGGAGGCGTTCGGGAGGGGGAGGAGAGGGGGGGGTGGGGGTGGTGCGGGGGGGATGGGGCGGGCGATTTTTTTGTGTGGGGGGGGGGGGGGGGGCTTGTGGAGGGGGAGGGGGGGGGGAGGGAGTGTGTTGGGGGGCGGGTGGGATACTGGGGGTTGTAGAGGGAGGAGGAGGGGAGGGGGGGGGTGAGTGGGGTGGGGATGTGGAGAGGATAGGGGGGGAGGGGGGGGGAGAGGGGTGGTGGTAGGCTGGGTATGGCGTAGCTGGTGAGAGGGGAGGTTTGTGCGGGCGGATGTTTATTTTGGGTATGGTCGTGTTTCTTCCATATTCTCTTTTAAATTTTTTCAGTTTTTTTCTTTCTTTGTTTTTTTAAATTTTTTTTTATCTAATACTTTCTTCTTCCTTCTTCTTTTTTTTTTCTTCTTCTTTTATTCTCTTAAATTCTTTAATATATTAATCTTTTTTCTCATCTTTCTAAAATCTTTTTTTTGTAATATCTATTTTCCTCTTTTTTCTTTTTCTTTCTTTCTTCTTTCTTTTTTCCATTTTTTTTCTTAAATCATTGATTTTATTTTTCAGTCAAAATCATTTTTTTTTCTCGAAAAATTCTTTTGAATGCTTTATTGGTGATTAAAATCATTCGTGTTTTGCACCAATATGAATGCAAAACATTTTTCTTTTGTGCAAAAGTTTTATCTGATATTAAATCTTAATGTGACAACCATTATTCCAAGCGGGCGAATGGACGCGGAAACAAGAAAGACTTAATACGGACGAGATCAGATTCTCTGCAGCGTATCCCGGCAACGGGTGGATGTCATAGCGACAGGACAGCGCAAAATGACGCTGGGTGGTTGGCCATTCCAACTTCACCCGCCTGCCTTTTAACGCTGCGCTGCCCATATCGCTCGGATTGCTGAGTCCGGCCTACCGACGAGCAGGCAATGTGCGGACACTGTACCGACAGTGCGATGTGGCCGCAAGGACGTTGCCGCAATCGTGCTGGGTGTAGGGTAAAATGACAGCTCGGCGAGAAGCATCGAGGAGTCGGGCCGCGGTTTCGTTTCCTGAACGAGGAACTCAGCGGAGTCCTCCGGATCCCGTGTTCTTCATCGACGCGGCCGAGACAAAATTTGGTCACGACGGCGCATGAGAGATCGTCTTCACAGTATAACAATGTAGGGGCATGTTTTTTACCCCAATACATTTTAAGCGTCCGTGTAGTGAACAACGGGAGAGACCCCGCATACACTGCGGAGTGAGCGCCACGCACTTGCGCGCTCGCGGAGGCGGATCATCGCCCACGTCTACCCCGTGTGTAGACTGGCACCGCTCGCAGGAGCGAGTCTTCTTCGTGGTGGAGGGGGATAGGGTAGGTGAGGGTCTTTAAGTGAACTAATTTTATTGACTTATATGCACTTACTTTTTAATTGCCCTGTACTTTGCGCGGGAATTGTTTTTATACCTGCTAGGAATTGATCAGGTGAGCAGGTTTTCTTTGTATATCTTGGTCGGGATTGCTTGTTCTAGCAATTCCGGTCACATGGCAGAATTGCAGTGATGATCTTATTGACGATGAGAACATTCTCTATTCAGCGGACGGAGATTGTTTCCCTAGGCGTTTTTTGGCACAACAGTGCTAATTAACCGGCAGCACGAGCGACTTGAGGCCGCGGTTTCTTCACTTCGACGACAGCCGGGAGAGAATTACCCCGAACAAATCGGGAGACTCGCCTCAAGAAGTCGAGCGTTAAGGAGATTTCGACCCACCGGCAAGCCGTGGATAAACCGCCTAGTAATAGGCCCGCTTCACCTTCGGCGACTGTGTGTACGCTGGGTGAGGACCAGGCCGAACGACACTCGACCGGATCGACGCCCCCCGTTAATGTCAGACGAGGAGGAGGAGCAGTTAGTCGGAGCCATCAATTTTGGGGGGAGGGGAGGATCCGTCAGGATCTGCTGGTGTCCTGGAGGTACAGTGGTGGTCAACCACTGCCTCCACGACACACGATTGCCCCCGCATCTCAAAGTCGCCTATCAACCGGGAAGGGATGAGCACTCGGTCGCCGAGGCCTCTTTTTGCAAAGATCCTGACAAGGTCTCCGCAGCCTAATAGATACGTACCAGGCGGACAAGGCCACCAAGGAGCGCTGGACCGGCTGGTGGCGTACGTTACCACCCCCAGCTACTGCCAAGTTGCCGAGATGCCGTCAAACGCTTCTCCCGCTGCAACCCCGAGACTCCGCAGCCAGCGATCAAACCACGCTCCATCTTGCGACCACCACGGAGCGTGAGAGACGACCAGCCGTTCGACCAACTCAAGCCTCGCGCAGGACACTCAATTGACCGGGATGGACATCCGATGATAATGGACGAGAGAAAAACTTCAGAAAAAAACATAATAGAATATAATGAATTAACTATCAGTTAAATATGTAAATGGGGTAACATTAATATACTAAGAATGGAAATAATATCCAGAATAGTTTTATGAGAATAAGCATACAAAAAACTACAATTAATAAAAAATATAAATATTAATGAAATAAAATGTACTCTCCAAGTCCTCAGGTCCAACTACGAGAATTCGCGAGACAGGGCAAGACCACCCAACCGCGGCAATTCGCCGAGACAGTGGAGTGAGGACTGGGTATGCGGAGTGCGAAGGACAATCCATTCCTGCAAATGAGGAGGATCCAAGCGCGGCGATATGGACGACCGGGAAATCCAAGAGAAAGAACTTAATACGGACGAGATCAAGATCTCCTGCAGCCGTACCCGGCAACCGGTGGAATGCAAGCCGATGGAGACAGTCGCAAAATGACGCTGGTGGTTGGCGATTCCAACTTCACCCGCCTGCCTTTTACCGCTGCGCTGCCCCATATCGCTCGATTGCGAGACCGGGCCTCCGAGCAGCGCAAGCTGCGGACACTGTACGCCAGTGCGATGTGCGCCGCAATGACGTTGCCGCAATCGTCGTGGGTGTAGGAGTAAATGACCGCTCGGCGAGAAGCATCGAGGAAGTCCGGGGCGGTTTTCGTTCCCTGAACGAGGAACTTCAGCGGAAGTTCTCCGGCATTCCTGATGTTCTTCATCGACGCGCCCGCAGACAAATTAAATTTGGTCACGACCGGCGCATGAGAGATCGGGGGGGGGTTTGGGGTTGTGGGGGGGGGGGGGGGGGGTTGGTTGGTGGGGTGTTGTTGGGTGGTGGGGTCTTCACAGTATCAACAATGTAGGGGCATGTTTTTTTAACCCAATACATTTTAAGCCGTCCGTGGTGAACACGGGAGACCCGCACTACACTGCGGAGGAGCGCCACGCACTTGCGCGATACGCGGAGCGGATCATCCGCCCACGTCTACCCCGTGTGTAGACTGGCACCGCTCGCAGGAGCGAGACCTTCTTCGTGGAGGAGGGGATAGTGTAAGGTAGGGGTCTTTAAGTGAACTAATTTTATTGACTTTTACTGCACTACTTTTTAATTGCCTGTACTTTGCGCGGGAATTGTTTTTACTACCTGCTAGCAATGTTCAGGTGAGCAGAGTTTTCTTGTTCATCTTGGTCGGGATTGCTTGTTCTAGCAATTCCGGTCAACATGGCAGAATGCAGTGATGATCTTATTGACGATGATGACATCTCTATTCTAGCGGAGGAGATTGTTTCCCGTGCACAACAGCTGCTAATTAAACCGGAGCCACGAGACTCTGAGGCCGCTGTTTCTTCACTCCGACGACAGCCGGGAGAATTACCCCGAACCAAATCGGGAGACTCGCCTCGACGGAAGTCGAGCGTTAAGGAGATCGACCCACCGGCAAGCCCGTGGAGACACCCGCCTAGTATAGGCACCGCTTCACCTCGGCGACTGTGTGTATGCTGGGAGGACCAGGCCGACGACAACTCGCCCGGATCGACGCCCCCGTTAATGGTAAGTGCTATAAAGACTACAGTAGCTCCTAGCGTAGAACCACAAGCAAGTTACAGTGTATACACATGGGGGATTTAGTAGATGCGGGGTTACCACTCTACCTAACATACCTGCTCAATGCATTATACACAGATGCTTTTTTGAGTCGTCACTCTACCTACACATCTCTACTCTATGGTCATCTGTCATTTACTGTTAGAACTAGCTAATTAATGTTAGATGGTAGATGTTAGATTAATGTTATTATTAATGTTAGAATGATAGCTAATTAGAACCATTTACACTTCCATAAAATATTGCATTGATTTAAAGATCTATGTTTGTGAATTCGATGACCAGCAAAGAAAAACAGTGGCATAATAATCAAGACAGAATCTGACAGGATCATGCCAGAATCTTACATAGATCAAGATGCTGCATTATTTGTTTGTCACAGTACAATATTTGAATAGATCTACCGTCAGCTGTTAGTGACCTTCAGCCGACAAAACTAGATTTCTTATGAAAAAATGTATAAGTTTCTTCTTAGACTAAACATCTTCAAATCAGTTCAGCTGTGTGTTGTTTGGTAGTAGCTATTAAACCGGCTGAGTCGATGCGATGGTCGTAAATTTCGATCAGCATGCTTCATAGTTCTCATTAAAAAGTCTTGAAATCACTCAAAATATCGAAAAGTTTTTTGATAGTGTTTCTTAAAACACTGCTCTATCAGTCATATTTCTAGGTTTTATTGATAGTTTTTGCGATTTCATAAGAGGAACATCATGTTTCCTAACTATAATCGATTCCAAAGCACTTTAAAACACCGAAATTGTCATTTACTTGCGGTAGATAGGATCTATGAAAGTTTATCAACACGACTCACCCATGCTGTGGACTGGGACGGTCCTGAAATAGTCAGACTTTAATCTGGAGTGTTGTGATCTTTTAGTCCGGATGCCCTTCCTGACGACTTCCAGTGACACCTTCGGGGCTCGATCTCTGGACCGAAAGATAATAATAATGCGCTTTATTAGTAAAGATGAAAAATACAAACGATGCAAAAGGCGTCTTATCTTGCGCCCTATCGCTAGCTGGCGCACATGTTTGTGAGCGGACAATTGGTGTGACATCAACACAATCTGCATATAGAAGCTGAGGAAAAGTCTTTCTATGACTTTGGCCTCGCCTTTGTGGTTACGTCGGCTGCCACAGAAGCTGCTGGCCCGATTGAGCACGCGACTCCTCCGCGCGAATGAAATTTCCTGCGGGTGCTAGGCGCTCCTTGCGTATCCTCTCACTTGGTGGTAGTTATCTGGCTCGTCAGTATAAGTCTGCGTTTGACACTTGTGTCCAGTGCACGTTAAAAGAAGCCCTCAGTATATGAGTGTGCACTATCCAATTCTGTCTCAGTGGCGAGTCATTATCCAAGTGATGGCATTGCACAGTAAGACAGTCTCGATGGTTGCACTGAAAAGTCTTGCGCGCAGTTCGTCGGAAAGGCCCTCCGAATAGAAAACTGTTCGAAGCCTTCCAAATGCTGTCCATGCCAACCGCCTCCGGTGCATTAAGTCCTCTTCGCAGCTCGGCACTCGGCCCACCCAAGTATGTGAAGACCTGACAAGTGTTGAGAGGATTGTCATCGAAGTAAATGTCAGCATGCGGTCCTGGAACAAAAAGTACCTCAGTCTTGGTCAAGTTCACTTGCAGGCCGACTCGACTGGCTATCATCACTAAGCTGTTCAGCATCTCCTGTGCACCCACAGCAGTGGACGAGACGATTGCCAGGTCATCAGCGTATCCAAGTGCAGGAATTCTCTGTTCCGGCACCCTACTACCAATCCGTCGAGCAAGTAGGAAGCCCTTGCTGTCGTCTGGGATAGCCACACGTAGCACCCGGTCCAGTAGAAGCACGAAAAGGAATGGGGCAAGTGTATCGCCTTGCAGAACTCCTGAGATTGTACAGAACTCCGCAGTCATGCCTGGAGAGGATTCACAGGATTTTCTTCTGGTGTCAAAACACGGGCTGAAGTCGCTTGATAAAGAGCCATGATTCCTCTGATAAGGCGTGGATGCATTCGTTAAGTGATCAGCACCTCTATGAGAGAGTGTCGGTCGAGGCTGTCGAATCCTCTGCGGAAGTCGACGAAAATGATGGCGTTGGTCTGATACTCAGTTGCCCCTTGAATCGCTCGACGCAGCGCTAGGATTTGATGGCAGGTGCCACGGTGAGGTCGGAAGCCATTCTGATCCGATCGAAAGAAAGGCTCGAGTACGGGCTGAACTCAGCGCAGCAGCACTTAATTGAACAACTTCGCAGTGCACGACATCAGCGATATCCCACGGTGCTCTTCAATCTTGTTTGAGTTCGGCTTCTTGGGTATCGCAATTATTAACGACTCGCGCCATTCTTTTGGTGCTTGATTGAAAGATCAATCGACCGATTGTGCTTGACCTAAAGATCAATAGGCAACTTGCTTGGATTACTGTTTAACGGAGACACTAGATGGACTCCATCTTTTGCTTCATTATGGAGCAGCCAGTAACACCGGCTGAGCCACTTAAAGGGCACCACCCTAATGTACTCGTGGTTACAAAATACAGTCATAAATTTTGATAGAAGTTCTCCCATTCAGATGTGCTTGCTAATCACTCCGAATTCAGTGAAATGAATGACAACAGTTGAGCATGTGTAACACTAATAGCTCTAAATTTTCTTTTAGTTTGCCAATCTAAACAATACGCTGAGGAGGATGAAGTCATTCATGCGCTTTTTTATTTCTAGTCAGGCTCTCACGGCCTCTTTGTAGCGAACTCCACAGAAACTGAATTGCACATGGCAGCAGTGTACGTGTTCACCGGTCTAACTGACAATACGCGAACGCGTAGAGATGACATATGACTTGGGTTGATCGTTGCACTTCAAAGATATGTAAACGCACCAACACAGTGACGAACAAGCCAAAGTAGGCTTTAGAAAAGGAAGTCAAAATGAGTGATATGTGGACCAAAATTACTAAACAAGCAAAGGAGGGGAAACAATTGAGAGATAAGGAAGAAATGAAATCTATAAATATATATTCAAGAACGGGTTTTACATTAATTGAGAATCAAAAAGAAATTCTTTTTTGTATGCATAGAACTGGTCAAGTAAGGTGGATACAAACAGCCTCTGATCTGCGAGGCTCAAAAGCAGTGCGACACGATTTCACAATTTTAAAGTTTTCTTTGGCTTACTAGTGCAAGACAAAGCATGACAATTGACAGCTGTGGATGATGGTGCCGTTGACCTCGGGTGAAATCGTCCTGCCAAACATTATTTTGGAAGGTGTACGTCGTTCCTCTTCCAGAGAGGGCTTTCCGTCCGTCCGTCCCACTTAGATTGCTCCGCAAGTGCAATATAAGAATACATAACATTGCTGCGGTGAGACGGAAGAATTACATCTTTGTGAGCGCTACGGCCTGCAGTGCTCACCATTCTTTGACATTAATGTGCGTATAGACTCTCCACCATCCAGGTAATGGAAGGTGCCACTTGGACTGAGACATTGCCAAGGTAGGGGAAACTGAAAATCACAAAGTTCTTCTCAGCTGTTGGAAGAAAAGCTCGCAGGATGGACATGATGTCTGTCAATGAACTATGGTGGGTATCTATTCCTTATTAGCGTCTTTGTGATGAAGGATATATCTCATGATGCAGTCGAGACAGTGAGCACAGCTGTCGTCCACTTTCGAAAAGGCATCTCACAGGATTTTCTTTTTAAGTCGAGGAAAGAACGCGCAGAAAAGAGTAGTATCCGGTACAGTGATTCCGGTTATACACCCCTTGTTTCAACACCCTGATAATGAGGAATTCTAATTTTTTTCATGATACGATTTGCTATACATAGTAAATTGTGGTATGTTAGTGGATGACATTACATTTTTGAGTATATATAGAGTTGTTATTAGTACATCTTGTACTTGCATGTACCGTAGTGACTATCTCTGTGGTGGGTCAAATCACTGCTCAAATATTTCTGTAAGTGAAGGATATCACAACTGACAGAAAAAATGCTAGAATTGCCCCCAACAAATTCTGTTGGTGAAGTAACATGATCTACGATGAAGCAATATAAAAAAAGTGTCCGACTTCTCGTGTCAGATACATATTCATGGGACTTGGGTGTGATGATTATGAATGCGGTTTTTGATCATGTGGCTCTTTGTTTTTTTGTTTACAGTTTTGCCAATATAATTTGTGGGAGAGCTTTCCGATTTTTCCATGTGACAATGTCATCAACTAACATCCCGTGTGCTGCATCATGGTTACATGATAAAGTATATAAAAGCTATGATAATGCGGCTATTGTAATAATAAAGTATGATAAAAGAAAGGGACAGGAGCTTAATTATTTTTATGGATACTTATAAAATATAGCCTTATATGAAATCCGAGTCATATTTAATAGATCCTAGGCCTATTGGTACATGCACTTTCATCCTTTTTACGAAATATATAACCACTGTCATGAAATTTTTATTCCACATATATTTATTTCGTAATGTAGCCATTTCGTTATTACATTGTAAATAAATATTGAAACATTCCCAAGTGAAAGTCAAATTCAGTACTGATTTAGGTGAAACCTTTGCTGTCGCGGAAAATGCATTTTTGAAGAAGAGCATGTGCTTTGATCAATTCTTTAAGCAATTTCATTAAATAGGCCTAATCATATAAACATTAGATTAGTTTACCGGATAGTAAAAGGCGTTTTAGTTTAAGCCAGGATTTAACTAGGATTAACCAAGGTTTAAACAGGTTTAGCCAGTTTAAAGCAGCGTTTAGGCAGGTTTAAACAGGGAGGGTGAAATCTCGCTAAACCTTTCTCACTCAACCTGCGGCCTCAAAGCGGTGAAAGGGTGAAAACGGAGTCGCAATAAGGCTTTGTCGTCTGAAGCTCATGCTTCTTTGGGTTCTACCTTGTCGGAAAGTTTTATTGTCGGCGGTTAGTGACCGTGCTCCGGCTAACTAGCAGGCTCTGGAATATTATTTTTACACCGATGCATATTTCACCGGATGGATAAAGCACCTTGTCATGGTCTTGGAGTCTATGCCAAGACAAGCCTTCCCTTGAGAAGGCTTCGTAGCTCAGAGGATCCAAGGCATGAGTATCTTACCTTCATTGCGCCGCTGCAGAAGACCACTCTTCTTCTATTTTTCCTATACCGCTCTCCATCAACTAATGCGGATATTTTCACTGTTCTTTCTGACAAGATCGATTCTCTTCTACAAGAGTATCCCAGCGCTGAAGTTGCCGTTTTTGGTGACTTCAACGTACACAATGTTGACTGGCTTGTGCACTTACGCACCACCGATCTCTCCGGTCAGGCAGCCCAGGATTTCGCTGTCTCTCACAACCTTAGTCAAATTGTCACTTGTCCTACCAGAGTGCCTGACCGAGCTGGGGATACTGGATATCTCCTTGACCTGTTTCTCACCTCAAATCCAACTTGCTTTTCACACAAGGTTACTTCTCCCCTCGGCACGTCTGATCACTGTGTTATCACAGTGTCTGGCAAACAAATTTGCTCCACACCGTCTGCACCCTTCCATAGAACAGTTTATCAATTCTCCAAAGTAGACCGGTGTGGCTTCCGCACTTTTCTTAGTCAAGTTCAAGGTGAGAATTTGAATCTGAGCGAGAACGTCCACAAGTCGGCGCAAGAACTGACAAGAGTGGCTTCAGATAGGGATGTTGGCCTACCTTCCTCACCGTACTTTCCAAATGAAGCCCCACTCACAACCTTGGTTTACACCAGAATGTGCAGCTGCAAGTTGCCAGCGTGACCACTTTTTCCATAAATACAAGCGTGACAGTAGCGCTGGCAATCTTGAATTGTACAAAACCGCACGTAGACATTGCAAGGAAACCATAGATCAGGCCAAAAGCCGTTATGCTTTGTATGTACGGAAATCCGTTGCTACCCAAAAGCTTGGCTATAAGGACTTCTGGAGGATTTACAACAGTGTCACCAATAGGAACAAATCCTCCATCCCAGCACTCCGTCATGCCGAAGTCAGTACTTCTATGGCGACAACCTCAGCAGACAAAGCCGAGCTTCTTTGCAAGGAGTTTGCGAAGAATTCGTCATTAGACGATGGAGGTAGAATTCCACCTCCAATTCCCACGCGCACTGATGAGACAGTTAGTCCTCCTTCAGTCACAGTCCGAAACGTCAAAAAGATCATCGCCGTTCTCGATAGCTCTATGTCTAGTGGACCAGATGGCATCCCGGTTTCGGTCTTCAAGCATCTCTCACCTGAGCTTTCTCCACTTTAATCTAAACTGTTCAGTAGATGTGTATCCACCGGTGAGTTTCCCTCTTGTTGGAGAGTAGCTTCCGTGGTTCCAGTTCCAAAGAAAGGTTCTCACTCATCTCTTCCATCTAGTTACCGTCCTATCAGCCTGCTTCCAATTGCTGGCAAGATTTTTGAAGCAGTCATTAACAAACACATTGTTAACTTCCTTGAAACTCAGAACCTTCTATCTGAAGAACAGCATGGCTTCAGGCACTCTCGATCAACTGCAGATCTTCTTTCATATGTCACTGAACATGTGAGTCGTGTCCTTGACAGACAAGGTGAGACGAGATCAGTTGCCTTGGATATTTCCAAGGCATTCGATAAAGTCTGGCATCAGGGACTCCTTATGAAGCTAAAGTCCTATGGAGTTGCTGATCAACTCCACAAACTTCTTGCTTCTTTCCTTAGTGACCGGCAGATATCTGTCGTCTTAGATGGCCAAAAGTCTTCCACCAAGTTTGTCAATGTAGGAGTTCCTCAATGGTCAATTTTGGGACCCACTCTTTTCTGCTGTACATCAACGACCTCCCAGACTGTCTAGTGAGTAAATTGGTGATTTATGCAGATGACACAACACTCTTCAATTCCAATGAGCGACTCTCTAAAAACACTCAGCAACGTCAGCAGTTATGCGACGTTCTTAATGAAGACTTACGCAGGGTCTCAGAATGGGGCGCCAATTGGCTTGTTTCCTTCAATCCTTCAAAAACTCAGAGTATTCTGCCTTCACGACTTAAAGGAGATGATGATCATAGCATTAAGATGTCAGATAATAGGATCAGAGAACAAGATTCCATCTCCTTCCTTGGATTGGCGGTTACGAAAGACTTGTCATGGAAACAGTACATCCAATCCATTAGCAAGCAGGCAGCTCAACGCATTGGTAGTCTCTATCGTGCCAGCAGCTATCTTCCACCACAGACTGTCTGCTATCTTTACAAGTCCACTATTCGTCCTCTGATGGAGTATTGTTGTCATCTGTGGGCAGGCATCTTAACCTCCTTGAACGGGTTGAGAAACGTGTCAAGAATCTCATGGGTGAAAAACTTGCTAGCAAGTTGCAGCCGCTCTCCGTCAGACGGGATGTTGCTTCACTCAGTCTCTTCTACAGGTACTATTTCGGTAGAAGCAGCTCTGCAGTAAATGAGTGCGTACCCAAACCTAAGATCTTCACCAGAAGCACACGCAGAGCTAATGCACTCACATGCTATAATGTGAGCTTAGAACGCGCACGTACTGTGAGTCGCTCGAAAAGCTTTTTTGTTCGCACGGCACAGCTTTGGAATCAGTTTCCCCAGACCACTTTCCCTGACCAATACAATCTTGATACTTTCAAGAGGCGTGCGAATAGGTTTCTGATGGGGACAGCTTGATCAGATTAGAAGATCTGTTTTTTTTTTATTTTATTTATTTAAAATAATACAATTTGTTACTTTTCATTGAGTAACCCCTAGCTTCGTTCATGGCTCATAGCTGTGCTAGGGGTGAAAATTCAGTAAAAAAAAGGTCAGCAGATGTCACCCTGCGTGGCAGTCGTCCACGCACCGACAAAAGGATAGCTGTCTGAATGTGTGCAGCAGCTTCAAAACTTTCCGCGAACTATGAGACCGATGAGACCGTCGACTTGTATGATGCTTTGTTGAAAGCTCGACAAGACACACATTTTTGGCGACACTTCGGATAAGTCGGTGGAGGTTCTGCTCTGACAACGGAGCCTCACCAACTCAGTGGAGATCATGCTCGCGACGTTACCAAGAGCCATGGACTCGGTGGGGCGACTATCCTGTCTACGTACGCCGTTATAGTGGCTCCTGCGGGGACCCGGACACCACTGTCACTGACATGCGTTTCGGAGGCGTGAATTAGGATGATAGTTGCTACGAGAGCGTCAAAGATATCCGGGGTTTCGTATCCAGATGCGGTGCAGGGGCTGTCGTAAACAGACGCATCTTGTTCATAAATAAACACGAGCTGCTTTGTAAGGATTTCATTGTAATCATCAAGCAAATGAACAAAACTGAAAAGCAAACAGTAACCTAATGAGGTAACATTCACTATTCGTACCGGGCATGAGAAATAAGCCATCATTACGGTAGGATATTCTCTAGAAAATAATGTCTGCCAAATGTCTTCTCCAAGGGAATGCTCGTAAATAGGTTGGATGACGTCAAACCCTAAAGGATGAGCTGTTTGTCGATTGTGATGCTCCTTATTCCGCATTCTTACATTGCACTTGTGGAGCAATCTGAGTAGGACGGACGGAAAGCCCTCTCTGGAAGCGGAACGTCGGACACAGTACCTTCCAAAATAGTACTTGTCAGGACGATCACAACCGAGGTCAACGGCACCACCATCCTCAACCGAGCACCGGCACCACTATAATCTGCTTTGAAAACTGTAGCACGCCTTATCTTCGGTCTGGGGAAATTTGCCTCAATCCCAAAGCGCCTGCAATGGTTGCCTATTTCACATTTTGTTTCGCTTGACAGTCATTGCCTTTTTTGCTGCCGTCAAGACCAATTTTCTGGCTTACTATCAAATGGGTCAAGTGAGATAGCAAGCGTCACTTAACTACCAAGTCAGTTCAGTCCAGTGGTTGGATTCATGCACGAATTCGCGCATTGCACGAATTTTAGGAAGTATGCACGAATGCTCGACATTTCAGATGGATGCACGAATTTTATGCATGGGAATGCACGAATTCTTACCCAGTGAAATTCCTATTTTTGCCAGAGGGAATCCGCAAACTGGGTTAGAGTGCCTAAAATCATATCAATAGAACTCATATTTGCTAGCATGGAATTATGCGGATATCGCTGCTAACAGCAAGAAATCAGGGTCATGTTCGCTATAAATTTATGTCTCTGAAAGAGCTATGTTTGAATGCTCATGCATCGTACATTGAGAGACTCCGTGATGAGGAGAAAACAGCAAAGGCTGCTCAACAAAAGAAGCTTGAAATGGACATTCTGGTAGATGTGCAAGCTGCCTAGAAAACTAACAAAGAAATATCGGATTTGAAGCAAAGCCTCGAGAATAAAGAAAAGGATATCAATGATAAGATGGCAGTCCAAGCAGAGCAGCGTCGATTATTGGAGGATTTGAAGAAAAGGTCAAGGGAAAATGAGGAGGAAATTCATCGCCTTATGTTAGAACAGGAATTTCTCAGTAAGAATAAAGAAAGGGAAGCGGAGCGTGTCACACAAAGCGTTCTGAAGAGGAAGGCGGTGGAATAGTGTGTCTCTGCCATGGCAAAGATGCACAAAAGAAATTAACATCATTTAACTCATGCATAATGCAGGGGTCTCACTCGGAAAAAAATCAAATAATAGCAAAAAATTTAAGAATGTGGCAAAAAATAGTAAAGAATGGTAAAAAATGGCAAAAAATCTGGGATTTTTACTAGTATCAGCAGTAATTATTTTCTTATTGATATCTCTGTGGTCTAATTCTTAAATGGTGTAGTGAAAATTTCTAGCAATCCAAAATTCAGCACGTAATTTTGCTGCATGCTTTCATTTCAGTCACTGATTACTTCGATATTTTCGGATTCTGTCGTCATCAAATCTCGATAAGGATTCATAACAAACTGCTACTAAACTTGATCCTTTTTAATCTGCGGAGCTATCACATTACGTTTGAACTGTGCAATGTTCTTGTCTCGATTGTTCGAAACTTCCGATTGCCATTGAAGCCAGGAAAAGAGCGAATGAAATGCTTTCTCAGCCTGAATTCCAGGCTAAGCGTCCGAAACCTTAAGACTAGAAATTCTGACTTTTATTAAAATAGTTTTTTAGATTTTGGAATTGTTTGGACTTTGAAAGACATGAAGTTGTTTAAAATTTTATATTCTTTCAAATTTTAAATTGTTACATTTGTTCGTTGATATTTTGTTGATTTTGCATCTAATAATACAGATTTTTAATATCGCATGTGATCAGAGTATTTTGATGTAGAATGGCTTAAATAGCATTTATACTTAGGTTCAACAATTTAACTCGTCTTGCATTTGACTTCCGTAGCTAGGTCAATGCTAAAACGTTACTGGGAAAATAACTTGCAATTAAGGACTATTTAACCTAAGACGAATGTTTTCAGTGGACGATAGGTACTCGAAAAATCGTATAAGTATCACATAAGGACTGCATCCTGAAAAGAAAAAGGTCGATTGTATCGTGGTGAATAGTTCATGGTGCACTACGCACCATCAAGTCAAGTTGACATCACTTCACTCAAGTCATTTAGTTTTCTCCATTTTAGAAGAAAAATAAGGGGCAAAAAATCCAAAATTTTGGAGTGAGACCCCTGATAATGAAGCATTAGATACTGTAATCTAGTCATTATGTGCAGTAATATTAATTGATCACTATGTGTACGCGAAATATTGTTGAACAATATATTGTTTTCTCTCATGGAATATTTTCTAGGCCCCACCGTTCTGGTATAGACGTGATACAACGATAACATATAGAAATGTACAAATTGTAACAGTTACTTGCGGTACCCTAAAAGTCCGTGCAATTTGTGACGATGAATAACCGTTTTTTTCTTGGCATGAGCGAGTAACATCCGAATAAACAGCATCCATGGCGAGGGATCTGTTTTTAAATAATTTGAAAACAAGTGCAGGTATTCGTTTCAACTCCTACACCTGTATTTGGGTATTCGCATGCATTCCTTTTGTACCATGAGTAGAATGGTGAAATCCCTATGTCTTTCAACATGCAATGAAGATCGCAGCACGACTGCTCTGGATGTGAATATTTTTCCATTGAAATGGTTAGGCCTACATACACCTAAATGGCGTCAAAAGCATTCATCCTACGTACTCGTGCATTTGATGCCTCGTGGAATTGTATGCAACTTTTTGTGCATTGGTTGAGTGAATAATCAAAATTATTTTCTGAAACGATACAGGTTCGATCTGATGTGTCGAGATGATTCGTAGTAACGTCTATCTGGATAACGTCTATGTGGTCAGTTAATGGATGACATCCAGAATACACCAGTGTTAGGGGCTAGGGACAGGGTTGGCCGGTAAAAACCACCCTGGTTTTTACCACCTGTCAAAAACCGTTAAAAACCTGGTAAAAACCACCATATTTTGTCACCATTTTTGACTAAAACTGGCAAAAAGCTGGTTGAAATTTGTTTCTAGCATTACTACCCAAGTTTCTTTGGGTACATACAATATAAGGGATCATTGTCACTCCTTACTTTATTGATGAACGTTAGTCGCAATAAGTTCACTTTACTTTTTCATCATTCAATAGACATTTAGGCCTGTATTTTCACAATTCAAAGCTTATCAATATCATATTTCAATCAAGAATATGTTCCAAGTATAGGTGTAAGAATATGAATTATTATAAAAAATATTGCTATAAAGCTGTTGCGCATTCTTCTAAGTGTGCACGCATTTTGTTGCCTTACAAATTTCATTCATTGTGAGATGCAACGTCCATGCTGCTGGAATGAAATCACTTGGCTCTATATCGAAAACAGGATAAAATTCCATGAAGCTAGAAGGGAAAGAAAATGTAGAAATCTGGCCTCGGATTTCTACGATTAACTTCCCTGCTGATCTCATAGAATAGCTTGTCTTCTAAATCTGTGGCAAATGTCCTACTATGAATATTACTATGAAATTTATTCTGCACTGCCAGATGGACTAGATGAAAAATATTGTCCTTCAACATTTTTCATGTCATGGTAATTTACCCTGGTAATTTTGTCATGGTATTTAGAGGATAAGGTGGTGTTAAATTAATTTAATACCGAAATTAAAGTTTTGATTTGAGCTCAAAATATGGAAATTTCAAGAACATTGAACAGACTTGAATATCACAATAATGTCAAAATTGTTTGTCACTCTCAGATTCAATTGACAAGATCAATTTTGCAGCTTACTGGAAAAGTTCTTTTGTTGAGATCATAACTGAAGCTGTTCAGACATACACTATACTTCACTTTATCAATAGTCACTTTATCCTGCTGCGAACTGTTATTTAATCATTATTTGTTCTTCTGCTCCAGTCACAAGCATTAGTACGTTTCTAAAAAATGTAGAAATGCATTCTAAATGACTGCTGCACATTGTTTGATTTGGGAGCTCAGATTTTCCGGTGCAGACGCTTTTTGATAGTATTCTCTCTGCGCTCATGAGACCTGGGTTCAAATCTATAGATCAGATGAAGCCAAAGCTACTATTAAAAAACACACTATATTCTTGCTGAACATTCAATACAGAATAATGACAGTGGGATCATTGAAGCTGGTCCACATGAAAGTGGTTTGCTTGATTTATATTCTATGTACAGACCAGTTTTATTCATATATTTATTTTCATTTTTTTCATTCATTTGATGATAATTTCGGAAGTATCTAACAGCTTCTGTTACATGAACTAATGGACCGAAATGTTGCTGAAGTTTACAGTTGTTATAAAAACACAAGAAAAGGGCAGTGCAATCGTAAACAAAGACAACGTTGCATGTCGTTCTTGATGAAAGCACAACATGTGGTTCTATCACAGAATAAATGTCATGTTTTAGAAGATCAGAGTTACAAGCTGCAAACCCGCATGCATCGTAATCCTCAAACCCCAACTTGCTGTCGATCATTTCGTGAAGAAATAGACTGATTTTTCGGAATTTTACTTTTAGCCGGTTTTTGCCAGTTTTTGCCGGTTTTTACCGGGTTTTGACCACTTACTGGCAAAAACCGTAATGGCCCCAAAAATGGATCACATTGTTCATTCTAAGATCTTGCCTCTGAAATTAACATGTACATGCATGTAAAAGAAAGAAAGAAAGAAAGTATTTATTCACGGCATGATGCATGCATGTGACTACGTACAAATACTATTGTGTAACTACATGTAACAGGTATAAAAGTCAGATGAGATGAATAATTAGGCATGTAAAAGTCAACTTTGCAGTCTCAGGAATCCTTTTATTGCTTGTATTGCTGCAGAAGATTTATGCGAACAACTTCGAGTTTCCACAGGCAGCTTGTTCCAAAAACTGGGCCCAAAGTATCTCAATGTATAAAGACCGCTTCTCTTTGTTTGACATCCAGGTTAAATGAACACGCTTCGATGCGATTCCGATGGTGATGGTGGAAACATACTCAGAAAGACGACTGGAGCATATCCTCGGTCAGTTTGGCAAATTTTGGCAATTTCCCTTTCATCCACTGTTTTACTTCTCAATAAGGTTGCTTCAACTGACTTCATGAACCTGTAAAGACTTTGGTGAAAGCGCTCATTCAAATTAAGGGCATTCAAGGAGGCCTGAAGTTCTGATAGAGGGGAACGATGGTCCATCGTCGTAATTCGAAACATCTTTCATACATTGCTTCCAGTTTTCTTTTCGATGTGCGGCTAGCAAAAATCAACAACGGTGAAGCATAATCGAAATGCGGAAGAATGTAGGTTTCGATTAATCTCCAGCGCGTCTTTCTAAATACATGAGAGTATTTAATTCAGATGGGTAGGGTGAAAATGATTGAAAAATGCATTATTGACAACCGCAGAAATGATGTACGAAAATTTTCAAGATGCACGAATTTTTCAAAATTTAAGAATCTGATCACTGGTTCATTCTTCGATCCTCAAACATACATGTATGTTGTGTTAATGTGCCTTTTACGAGACTTTAAACCCTCGTAGGACGTTCATGGGTGTGGAACTCTTAAAATTCTAATATCCGCTGCATCAATTATATAAATAGATCAATCGTGCTTGATTTTGTAGCGGTACTCGTGCCCGGGTAGTTGTTTGAATTTCTAACGGGACCGTGCCCGTGCTCTGGTGCTTGTCTTAGCACTAGACCCGATCCGTATCCACTTCCTGTTAGCTATGTAAGCAAACAGTTCATGACCATGGACCCGGTGCTAGGCTGTCCGTTATCAGTTTTTGACTAATGCTCTGATCAGTCATCTGAGTTTTCTAGCGATTACCGAAATTTTGGTTGCGCTTCCTATTCTAGCCTCCAATATATACTTCCTAAATTTTAATTGACCCAATGAAACTCACTTTCATCATCAATTTGCGTCAGGGCCTTCCCTGATTAAGATTACATGTCCAATTAGAGATAGATTTTCAGCGGGTTCTAAGTGAAATTCAAATGGTCATTTTTAAGGAATAGAGCTTCATTAAACTTCTAATCATGTTTAACACTCATTTTGTTCTATGTAAGAATAACTAGAACAGGTAAACATTATCTTGACAGGTAAATTACTACAATCTACTATGTATATAATAGTAAATGTAGTGAAGCCATACGTTTGTCAGATACGGCCATCGAACACGGTTAAACTGGTTTCGAATGCCGTTCCCGTGTCCGTGCTTGCTCCGCATCCGTGCCCGTACCCGTGCCCAAGTACCCGGTCGATCCTTCGATCTGAATTCCTTTGAGTCTCAGCTCAAGACATTCTTAGTGGCAATGTGTTTTGCTGATTAGTATGAGCATTTTACTTTACCGCACGCTCATTTATCACTGATCTTCTGATTCTGTGACGTGATCTTGAAGTCTTAACTTATAAGGTGACGTAAGTGTCACTGAAATATAAGTCTTCTTTTCCACTTTGAATTACAAGCAAAGAGTAGGCTACTTCTCTCTCAATCTCTCAGCGAGCACACTTGCCCTTTTCTGATAAAGTTCATGGCGGCGAGCGGGACTCTTCCCTGATAACTATGTTCTTTTCCTAATAGTTTACTAATTCTAATTTCCTCCACCATTCTCTACATATGTTTCTGAAAGCAGATCACGACATATCTGTGCTTAGTGGCCACAGTGAGTTAAGTCAACGAATATATCAGCTTTTTTCTGCAAATACACATCGTTCTTCAGAACTATTTAAGGTGGATGTGAAGTTTGGGAAGTATAGAATCAGTTCAATAAATAAGTGATAATGAGAAATTGCATTTTGCTACAGATGGCATGATGAAATATTTGATATTTTCGGCTGGCACTGGATTTACCAGATTTAAGATGTGTAAAACAAATCCTCATCTGTAAAATAATTTGGTATTTTAAAGTATACTGTCTAGTTATAGACGACGGAATCCCCCCCCATACCGCAGAAACGTTGCTTAGTTTAGCATGAGGGGTAGCCGTGAACGGCTTGAATCAGAACTAGTATGTACAGAATTCGCTTTCCGTTGACGATGTTTTAGCCATCATAATCCAGTCAACAATGAGGTTAGACAATCACTCACTACAGCCTGACAAAATCAACGCTATTATAGCTCTAGAAGTTTTCGTGTTCGAAATCGTGATAAAATTTTCAAAAAATAGGAGTATTTGCCAAACTAGCGAATTTCAATTTCATCTCAGCAATTCATCTATTGTTCTTTATTATTTTCCATAATTAATTTCTATATCTGTCATTTTATGCTCCATCATTTAAGAACTGGTCAATTCAATGGTTACAACAGTATTGCATTTGTAAAACTACGGAATGGAGAACGCCATCAGTCCTCATCAGGACTGCCTCATCTAATTGTTCAAATCAGTGATGCAACCTCGATTAGATTTTAATCCAGGTCGAGGTCAGCCCGAATTAAGCTATAAAATATTGATTGACTTTGATGTCAGATACTTGCATGAAAGGAAAACAAAAATAGTTGTGCTTATCGTGTTATCAATCACATTGTGTCAACATAATGAAAATCTCAATATAACCATCGATGGCTTTAAATAGTTAATTACTACATCATGTGATATGAAAAATATTTATTCTTTTTGCTAACAATTGAAAGTCAAAAAATGATAATTGTTAACAGATACGCTTAAGTTATTATTCAATACATGATATAAAATCGTTACAAGACAATTTTTATATAAAAAGTTACAAAATTCATTGAAATTATCAAATAGCCGGATGCCTTTTGTCCAGTCTCAATAAGGGCTCGTTTTGAACACAAGAAGCTTTAATACACATTTGTATATGCTACATAAAATTTGAATCATTGTAACGAATACTGTGGAAACATAGAAATATACCTATAGTCCCACGGCCAGGACGAGTTTCTGCAGATTATTCAAAGAAAAAGACATGTCAATTGAAGGAAAATTGAAGTTTTCAACCAAAATGTCAGTTTGTTGTGTTTACTCCAACTATGCGAGAACTTTTAACTCCAGCCCCATAATTTGTGGCATGATCTGTTTTCATATCGCCTTCTATCTCGTTGTATCAAGTGCTAAAAGCAACTTTGATGTGCAGTATTTGCAAGAATGTGGTTAGATGCTCAAAGTTTGAGCTAAAATTTTATCCATATTTTTTGTTTACCTTACAAAGGTGCTTGCTGAATCCAGATGTGTTATTATTTATAGGTTTAGGTATGTGGTTACATGACTTTTGCCCTGAAGATATATCATGCCAAAATTATGGCGCCAGAGCAGTGGTGCGCAGCCTGATTTTATTGAGGGCCAATATTTTTGTGTATAAAAATTGGCGGGTCACCTCTATGTTTTAGTTGAGATTTAATCAGTTTTTCATGCATCATTTGTACATTACAATTACATTGTCGCAACTCTCAGTTTCATTGTCAGTCATAGATTGCTTGCAAGTGATATAAGTTCAATGTATGTATGTTTTCCTAAAACATAGTAACGGGGGAAGAGTGAGAAGAATGCACGCTTGCTAGCCTATATGTCTATCCTTAACACAAACTGTATTATATTCTGGTGGTGGTGAAGGTTTGATTCTGCCAATTGACACAGTCGCATAAGTGGTTCGTAGCTCAGTTGGTACAGCAGAGGTCTAGCTACCCTTGGTCGTAGGCTCGAATCCTGCCAGTCGCATATCTTTTGCATGGCAATTTGATCTATCGTCTATTTAATTTCATTGTTGTTAATTCAGTTGTACGCAATCTTCGTATAATTATACATTCTCACCCACTACCAATACTGCGTTTATATAAAAAGAAATTGCTACACAATGGAGGTTTTCAAAATTCACAAACATCAGAGATAGTTGTGTATACCGTTAAGATTTGTACAGGTACATTCAAAATGAGAACGCATCCCCAGCTGATAAATGCATGTACCACATGAAGTTGAATGTGTCTACAATATGCACCTACTATGCCAGCAGAATATATATTGGTAATTCGTCTTGCATAGTAATTACATGGTAGATGGTGATTTGTGCATCCAATCGATCAGTAGTGGAGCTTCAATGCTTTGGTAAATTTAACCAAATTTGTTGTTTATATTTGGAAGTTGCTCTCAACTTCAGCAAGAAGTTGTCCTTTCAACTGTCCTTTTAAAATATTTTATAATCATCTTGGCTTTGCAGCTGGGAATTGCACTTCATGTTTATTATGACTTTTGTCATCGTTTTTCAGATAAAAGCAGAAGAAAATGAATATTCGGAACGCAAAGGTGAGTTGCTGAAAAATGTTTGCTGATATGAAAAAGATTTAGGAACAAATCAGAATTTTTCATAAACGATGTGATATATCCATAAAAATGAAAATAATCTATGACAGACCAGCTACAGTCTATAGATGAGGAGAGCCTCAAGCACCATGCCGCCAAAAGACAACAGTAGCAGTGGTGAATTTACGTCTCACGTAATTCCTATGCACATGTTTGCTTTAAATCACGCAAATACTTCAAATTCAATGCAATACTGCTGCGCGTTTCTTCTTTATCTGACTGCTGCTTACAACATTTAGCAGCAAACAACTTGCACCTACTTGATTGTAAAATGAACATTTCTCTCAATTTCAGTTTCTGAATCCTAAACTTTAGGATTTAAAATGAGGAATTTCTCCGTTGCTTTTGTACGTACAAGTATTATCAAAAATCACAGATGACGTAAGTAGTGACATAGAAGTGCAACTTGAGATGTGGATGTCCATTTAGTGCCCCTTATCGACACTTGACGTTGACATGCACTATGTCAGGATCCCGGCTCTCAGGGCTTTGACGTTGAATCCATTGCTATTCAACAAAGTATCAAAGGCCTGTAGCAAAACTGGGTATTAGAGACTTCGAGAATTTGCTGTATGCAGAGTGCAAACAATTTCGTGCTGAAGGTTGGCTTAAAAGAGCAAATTATAGCACTTACTTATTCGCTGACTACAAATCAGGTTCGGTAATTCATCTCGCTTTTTCGAAGCAATACTTAATTTTTCGATTGTGTTCGTCTGTAATTCGGGAGATTAGGAAAAAAGATCTTGTCCATCTCTGAATGTTAAGTTATGCTGAAGTCGGGACTATATTTCAAAAATAATGAAATTCAACACGATCAGTGATGAATTCAATTCCATTCAAAAATCAGGCATGTCGCAAAGAAGAAGCATATGCAATTTTATTGGACACTAAATTTGTTAAAATTGAAATTGACAGTCGTTTCGCTATCGATGCCGAGTGTGCTACAGGCAAAAAAGAAATGGAGGAGTTATGCAATTTTTAATGCTGTCTAACTTTGCAGGGGTCATGTATTCACACAGAAAATCAACTGTCAATGTTGAATCATATTCAGACGGCAAGTCACAACTGTGTTAGAGCCGGATAAAAAACAGGAGAATTTACTGCACAGTGCAAAGTAAACTATCAAAAGAACTCCGTGTCAATAAAATCATAACATGCACAACACAGTATGGCCGGAGGCACACACGATAAACTTTAAACCATAAGCTGCAAATGGAGTTCCAACACTTAAGGTTCAATGAGAACTGGAATATAGAATAAGTCATAAACCGCTTTTGAGTGTGCGGGCACACAGGAAAAGCCATAAGTCATTAGCCATCAGCCATAAGCCGTTAACCGGTTGCGAATCCTTGGGTGATGATCTTCAATAATAATAATAATAATAAGCGTATATTTTTCAAAAATGGTAATCAAAGAAATACAAAGTCATCTTTACATAAATTAATAAGATATTTGTCTACGCAGCTCGGCGTTAAGGAGAGATGTAGTGAAAGGAAAGAAAGTCTTCTTTCTCTTTAGAGTACGACACAGGTTGACCGTATATTGGCTTCGTAGCTTGAGTGGGATCCGCGAGTGAGGACAGTGACTATTTGCTTTAGAGATCTTGGTGAAAAGCGACTTACTCAGAAGATCTCGACGGACGGCAATTTCGTTTTTACAGCAATTGCAGGATAGGACCGACGTAGGGATATAGCGCGTCATTCTTTATGCTCTTGCAAAAATGATAAAAGTATCATTAATTTTCTTCTACCTGCCTGTATTATCTATCATGAGAAAAATATTGTCAAAATGACTTATGGCTAGGTCAACCATAAAGTTTAAAAGTTCAAGCGGTTAAAATTCATGGATGAGGTAAATAATTTTAACCTTAAAATGCAGGCGTTAGATTGATTCTTATGTATTCTGTGTCGTCCCACATACTCTCTGGTTGACTTGATAATTGAATTAAAATTGTTGGCCATACCCAAAGTAAATTATAATTCCAATGAAACTTAATTCAGTCTGCCTCACGGCACTCCCGACACTCTGTGTGTTTTCTCTATACCCATAAGGCCGTGAGGCAGACTGAATTAAGTTTCATTGAAATTATGACCTTATCATTCACTTTCATCGTAATTGTCTATTGCTCTTTTGTTTCTCATGATGTTCGTGCGCTAATTCTCTCCAGGAATTAGTGGGAACTTGTTTTCCCTATGCCGTCATGACGTCAGTCTCGGTCTACCACTCAATTCAATTGATGTCAGCCGTAACCTCATGCATGCAGCAAAGCTGCAGATAGGCTGCAGAGGATGAGTTGAAATAGGTTAAAATTTAGGTCATTTCAGGTTAAAATTTGGTTGCCCTACTTATGGCTTATTGCTTATTACTCATGGTTTATGAATTATGACTTGTGGCCTATGAAGGATCGTGACGCAACTTGAGAACGATGGCTTATGACTTATTCTGTGTGCCTCTGGCCTATGGCCTATATATTTCAGAAAAAAGTGAGTTGTGCAGCAAACGAAATAATGGATCAGCGAATACATAAATGAGAGAAAAGACAACAATAACAAATAATATTTGTAAGTAATGATGAATGAACTATAGATGAATATCAATGATGTAAATATCTGTAAGAAGTCGCAATGTACATGTATAGTGATTAAACAATAGAAAGAATTCAATAGATGCAATGCAATATTTTTTATAAAAAAAGTTGAACTTGGAAATGATAAAGGCAAGTGGTCTGCAGGCCTCCGGAATTTACCCTGAATGCGACACAAATGCGAAGTCCAAACCGTCGCAGTCGAATACGAAGGTAACACGAAATTTATTTTTCGATCAAATCATTTTTAACACAGTTCAATGCAAAGCAATAATAGTTTACTATAGAAGGCTACACCAGATTGAATAATTTAAAAATCAATTTGATTTGGATTTAATATTCAGTCATTATATGTGACCGAAGTAATGAAAAGCTGTTTATCAGGACTCACTGGACTCCGAGAGTGACTACTTATTTTTATTAGAAATCCAATGCTGAAAATGCACGCTCTCATATGGCAGAGATGACAAGGGTGACCTGAATAGCGGTGGTTCGCATAGCCATTCTGTTCAGGTTCAAGTACTGAGCAGTGTTTTTGGTGTACCATTGCAGGTCCATACGGAAGGCGGCTGATGCTGGTGGCTTGGCTCGGCTTAGTGTTGGTCAACTGGTTGCTTCCTTATAAAGCTATAGGCTATTCATTATATAAGGTAAAGCTATGCGATCTATCCGTACAGTTGGAATGAAAGAAAGCTGTTTATTCATCCTTCATCGTTGTGGAATAAAATATACTCTAGATAGCTTGGTGTCCGTGGCACAGTGGTTGCGTACTTGGACTAGCGATCTCATGGTCCAGAGGTCGAACCCGGAAAGTGTCATTGGAAGTCGGCAGGAAGGGCATCCGGACTACAAAGCACCACAACGCTCCAAACAAAGTCTGACTTAAGTCAGCACCGTCCAAGGCCCCAGTAGGGGTAAATGGTGACGTAAAATGCGTAAAAAAATAGCTTGTCTTAAAGTAGAAAAGGTTTAGCTATGTTCGTACCAAGGATCACAATTTTTCGACCGGAATTCTTCCATTGAAATGTATGAGTGTCGAGATTCGTCGAGTATGCTATAGCATGGCGGTGAGGGGAGGAGGAGAGGGCCCGGTACTGAAGTTTGAAAAATCAAATATCAGGAAACACTTTCCCGAATTCGCGATTTACTTACGTTGAAACTTAAATGCGGCAGTTGAACCCACAAAAGTTTGAACTTTAAATCCTCTTCTATGAACTTGATATCTACGAATAATGTAATTATGCAAATAAAGAACCACCTTATGAAAAGCACATATTACGCTACAAAAAAGGAAGGTTTAACTTAGCTGCCTTGTTACCTGATTATTGAAATGCCTCCTAGATGGCCTCCAGGAGTATCGAAAAAGGCTCAGCGACGGAAGAAAATTAATCTGCTAAAATCCCCACTGAAGAAATGCGTGCAGTGTGTAAGATGGCCGAGGTGCACTTACTCTTACTCTTGCTCGTTTATTGTCTTCTCCCAGGTTTGAGGGTTGGACATGGGGTTGTTGTTGGGATGGATGCGCATTCTCTGTTCTGGTCAGTCTTCGGCAGTTGAGGACCAGATCAGAGTTAGAAGCGGGCCGCATTGTCGCCAAAATATCAGACCCGGGTCTGGCCGAGATCAATTCTTTATCTGGGCCCGGGTGACTTAATTTATCGTTTTGCACACTTAACTGTCCTTAATTAAAATATCGAGTGCAATCGCCTTAAAAATTATCATGAATATCTGATTGTTGATTACATGATTGTATGCTGTGTGGTCTATGTACCATATGTAAACAAATTGATTACTGTTGAGCAGTAAGGTGAATTTCTAAACTTATCATAGCAAATTTTCACTTGTTTAAAAAATTCATGCAGCCCAACGTGGACTGTGAAGTGGACTCCTCGCAAAGTGAGATGTAATTGTCATTATCATTGTTGCTGTTTATTAGCATTAGCTTACTGATACAGGAGGGGTAGTATCGAAGCTGTTTTTTTGGAGACCATAATTTGGGTTCGAGAAGGATTTCCTGGAAATCGCTTTATTTACTTCTGCGATTTGAGTCCGTTTGTTCCAATGTCAATGGGTCAGACTGCTTCTCCTCATGGATCTCCTCAAAGTCTGACGATCGAGCAACTGTCACTCATGCAACTCATGTACGAAGATAGAAAGCTGTTTCAAAGTTGTTTAGTGATGGTTTCATTGCTCCTGAATTCATTCGCACCGAACAAGCTTATATACCGTATTTACTCTAATAGAACCCGGGGGGCTCTATTAATTCAGATCGCTCTGACCAGGGTTCTATTAGAGGCCCGGGTTCTATTGGAGGCCCGGGTTCTATTTAATTACATTGAAAAATGATCACTAAAAAATTAAAAATATGACATCAACCATAGAATTCGTTGAACCTACATAAAAATGCGGGCCTATTGTATGACAGTTTTTGCTGTTACTGCTCAGTATACATGTACTGTATTCGAAGTCTTTTACATTCACTATGCTCATGGCATATTGAGTGGCGGATGTGGAGATGATTATGAACGATCCCTAAGCTAACCCGGTAATTGTAATTTAGTCACAAAAAAATCAAAGACCCACTCGCTGTGCAAAGGAAGAACGGCTACCAGTTGGAAAAATCTCTATATTGGACTGTATATAAAAGTCTCTATATCTACCGGTATATTGAAAAGCAACTCGAGTCATTCGTCTTCATCTATAATCATCAGCTCGTCCTCTTCTTCGTGTTCTTCATCGATGTCAAGGTCAACTTCCACTTCGCACAAGCGCGAGAGGGCATCATGGCATGGATGCCCTGCCTCGAAGCATTCGATGAGGTCATCTTCGCTACCATCCAATATTCGCTTGTTTCCTTTACTTATCTCCCGTCAAATGAATTTTGTTACTAAAAAAATCCTTTTTGGTTCACCTACAAGGTCAATAAGATGCTACTGAGTCTCACCCGGGTTCTATTAGAGACCCCGGGTTCTCATAGAGGCCCGGGTTCTATTAATTCAGATTGCTCTGACCCGGGTTCTATTGGAGACCCGGGTTCTATTAATTCAGATTGCTCTGACCCGGGTTTTATTGGAGACCCGGGTTCTATTAGAGGTCCGGGTTCTATTAGAGTAAATAAGGTATGTGTATACGACTGCTAACTTCAACTTAATTTTTTCCAAGTATCGGTTAAGCCAATTAATTAATGACATCATACCAGAGATTTACTAATCTTGTATATCACAGTCGTCTTCGTAAACTTTGTTGAAGTGGTCTATAACTCAGAGGAATCACAGAGTCCCAAATCTTGTTTTTATAGATTATCGTCCCGAAGATCTCATGTATCTCGGTCTCTACTTTACCAATGCATGCAGGCCCTATTGAGCTGACATCAGTTACTTTACCACCATAGTGGCGATCAAAGTATTAAATAAAAACTGCAGCATTTAGAAAAATGGTTTCCGTTTCGTAGAGATGTGCAATTTAGTGATTCATTACCGAAATATTAGCAAATTGCATGCGCACAGCTTGCACCTATCAAAGTGTTGATTTGCTCAAATATCTTGCTTTTCGGAGGTGGATATGCTGTTACATAAGTTCACTCAATTGAATTTAGGCAGTTATTGATATTTATACGTAATGCATCATTTGATTATGTCGTGTCACCCTGAGTCACCATTGGAACTTGAGAAACACTTGTTGCTCAACGACTCGCAATCGACCATGTGCCTTGACGCCGTAGGAGGACTTGAGAATGCTATTGCTTTTCACAAAATTGAATTATTGCAGGGAATGCATATCACAATACGCAAAGAAGAATCGTGAATAGAGGAAGTGTGTAATTCCAAACATTAGAAAAAATATTATCAAGGTTGAGGACACTGGGAAGAAGAAGATGCGAATCATGCGATCTAAAGATCCCCTGTGCCTTTACTGTGAAATGGACAAACTGACAGAAAGGGAAGAGCAGATAAAAGTGCAAATAGCAGCAAATCGAGCAGTTTTCACATCTAAGGAGACAGCTTTGGAAGTTATCATTCCCTTTGAATAATCGTGAAGGAGATGCTTCAGAAAATGAAGTAAGAAGATGAAGACTAAGAACATAGAGTAGGTATATTAGGTAGAGTGGCAACTCAGCATTTATTAAATCCCCAATGTGTATACCTTCGATTTTATTAAATGAACTCAAAGGAGATACAGTCGGAATTGTTTCCAAATGTGAGATATGCGCATTTATGCAGTTTTGAAGAAATTACAACGAAATTGACTGATCAAGATAGCAAAGCAGAGGGAAATGATATTATTCTACAGATCTTCCGTGTCATGACAGTCTTGGAGAGGTAATGTTTGTTAAATTAGCAACTCGATGACCTGCTATTGCTTTGATGCTGAACCACAAGAGAATCTTTTAAGCGTGATCATATCACAGGCAACCTGCAACTGAAAGAGCAAAATCAATTAAATTTCAATTAACTTGAAAGATGCAAATGGGTCCGCATCACCATTCAGATTCAAGATGTGAAACATGAATTTAGTGAATCTTAAACTCATGCCAGTGAAAATTGAATTAACAACTTGAAATTTCAGCCAAGAAAGCACGGATAATATCGCGACGTTTTCATGAAGACTTCCATTGTAATGCTGCTCATGAAATTCCCTTGATAGTCAGCTTGATTTCCGCCTAGTTGGGATGACTATTAGCCAATATTCATTCCTTTTGATATCCAACTTGCTTTATACTACTTACAACGGGGAGTCATCTCGGTAGTATTTAAATTGGCAAAATTTTGACTTATTTAAAGCTGCTCAAATAAGTTTTTGGACCACGGGAACGTAATCTCCGCAAAAAACTGAATCTTTTGATACAAAAATTTTCACTGTATACAGATACTTTTTTGAGTCGACACTCTACCTATATATCCTTACTCTATGACTAAGGATGAAGGATTGATACTGAACTAATTATGCGGCTCTACTATGTTTGTGAGAGTCTTCACATTTTTTTCGTGTTCGCATGGTCAAGTTGCTGCAATTGGACAACTTTGGCATGGTAATTCAATCTAGCGTCAATTCATTTCACTGATATTGAAATCTATAATGGAACTAATAATTTCGATGAAAACCAAGAACTTAATAATATGCTATACAATGTATTTAGTTATTGATTCTTATTTACCGCTTTATATTTGATCTTCTATTTTGTCATAGATATAGCCAGATCAACATGTATGTAATTCTAAACTTTCACCAGCGAACGCGTCATTTTGTGAAACAGTTAACAGTTGATGCATACTTCACTTACGGGCTTCTCTCAAAACAAGAATTTTCATTAATGTGTGCTTCCGATTCAATTTTTTTGTCCATCGCGAAATTGATTTCACGTGCATCAATTATGATGATAAGTACTAATTTAGAATTATTATTTAACAGATCTAAGTTACTTGTGTATCTAATGATGAAGGGTTGCGATGGACACTGATTCACTAAAGATTCGCTGCATTTAACCTTTATCTTTCTTGAAATTTGTCCAGAACCTTCTGGAATTTTCTGGAATATTATGCAATAAACTGCCACCGAGTCGACTAACAAAATTTCAATCTCATTTACTATTTGTATTTATAGGAATGATTTTGCGCAGCTGCAACCAATTAATAAACATAATAAGTTCATCGCTGACAGTGACAAACAACGATTTACGATACAAGAAAAACAACAGCAATTATCAAAAACAATTGTTCAAATACTTTTAAGAGCAGATCTATGGTTTAAGACCTAGGGTTTGATTAAATCTAGGAGTTTCATCATTTGTCAACAAAGCTTCTACTATACGTGTTTCAAATTCGCCACGCCCTGTGAATTTAACCGAAAAACAGATATCAGTGTCATTGCTACAGTTGGGACATGTGTTTCGATGGCTACTTGCAGCTGAGTTACTTCGTATATGTTCTTTTATTCTCTAATGAAATCTGCGTTTTGTTTGTCCCAAGAATCGGATGTCAGGATCAACCCGACATTCAAAATTATACATAACGTATGATCGCATCAGCTTATTTGTATTATCTTTCAGACTAAAGTATTGTCCTATTTTACAAGTGTTGAATATAATTTTAACATCATGGTCCAATTTCCTGAATAGTTTGACAAGTTTGCGTCGGAATTTTATGAATGTTTTACCTAAAAACGGAAGCATCAAAAGCTTTGTATCCTCCCATTCATCTTTATTCGTTGCTTATTTTTATCCGCACTATATTTTATCTCCAGGAACTGCTTTATTAACGAGTTGATGAAGTCAATTGGATATGAATGGCTTAATAGAATTTTTGCAATATCTTTTTATCTCAATGTCAAACAGCTTCCAGCCGGAGCATGCATTCTGCGCTCTATGTGGCATTCCTATCACAAGGGTTCGTTTCTATTGGATAGGACAGGTAGCATTATAATTCATTAATAGACCTGTATATGCAATTTCCCTAAAATTCGATGTGGATTGTTGCTTTCACTATAAACAAGATCTGTAGCAAGATTAATTACTTCCTTTACAGCTGCGTTTGTGGAAAGACTGCGTTTCTTTATTTTATTGTTAGGAAAGAGTATAAAACTAGGCCTGATTATTGGTTCTCATGATAAGCATGCGATACGGTTTTAACTAAATTTACCATAACGCTAATTGCAAAACAATTTCAAATACCCGATTATTGAAAGAATTGAGACCTTTTGGATATTTTGTATAGAAATAAGAACTTCAGTATGTTTGCGACGAGGCCTATCGAACCGTTCTATTTCATGTCGCACTGTTGTGGGAGAGCTTGATGCATATGATCTGACAAAGTGTTAGATTACAGCTCAATCTACAATACACAGACGGAAGACAAGACAATAGGACGGAATGACAACAAGTATATATATTCATTTTATAAAAAGAAATATTTAAAAAAAAATATTTATTAGAAATATATAGAAATAGAATATTATATTATTTAGAAATATTCATTTTATAATGAATCATAAATTTGTTATGACTCCATCTTGCTTGTGCATTATAGCAGCATTTCCGTGCTCAGCATAAGTAGCAATAAGTAATGATGCCAGCTCTCTTCATATAATAATTTTGCATAAGCTGAAAATCCGGTGCTCCCCATCGTTTCAATACTGACAATTGATTGTGAATAGATGACTTTTGTTCAACACTATCAAAATGGTGTAGCGCCTGCGTTCCTTTGTTGTCTAAACTCGGATTGATAAAGGTGCGTTTATAGTCTGTGCGAATCCTCGACGCACAGCTGTGCGTTCATAATTTGATTGACATACGCACAGCTGTGCGTCAGAACTTCGCGTCGGAAAATTCAAATTTATAGATATCATGCCTTTGTTGATTCTGACGACAGCTGAAATCAGAAGTTCACTACCACTGAACTTCTATTCGACTATTCTGTGCGTCTATTCATTTTCTCTCTCATTTTGACATTGCACTGACTGGGAGTCGTACCGTCATCATGGAAGCTGAAGGTGATCAAATCAATGAAACTCTTTTCGAAGAACTTCTAATAAATTCTGTGCGAAATTACCCATGCATTTGGACTGTGTCTTCGAAACGGCATCATGACATCGAAGCTGCCAATAATATCTGGCATGAAATATCTCAGACTTTGGGTAAAGATGCCGAAACATGTAAATCGCGGTGGAGAAGTCTTCGTGATACGTACAGGAAGAAGATCGAAAAAATCCCAAGTGGTTCTGGGAGGAGGAGCTCCCGAAAATGGATTTGGTTCGAGAGCTTGAGCTTTTTGAAGGATTCTTTTACGAGTCGATTAGCGCTTCACACTTCAAATATTCCCGAAGCAAGCCAATCAGACTCAAATGTAGAAACTGTAAACGAGGAAGTAGCACAATCTACGGATCATGAGAATTTCAGGGTATGTAACGACACGACCACTGCTGAGTTCTCAACAACAAGAAAAAGAAAGAAGAGTGATTTGGAATGCGAGCTTTTTGATGCTCTCAGTATATGGAAGGATAAATGCAGAAATACTTCACTCGACGACGAAGATGAAACTTTTGGAAAATCCGTTTCGGCACAACTGTGAAAGTTACCATTCGGTATCAAAGCGCAAGCAAAATTGAATATTCAAAAGGTGAGTGCATTTACCTTAGTACTATTTTATAGTAGGACCTCGATTTAACGTTACATGTATTTTGATTTAAACTTATAGTTCGACCTCGATATAACGTACATAGGTCTATATAAACTCGATATTTCGTATGAATGTTTTCAGCTAAAGTATAAAAGCGATGAGTTTTGGTAGCCTACTATAATCCTGCCATGAATACCGTAAATAGGTGTGATGAATTCTATACCCAAACTTAACCAATGATCAAACTATACGATAATTTGTCCCATATGTTGTAGACGTCAGTAGGTTAGTATTAAGTAATGTAGTATATGTAAGAAGTCAGAAATTATAATACAATTATACAAGTTTTGGTCAATATTGAGTTTTTTCTTTACAGGCAATCTTCGATGCTGAAGAAGCAGCTCTCAATCAGCAATGTGGTGGTGGAATGATTGTGGATTCGTTAGCTATGTGTCAATTGCCTTGATGAGATGTTTAAGCATTTATCAAAACGGATGAAAGTTTTGTTTATTGAGCAAAATAGGGAAGTAGGCCTAAGCTATAAGTTCTTCTGACGATAGATTTTGATGGGTTAGACCTAATTCGGCATTCATTGAAAAATCTTTAGGGAAAGAAGGCTTAGAGTCGAGGGAATATAGGTCTGTGTATTTCTGACATGAGCTAGGATGTATGCATATAGCCTGGCTAGGACATAAGTAGTGAAAACTGTGCCCTACTTGCGACGGATAGGTACATGGATGGGTACATGTATAATTTAGTGTTATCAATAGGTACATGTATAATTCAGTGTTATGAATAGGAACAAGTATGAGATCTGTTTTACTGGATAGGTACATGTGTTTGGTACAATCGGTTGAGTACACTGTGTTTCGGAACGTCTATGAGCGAACTTGTGCGGTTTGGTTCTGAGCACTTGGTTACGTACCGATAGACGTCCGTTGTTTGATTTTGAATGGGTTTGCTCAATTGCGACTATTGTGACAATTATTTTAAATGTAGCACTATTTAGATGTGAAACTTTAATGTGCAGCTATGATTTAGTTGCTCCCCAATAAGAAAACCAATTCCAGAACTATGTTTAAAATGAAAAAGACAAGAGATTTACAAAGTAAGTTTAATTTAAGCGTGAAAAATAAATGATGGGTACAGATCACGTCCCTCAGGCGACTCCATGGTCTTCAGGAAGTCATCACACCATTCATGAAATGTCTGATTGTTGCTAAAGTCATGGTCACACTCGTGTACCGGACACTTCACTGGTAGTCCACTCCACCTTTGAAGTGCTGACACAGTCAAGGTTTTCCACAGGGCCACTTTGCAGCCGCAAGACAGATGCATGGTCATGTCCAACTGACCTCCCATAATGACTTGGCTGTCATTTTGAAAATAAAATAATGGTTTTGAGGACATGCTTCTTGTTATGGAACGTTGAGGATAAGTACTTAACAGTTTGGAACAATGACATCCTTTATATAGTTATATATTCTTTAGGGAAGTTCGGTACCTCTCTGATTGGCTGTTAGGATTTCCTTTGTTTAAAAAGTATATAAGTCCGAAGTTTGTACCAATTCTTATCAAAGGTTCTAATCCTCACGTTTACAAGTTACAATTATTTTAAATCTACAAGTCATAATGGATCGCAAACAGGAAGCCGCAGTTGAGAACGGTAGTGCTGATCGTACCACTTCGCCAGTGGAACGTACCAATACACCTCCCCAATCTCCGATGGAGCGATCGACAACACCAAACGAGCCGGTGGTGTTCACCCAAGCCCTTGCATCGCCCGACTACTCGAGTGATGATGGTGAGGATAGTGACGTATCAATCGAGACGATGCGTCACATGAATAAGAAGTCCATGCGAACGCCACTTTATGGAAGGGTCACTGTCAAAGTGAAGAACGCGCCGAAAAAATACCACACGAAACGGATCTTCATGCGAATGGAGCCGAACGAGCGGAACCTCACAACCGCTCTCGAATTTTCGGTCATCGACCTTGACACACCACGTCGCTGTCCCTGTGCACCCAAAAAGACCAGGATCCATGTGCAAGTGGACTTGAAAAAACTTGTACCCTTTCCTTACCTTGATGACATTTAGTGTGTTTTTTCTTAATCTCTTCATTTAATATTCATTTGTATATATGAACAGACTTGTTTTATCATTTCACAAATCGGTCTTCAATTAAGGTCTGAATGGGAAAGGGGAATAACTATCTACAATTAATGATGTTCAATAACTGAATTGAAACAAAAAAATCAAATATGAAGACTTCAACTTGAAATAAATAGGAACATATAACTTTTAAAGAAACAGTTATGTTATTAATTTTAAAATGCTTGTAGCAGTCCAGGATGATATCATACATGTGTCATACACGACACCATAAGAATGAGAATGAAAAGACCTTTCGAACGATATAAGGTATGTACCTATTCGATGGGAAAATCCTAGTTGTATGCAACTGTATGCAAGCAGACAAATGTTAGATTTTTAAATTCACTAAGTTTTTAGCCCATTCTTTAAAGAGATGTAGCTCTCTAGTTATATGTCATACATGTGTCATACAATACACCATTAGAATCAGCATGAAAAGAGCATTCGAATGATATATTGCATGTACCCATTTGATGAAGAAATCCTAGTTGTATGCATCTGTATGCAACTTGAAAAAATTCCAAGTTTTTTACAAAAATGACTAAGTTTACAAATTTTCAAAGTTAAAGTTTTACAACTAAAAATGACCATAATATACAATCCTCTACACTTGACCTTAGACCTGACCTTGACCTTTGACCTTCATACACTTCATACACGGCGGGGGGGCCTCAAAATTTCTCGGGCGCTTCGCGCCCGGATTTCGGATTTTGGCGCGAAATTCAAATTTTCGAAAAAGTCTTTAAATTTGATTATTCGAATTTTGGCGCGAAATTTGAATTTTCGAAATTTAGCGCTTAATTCAAATTTTAATGTTCTATTCAAATCACACGTTTTATATCTTCAAATATGAATCATTATATGACTATTAATAATAACATGTATATCAAATAATATATCAGTCCATCAGTTCATATTACTTTGAACTCACTCTGCTGTTTACATGTAGAAATCTTTTAACACATATGATGGCACTTCCATTTCTAAGGTTGAAAATAAACCAGCTGTTCCAATTCTTGTTTGAGTTATCAATTTTGTTTGACCGTACCAATTCCAGGATGTGATGTCACAAGGTCTTTGTTCATAGTTGATTTGTCAATTTCATATATGAAGAAGTTGCACACAACGAATTTTCACTCATTTTCAAATAATTCAGTGTCCATAGCAGACGGCGTTCTCCGGTTCTTATTACAATTCTGAAGTGAGTTTCATTGTCATGTTGTGCTACTTTATAGGATATTCGGGAGTAGGAACATTATTAAGTTTTTATAACCAAATAGCTTTAAATATAGAAGCTTGGGTTTTAGGATAGGAACCCTTTATGTTATATTATTAACCATGTTTTTTTAATTTTTCATCCTAAATTAAGTCATTGAGCGAGAGACATGAATATATCAGTTTAAATGTAAGTGTATTTAAATCAACAAGATTTTCACAGTTTGTTTATAAATAAAAGATACCTAATTAAAGCCTTCATCCATTTTAAATATTCAGTCTGTCATCTGCTAACAGATGTATGAAATTCAAGCTTGTTTAATTAAACCAATTGAGAAGTGGTTCAAATTTTCGAAATCTCATTTTCATTCTATCATTATTTCGAAATTAAATAATGATTAATCAGCTGCTTCCAAATTTCATGTCTTTTTATGAACAAACCCTTTTCGAATGAAATTAAACTTTCGAATCTCAGTTTCTATTTCATCCATGAATTTATTTCTTCTTAAGATTTGTCAAATATTAATCTAGTACTTAATAAAGCTTTGAAGATGGTACATAAATGATTTCTCATTTAATAAGAGATTAAATTATAATAAAATTTTTTTATCCTCTACAGAAATGGTTCGACAAGAAAGTATCGCACGGCAACGTCTCATCTTCCATTTCTGTGAGACTTGTCAACTACCCGTTCGACATGCGAACAAAAGCGGGCATAAGGAATGCTCCTTCCGAGAGGACTGCACCTACCTCTACTGTCTCACGTGTAAGAGGTATGAAAAGAGCGATGCAAAGGTGAATAGTGACTCCGCGAAAGCTTTGAGCACACCCCTTGTGCTCAACTAAATGGAAGAAAGGGGATTAACTTAACCTCCAAAGTTGAGAAGAAGTTGGAGCGTCTTTTTGGGAAGGAGCGACCGACTGAAGGCGTGCTTTCCCAGTTGGATGAACCTGCTCCAAAGGATAAGCCTCAAAAGTCTCGAGTTCCTAAGAGGAAAGTTCCTAAGTCTCGGGAGTTCATCGATGAGACTTTTAGTGATTGTGAGGTGAGTGCCATCAATTCTACATGCTAGCTTCAACGGATAACTGGCTCACAGCAGAAAAATGAAAAAATACTACTTCATTATGTATGAAAAGATTATATGTTGTTAAACATTTCAGGATGTACTGATGCCCCCACCGAAGAGAGCCAAGGTGTTGGTTCAGAAAAAAATGTTCGCTAAAGATGTAAGTATTTATTGACTAATTTAATTATTTCTGTACATAAAGTAAATCAACATTGCTTAAACATTTCAGAGTGAGCTACCTCACCCGACGAAGACTAACGAGGATATAGTGGCCGAAAAATTGCGAAATGTAAGCATTTCAGTTATTTATTAGTTCTAAATGTGAAATTAAACATGAATTTTTCCTACTTTCAGCTGTTTCCTAGTGTTCAAAGCTGCCCAAAAATTCCGCGCTTACCTTCACCGAGGAGCAGACTACCTTCGAGTCCCGTAAGTGTCATTACATAGGTCTCAGTCAACAATAACTGAAAATGCATCAAGTATTTTTAAGAACATACATACTTCGTCAATGAGTTGCAAACATGTCATCATATTTTTCGTTGCAGTCTATGCGATCTCTGTCGCTGAAGAAGCATCACAGAAGCTTCTTGTCTACGCCGGCGACAACAACGTCGGTAGAGGACAATGAGGAGAAACCATACTCAATTCGCGAGTCATCGGATGACTCCTCAACATCGGAGGATTCGGACTCCTCATCCCAGGATGAAGCCACTACTTCAGCGACTTCATCTCCGACGTCCTCTTCCGACGAAGATGATGATTCTGATGTACATGTAAGTATATGACTGGTTAACTGCATGTGTACAGAATTGTTTTCATTAAAATTTATTTTAAAACACACTTGATTATCAATATATTCGTCTACAATTGATTAATTCATCTTTCAGAATGATTCGGTGACTCCTAACAAGGCGAGTGGATCCGATCAAAAAACCGCAATTCAGCAGGAGGTAAGAGGAATTCACATTTGTATCTAATTAATGTCAAAAAATGGTAAATAGATGATAAACAATTGTTCCTTTGAATTACAGGACTCCGTGATGTTTGCGTCTCAAGCGGAGATCTCATTCTCCAACATCCGGGCGTCTCCTAGCTGGAATGTCCGCCTACCACTGTCGCCGATGATGACATTGGCCCCATCCTCAGCAGCTGATATCCCAGTCCCAGCTCCTTCACCTCCAACACCTATCCCAGCCGCAGCTCCTTCCTCTCCAACACCTATCCCAGCTGCAGTTCCTAAGGCTCCTCTCCCAGTACGCGAGTACAACGTAGACCTTGACGCAACGACGGAAGAGGAGGACATCGAAAGCAAGTTACGGCGGTGTCAAGAGCGACTGAAACAGTCCGAGGCTCGTGAGGCTCAGTTAATGGAGGACAACAGAGGTTTGGTTGAGTCCTTACAAAACATAACTCAATCAAACCTCCTGTTGGCCTCACAAGTAACAAATAGCCAACGACATGAGAAAGAGACCTTAGTCCACGTCGAGTTCATCGATAATACCATCCGTAGACTTAGACTGACGCGAATGGACGATTTGGGTGGCTGCAGTGAAAGCTGTAGCCACTTGAAATTATACCACAGTGGCATTGTGAAGTGCATCAAGTTATAACTTCTTTTTACTTTTGGAAAAAAATAGATTGCTTTAAATTTTACGTTTTCTCTTTACAACAGATCGGAACATATGGTATTGGCTGGTGATGACGCTGACGTCATTAGATGGTAGATGTATATAAGGGCTTGCTAATTTCAATCCTCATTAATAATCATGGTTGTCTGTACCAAGTGTGGAAAAGTATTTACTCATAGGCAATTTGCAACGTCATGAAAAATTTTGTAAGTTAGGAAAAACGTATCAATGTAGCAAGTGTCCATATAAAACGAATAGGATAGATAATCTTAAGAGGCATAAACTTGTATGCAATAATAAACCGAATGATAGCATAACAGAGTCAAATTCAAATAATCAAAATAGATCTACTTCTAAGCCAACAACCAGCGCTTCAACTAACATACAAAACTTTATGCAATACTGCTCTCGGTGTGGCAAAACGTATAACTCTATAAGTAGATTTCGACAGCATATGAATGTACATAATACAAATAGTGAGATGAATATGCATAACAACTATGGAACTGTTAGTCTCAGCGAAAGCGCACTCAATGGCCATGCACGTGTGTATGATATCACACCAACAACACCTACTGTGGACATAACATCATTCTTAGAAAGCATGCGTTCCATGTTAGGGAATTTAGTGTCTGACTTACTAAGGAGCTATCAATTGCGCGGTCGTCAGATTGCACAAATTCGTTATGTCCGTTCTAATCCTCAAAAGAAGAAACTTTTCTCGCACACTTTACCTCATCATCCTCAAACTATATTTATGACTATGATGCTTGGTTTCAGGATCATCTAAATAGTCTAATAAATCATATTGAAGCCTTCACAAAAAAGGGTAGCAATTGGATTATAGATGATGTACAAAATATAGAGTTCAATGTAATAACAAGTCCAATACTGTCAGGTGGACAACCATTTCCTCTACCAAAGAAATTAAAAAACTCTAAAGCTGTCATTAATGTTAATTCAAATGCAAATGATTGCTTCCTATATGCAGTTTTATCAATATTGCATTATAATGAAGTACCTTATTCAAGGAATGAAGTAAAATCATATAGTGAGTGGACATCTGAGCTAAATTTGGAAGGCATTTCCACACCAGTATCAATCAAAGATATTCCAAAATTTGAGAAAAATGATATTAAAATTAACATTCACTTTTATGAAAATGGACTCAAAGGTTTTCGTTACAATAGTAACTTTACTGGTAGGCAAACGGTTAATATTTTGCTAATTCTAAACAATGGAGCAGCACACTATTGTGGAATTCCAAAGCTGTCAAGATTGTATAGGAGAACTTTAAAAAAACATCAATACTTCTGTGAAAGATGCACTCAGTCATTCACATATAAGACAACACTAGAACGACACTTCCAGTTTTGTACTCGAGGAAAAGCACAAATAGAAAAAATGCCATCGGATCTAAAAGTACTAACAAGTAGCATGGAATATCAACTGAGTCCTCCTTAAGTAATTTATGCCGATATAGAGTGCTACATTGATAATAAAATACATAAACCTGCGGCCATTGGAGCTTATCATGTCTGGCATAATGCCCTTCAATCGAAATTTGAAAACAAGTATTACCTCTTTGAGGGAGAAAATTGCATTATTAGTTTCTTGCACCACTTAGAAACTGTAGCCCAAGACTTATATGACAACCAATGTGCAACAACTAGGCAGTCAATGCCACTGTCAGCGGATGAAAAAGCACGCCATGAGAATGCAGAATGTTACAAAAAATGTAAATCGAAATTCAGCGATGAAGTCATAAAAGTTCGTGATCATGATCATATCACCGGACGATATAGGAAAACATTATGTAGGAAATGCAATTTCCGGTTAAGACTTAACAGACGGAAGCTCCCCATATTTTTTCACAATTTTAAAAATTATGATAGTCACATCGTTTGCTATAAAGCGATTGGAAGAATGAAATCTTGGAAATTAGATGTTGTAGCAGCAACTGCTGAAAAATATATAACTTTATCCGCCAGTGTCCCTGTAAATGAATACAAAGGGAAGACAGTATACTTTAAACTAAAATTCTTAGACTCATATCAATTTCTAAGTGCATCCTTGAGTGAATTAGCCAAGGGCTTGCAGATGTATGAGCATGTAGATACATTAAGGGTAGAATTTCCACAATTAAGTGATAATGTTTTATATCAGAAGGGAGTGTTTCCATATTCATACTTCAAAAACTTAAACACGTTGATGGAAGACTGTCTACCACCACAATTTGAATTCTATAATGATCTTACTCGTGAGCACTGTTCCGGTAGTGAATATGAACACGCTAACAAGGCATGGATTGAATTTAATTGTAGCACATTTGGTGATTACATGCTGGCATATCTGAAGTTAGATGTTTTATTGTTGGCAGACATATTTGAAGTGTTTCGAGCATTGAGTCAACGTGAGGATGAAGTCGACCCTGTACATTTTGTCAGTCTCCCACATCTTAACTTTACATCAGCACTAAATTTCTCTTCCAATGATCCCCCACACTACATACAAGATGAAAATATGTACAATCTATTTGAACGAGGAATTAGAGGGGGTATGACTTTCACCAACATTCACCGAGCGCGTGCACGCATTGAAGAATTAGGAAATAATACACATGAAAGTCGACATTTGACCTACTTAGATGTTAATAACCTTTATGGTTCTTCACTCAGTAGAAATCTACCCCACTCAAATTTCAGATGGTTGAATGAAAGTGAATTAGATAATTTTTTAACTGAAGAGAAATGTTCAAAATATAGATGATGGTGAAATCGGCTACATTTTTGATTTAGATTTAGAGTATCCTGCAGCCATTCATGATGACACTGCCGATTTCCCATTAGCTCCAGAAATGCAGATGATTGAAAAGAGAATGTTTTCACACTATATGAAAAAGTAAGACCAAATACACATTTTTCTTCTATCAAGAAACTTCTGCTCCATCAATTTGATAGGGAAAATTATGTAGTCCACTACTCAATTTTAAAATTTTACTTGACCATGGGCATGAGAATCAAGAAGATTCATAGTGGCATAAAATTCACACAAAAGCCTTGGTTAAAAACATACATTGATATGAACTCTCAAAAGAGGGCTCAATCAAACACTGACTTCGAAAAGTCATTCTACAAATTGAAAAATAATTCTTTATATGGTAAAACAATGGAAAATGTAAGAAGAAAAAATTATACTAGTCAACAATGAGAAACAACTACTGAAATTGTCAAATCATCCTCTCTATGTTCAACACAAAATATTTGATGAAGATCTGGTTGGTATGGAAATGTACAAACCTTCAATAGTTTTGAATAAATTAATATGTTGGTCAAGCAGTACTTGACTATAGTAAGTTGGAAATGTATCAATTATATTACAATGATCTAAAAGGGTGTCCACTGATAAATAGAACGTGGCTTTGTGGAGGTGATACCGACAGTTTCTTCCTATGTTTATACACATCACCATCTGTCCGTCTGGAAGATATACTTCTATACTTCGGTGAAAAATTTGACTCTTCAAACTATGATAGTCATCACCGACTATACTCAACTACAAACAAAGCTAGATTAGGTTGTTTTAAGGATGAGTGTGCTGGAAAGTTGCTTGAGGAAATGATCCTACTAAAACCGAAAATGTATTCAATGAAATATCTAGACTCTACGAATCATAGCATCAAACGTGCAAAAGGAATTCAGAGAGCAGCAGTTAAAAAATTGAAACATAATGACTATAGGAGTGTCTATTATAGTGAGAATGATACAACTGAAGATATGACAATTATAAATTCAAAAAATCACATAGTTAGCACAAAATCATTTAGGAAGCGAGGTCTTTCACTTTGGGAGGATAAGCGCTAATGGCTGGATAAAAATTTATCATTACCATATGGACACTACAGCCTAGGTCTTCCCCCACCGTCAAAGAGAAGGAGATGCCTTCCTGTCACAGGTGATGTAGAATAAGTCTAAATAAAAACAATATAATATTCCACTTGTAATAGATCTTGCGATTGCTGCATCTTCCGACATGTAGCAACACTTACTAATACATAAGTAGTCTTACTAAAATTGAAATTTCTACATCTTTCCGATATGTAGAAATGATTACTAATAAATAGGTAGTCCCAATGTGAATGAATATGTGAAGAATTTGTACTCAACATCATTCCGATATGTTGAGCTAATAAAATAACAAACTTTAGGCAAACATTAAACCTAAATTTGAAACATACCTTTCGGAGCATGCCTCATTACATTAGAACATGGAAACTTAGTGACGTTCAAAACGTTCACATAACAAAGTCTAAAAGAATGGCATTAGTGTTATTCAATAGCAAATAGTGATCGAAAACATCGTGGCGTTTGCATTAGTATTGACTCATTGCCTTCACTGAAAAACTTTGCGGATCTCATTGACAACCATAAGACTCGGATCAAGATTCCTCTCGATGACAAGGTATGGATAAAGTGTGATTCATCAGTCAAACTATACGTCTGTTCACCAAAACGGTAAGATGTTGAATATCGATTTTTTCGTTTCAGTGACGTCACATGGGAAACCTTTACAAGGGAGATACTACCACAGATAACGTCATTCATTAAAGATGGAGGACATCAAACGGTTGGAAGTTGTAAATCGGATGTTAACTACAAAAGCAAAGTCAAAACTCAATCTACAAGAGATCGAGAGGAATATACCCCACCGAAAACAATGGTTACTGATAAAACGCAAATTGAAGCCGACGACGAGCTTACATCTTGGAAGACCCTCAATGTTAACATGGAGGATTCAGAGGAAGGATAAATCTCTCACTATCCTATTCTTTCCAAATGGAACAATCCAATGTATTGGAAGGGTCATGGAGGGTGATCTCTCATATCTACACTTAACTTTGGAACATTTACTTGGTGATTCATTATCTGATTGGAAAGTGAAGACAATGACCGTGTTATGTGAATTACACTATCACTATGATTTCCGTAAAGTTACATCATCACATAATCTAACTTATGAAGTGGAGCTATTTCCAGCAGCTCAATTGACTAACTGGCATCCATATCATGTTCATGTGTTCCATAATGGAAAGATTGTGATAACCGGCATTAAAGACATAAGTGATGTGCCTCCCATCATATGTGATTTGAAAAAATGTTTTATGAAAACCAAATTGTAGATTTTGTATATATGTGAATAGATAATGAAATATAAACGTATTTTTGTTTTCCTTATAAACCCTTGTTTTGGAAAAAAGAGAGCAAGTTAATGATACAACATAAAACTTTATTTCAAAACTGTTTCGACATATTTAGTAAGAATTGCATCATTTTTATCACAGTTTTTTGAAAATAGTTCTAAAGCACTTTTACAGTTATTTTTCAATGGTCTCTCGTTGGCAAAATAGAGTACATAGCCACCGCACATTAGAGATGTATTACTTTGAAGTGGGACGATGTCACTTTCCTAACAGTCCAGGAGAACCTGTTCATCCATAATGCGATATCATGTAAACGAGGTTGATTAAGAGAGTCAAAATATTCGGCCATTTTATAACGATTGATGTATACAGCAATCCAATGTTTTCCGGGAAGATTGTTGGTATCCGTATTGATGATAAGCGAACAAGGATAGAAAGGAATTGAATCAGGTAAATTATCTCTAGAAAAGACATTGAGAAATATTGTCTTGGAGTAGGGATGAGCTTTCCTCATTTTCCTCAAGATTTCTATGTTGCTTAAGTTACTCATCTCTGATAGCTGACCGTCACGTCTCTCATTCTTGTTATCTCAACTTTCCTTTCATAGATAGCATAAATGAGACAAGTAATTGTTTTCTTCAAAGGTGACTCAAATGATACCTCCAGTCGTAGATTTCCAGGCTTTGTAACTCCTACGCTTTCACCACCTAGATCTGCATCTGCTGTGAGGTTGTACATAATGAAGAAGTAGCCATTCTTGTACATATCCATTGTAATTCCATTTGAATCATCTGTATTAAACATGTTGAGGGCGGTGAAGGTAGAACCATATTCACGTGCGAATTTACCATCTTCGAAATTAGGCTCAAATGCTTTGCAAGATGCAAATTTCCCATCCTGATAGAGTGCTAGTTTGCTAACATTAAAGTGTTGGAAATTGAATGGATTCTTTTCAAAAGCACCAATGAATGCCTCATTTTCCATAAATGTGATATACACCGCCTTTGGCATTGCAGTGGGAAAAAGATTTGGGTAGGCATGTGAGGATGATCCCGCACCAATTGTGAAGTTTGTCAACACACTGTGATTAACTGGATATATTGCATTGTTTTTCCTCAATCCTGTCGCATGCTCGTTGATGACTGACGGGTTCATTGTTACTCGCCTTACATTGAGCACGGCATTACTTATGTTGACTTGATAGTTTGTAGCTCCAAAAGCCATTAACGCGAACTCAGGATTTGCACGAATAAATTTTATTTGCCTGTGATAGCAGATATCTAGATTGACGAAGGAAATCAAGATAGACGGGTCCTTTCAAGTATAATTCCTTTGAATCCGCTGTTAAATCCATTCGTCTTTTTAACCCTGTATTTGAGACATCATCAAATTTCCCTTGCTGATCATCATACCACCCAGAAACTTGCAAGTGTGACTGGTTAGCTTGCTTTTGAAATTGCGTCATTGTATTTATGTATGCTCGATCCCCTCCTTCAATCTGTTTGTCATTCAATATTAGATACACATCTGAGAACAGACTGGCAATAGGAAGATTTGCCAATCCCACTTTATCCTTGGATGAATCAATATTTGTACCATCAGTCTTCTTAATTTGTATAAACAACTCTAAATCAATGGATTGACAGTCAATATAATCTTGAGGATTGGCAGGTATATCAAACTGAATAGGCTGTTGGTTACCATCGATATTTGTTGTGGGGACTATGTCTACAATTGTTGAGGAGATGATGTCTGTCTGATGAGGGGGAGAATCGAGGAAACACAAAGCCGAATTGATACTCTGCATCGTATTAGCTCTATAAATATGTTGTCTTCCTTCGTTTTGACTTGTTTCTAGTAGCTGTGGAATTTCGTTTGCGCTTTCTTGTTTTCACTCGACGTCTACATTTAGAACGTGCTGCTCTAGTCGGCTTTTTACTTTTCCTGCGTCTTTGCTTAGTAACTCGACCGGATCCAACTTGTCTTGACTTCCTACGCTTCTTCCGAACTGTACGTCTCGTCTTTGTTAAATCATCTAATGCGTCTATGGCAGATTGCTGCGCGCGCATTTTCATAGATTCACCGATATCCTCACCTTGAAGCGCATCAGCTGCAACATTTGCACCAAAATCTAAAGCCCTGCTTCCAACACGCTTCATGATTGGTACGCCATACTTTTTGAGTGTTGGAAGAACCATACGTCTTAGTGCACCAAATATGCCTCCTCCAACTTGTCGTCTACCTCCAACAAACACGGGATAACCGCTCTGATATGATGGTCTACTGTAAATGCCTGTCATTATGACTATTGAATAACTATGGAAGTCACAATAGCGTAAAGCCTTATTCTCGTGACCTAATATGTAGGGTCAAAACAGTAACACCACCACAGAACGGTACTACTTCTCCTGCGTCATCATGAATTGATATGTCAATTCTATTGATGTAATTTCGGCTGATTGGTAGATACATTGTGTTGAAAAATTCTCGATTGATAAGTTGCTTCCTTACGGATGAGAGAGGAAATGTGCGCAGAAGTGGGGCCTCAATGTCGCCAACCCTTGTATATTCAATAATGTTACAATAGACGTATAAGTTACTTATATCACGCTCTAGTGATGGGGCTGTATCGCCTATTGATGTGCCTTCATAAAGTTGATTTTGAGAATCCCAATGTGGTCGTTAACACGCTATCCAGCTTGATAAGAGAGTTCTTCCCTACCTTTAGAATCATGCGTTTCTTATGTGGGTCATAAGAAAAGTGATATTCATCTGCATCAAGATAATCTACACCAAACTCCTTTAACTTTGTACACAATTCAGATGGCGTTTTCAAGCTTTCAATGTTCAAATTAACTCTTTTTACAAGTTCACTGGAAGTAGACAAATCATCACCCAATATGTCTTCGCTGTATACGTGGATATCCCATGAAGCATTTGTTGATGCTTTGAGTTTAGAAGATGACAATTGAACCTTGAATGTATCATTTAATTCTGTCAACCAAGGTGCGCTTTCAAGGCCCTTAAACATCCCAATCATTTCAGATCCGAATTCAATAACAGCGGACTCAGACTTTTCCAATGGTGTCTTTTTAGTAAAAACAATAAATTCTGCCTCCGTTTCAACAGTAAATAAAGTTACTTTCTCTTTCTTATATTTACAAGTCATTAACGTTTCTGGCACTGATCCTTGAAACTTTCTTGCAAAGTCTTCAACACTTCTAATGACCTCAAATTGATTTTCTACTCGGATTCTCCTTTTTTGTAATGCATACAATGGCACAATTCTACATTGAAAATCAGTGACTTTCCTCTCCGAATTCCACCCACGTCCATTGTACCAATACCTTGATGAGAAAGTTGTTCTGGAATACCCAAAAGTATGACTCAAATCCTTACCTAATACAAGAAGAACATGCTTCCCTTCCTTCATCAATTTTGTTGACCCCTTTATGACTGGTTTGTAGAATTTATTCAAAGTCAGCTTGAAGAGATCATTTATTCGTTCAAACATTCTACCGATTTCCTTTTCTGTATCTTGCAAGCTCATTGTGGGAACCTTAGAATCAAAAGTTGACGTTGCAAATGCCTTTTGAATTTTAATCATGTTTTGGACAGATGGTAAAGATGTTGAAAAAGGATGTAAAGTTAGGTGATGAAAAGCCCATGTACCATGTAGACTATTTTGAAATATGCGAAAGCAATCATCCTTCTCTCGCACTTCTTTATGTAATTCAAAATAGTTGTTCTTTAGCAAACTGATATCGTTGTAATAAGTAATTTCAGTTAGAGCAACTTCATGGGGTCCATGCAGAGTAATTGGATTAGCGAATTCAACAGAGTAGAGAGATGGTTTGTTACTTGGGAATATCTTGGGGTTGCTATTGCTTGGAAGAATGATGTTGAAGTTAGTAGACATGTTAAACTCATATATGGAAGAAGTCACATGCTATATTAGCTTAAAAGTTACGAGTGTCTCCCACCTCCACATTTTGTAGATCCTGGTGGGTTATCCAGCTATTGAATGAATCAGGATATCATTTCCATTTAACTAGATATTTCCTTTGATTGCCATGACCTTTCCTCCTAATTATTTTGTCAATCATATACACCTCTTCACTTCTGTCTACTACTTGCAATTCATAAGAGTAAAATTTTCCTTCAATTGGATTGCCATGGTAATCTATTAATTTATACATGGTGGGTCTAAATTTTGTATTTACTTCATCCACAAAAAACTCTTCTTCAGTCCAATTAGGTAGATACCCCTTCTCAAATGTAGACTTAACCCTTGAAATCCGAACTCTATCACCAACATTAATTTTCTTTTCATTGGAAATGTTTTTCGCTTTCTTATCATACAATCGAAGCCATACATCCATCGCATTATCTGGGGTAACATCAACTGGTTTCATCTTAATGATTCGATGGTAGCTTTCATTTTAATTCTTAACAAATTTCTGCAGCTCACCTACCCAAACATGTGTATTTTTTGCAGTGAAATAGCGCCATATTTTTGTCTTCAGTGTGCGATTGAACCTCTCAACCATGGCAGCTTTATAAGCACTTTTGACACTAAACAATTCCACATTATGACTTTTAAGGAGACTTCGAACATGAGAGCTTTCGAATTCCTTCCCTTGATCGGTCTGTATTCTTTGCGGAACACGCCCCTCATCGAAAATGCTCTGAAAAGCCGCTTCAACTTCTGGTCCTCGTTTAGATTTCAGCGCACGTGCCCAAGCATAGCGAGATAAAATATCTATTACGGTTAAGATGTATTTATAGCCATCATTGTACTGTGATATCTGTTGCATGTCAGCCAAGTCCGCTTGCCATTGACTATCTATATTGTTAACAACATATTTTCTTGTTGGAAACCGCTTTCTCGCATTTTTGTGAAGAGTGTAAGTCGGTTGACTCCTCAACCACTTCTTGACTTTCTCTATTCCCACACCTGCTGCACGAGCTAGAACCTCCGGACGACTGAAACTTGTGGGATGATTTAAGTCGTAATAAATCTTTCTGAGTTTCACTGCTGTACTCATCGTCTTTGTTCTGATTTGCACGCGTATTACTCGCACAGCAACTGCTAACACAATTGATATCAACCTCTATGCCCTCTTCTGCTTTACCTTCGAGCGCAGATTTCAAACAACAGCAAAATTTTTGTAACGACATGATATGAGAGAGGCAAGGCTTAATTCATATTTGCTTAATATTTACTATACTCCTTCGCAACACGCATTGAGCGCCTAGTAGCTCTTTTTGGTTGCAAATCATCGGGATCATGAAGCTCTCGCTTGACCGCCATCGTGGGTGTTTTACTCTTTGATCCATCTTGTAAGTGACCCTTATCCAATTCATTCACAGTCGGTCCTCCAATAATATTGTGAGGTACATTTTGATCAGATAAAATTTTCTGAAAATATGTCCACCCTTGTGGTGCACCTAGTTTTCGCCTTACATCTCTGACAGCATATTGTAGAAGGTCATCTATGTGACTATTTCTAATAACATCACCAGTTGTTTCATCTATGATCTCCCCTCTCTGATTGAACTTCACATGTGGATCAATGAAGTCAAATAATCGCTCAGCGCACACACGATATGGTCGAGGTGTTGACAAGGTTATAAATCGTCGCAACTTGTCCCGAATCTGTCGCCTCTCATCAATGTTTTCAGCTGCTAACTGCATTCGTCGATAGGGATCCTTAATCTTCTGAATTTCCATATCCTTTTGTGTTAGTTCCTTAAGTTGATTCGTAATAGGTTGATCTATATTTTTGACTTCCTGTGCACTTTGTAATGTAGTCAATTGTGCATACTCCTCTTGAGGAATGACTACCATCTTTGAATACGACATGTTTGAAAATAATAAGGCAATAAAGTACATTGCTTAAAACTAACTGTGAACCGAGAAAACTGTCATTGGTTCAGCGGAATTGGGTATGATATTTGTTCGAAATCGAAGTCGTTCCGGACATTCCTGGATTAGATCAATAAATAGATAGCCATGTGGTTTCTTTGTTACATCTTCATATATTTTTGAAAGTACTTTAGGTTGTTGAGGTAGTATCTGTCTACTGAGATGATGTATCTGACTGCTATCTCTTGGACTTTTTAAATATTACCAAATAATGTGTATTCAAACTTCTAGTTCTTTGCTCTTTCCCTCCATCGAAGTTGTTTTGGGTGATGTAGATAATAAAAGCTTCCCTATGATGTGCAGTTTGAATGAACATTTCAGTTACATCGTTTGAAGATTTGCTTTCACGTAATAGATCATCTAATACTAGTAAGTCACCTGCTTTGATATCCTCAGTTGATGGCAACCCTTGCTTCACCTCATAACCTTTCTGGCGAAGTGCAGAATGTAGTTGTGGTTGAAATATTCCATAATACCATTTGACTCTCTTAATTTCCTTGTTAAACATTTCATTTCTATATTGTAGCAATTCAGTTACAAATGTAGTTTTACCGGACTGACTTGGTCCAGCGACACACATTGTGCGATCAGTGAATAGACGAAAATCTGTCATCTTATAATTCCATTAACATTAAACTCATCATCCCGCTAATTTTGCTTAGAACAACAGAACAGACACATGTTCCAGATCAAGTTTATTTACATTCAGAATAGAAACTTTCAAGTTACATTTAAAAATTAAAACATTTACAAATTAAAACATTTGTGTTTCCTCATCACAATTAGGATTATAGAAAGTTTTCAAGTCAGAATCTTGGCGCTTCAACTTCAATTTAGGATTCCCATCTTTAGATTTCCGCCCTCGCTTTTTGCTCTCTTCCTTCCCATCACTTGAAGCAGTCTTATCAATGTTAATTAAACATTTATCAATTGGTAGTGGTTCATAGACTAGTTGAAGAACCTTCATTTGTAAAGATGCGACTTTACCAGTCGAACCATGTGAGCCAATATAAAGTCCGGTAACGTGCACTAAGCCCATATAGCGACCCCGTTTGAGATCCTCACATTCCATCGCGTTTGTTAAGAGATCGAATGCTTGAAAATGATCCGATAGTTTTAAAAACAGTGTATCGAATTCCGGCAATTCCTTGTAACCAACTCCTTCCTCTAATGCCTTTCTCCAATGAGTGGGAGCACTTTCAGGCAGCTCAACACATTCTTTCGCGAAAGAGTCAATAGTTTTAAGAATCACCTGTTGCCATTTTGGAAAAGTCACTCGCATTTGTCTCATATTGCTATACCCTGATGTAGACATACCATTACTGTGGAAGAATGGAACTTGAAGATAAAAGCCATCATCACCATAATTCAAGGTTTGAAAGTAGAATGTATTTCCAATCCCTTGCACCTTTCGTGTCGGACGAAGCTTCAAGAGATCTTGCTCAAAAGCGTCGCCTTCCTCTCTGATTGTATACATTTTCTGAGTCATGTTTCAACAAGTACTAATTCGGAGCTTTCAACCAGCGCAAATGAATTGTCACTTGAAAGTGGTAGAATATCATTAAAGCGTCTTCCTTATATACACCTATATATGACTCATCAGTCAAAGTGATGACGTGTCACTTTATGATTCGCTAACCTTATATTTACATTGCTGCAGTTGCTGCAATCCTTCCTAGCGGACTATTGATTACACCATTAATACTGTTTCCAATATCATTTAACATACTTAGAGACCCACCACCACCGCGCTGAATTAAGTTTCGCCTTTTCTTATCAGTACTCCTTGGATTTGAAAACTTTTTTATGCTATTCAAAGAGCCAGCATTCAATAGAGGCTTGTAAATAGGTAGACATTTGTGTATTACAAAAGCTAAATCACGAATGAAATCATCACTTGAATTTTGAATCAATTTACACTTCTTCTTATTATCATGTATCCTGTTTAACTTTTGCAACGCCTTTTTAAACTGACTTGAAGGTTTGAAGGACCGTTTCGATTGACGAGAAGATGCCTTCCGTTTTACAGACATTTTTATTCTAATATGGAAATAGATAATACAATTACAATTTTTGCTTAGTACTTACAACATTATACACAAAAGTTTACAAGCATTCACACAGAGTTTGTTGCTGGTACTTATAAAATTACATAAAACACTTAACAAGTTGTAGAGGGAAACTGATATACACTCACATCGGCTAGAGTCTGATTTGTAGCAGTTATGAGCTGCTCAATGTCTTTCATTAGATGTTTTGAAATTGGGCAGCACATACAGCAGGGCTTTGAATGGAAAGTCTTAAAAATATTGGCATAGTATGCCCGCAAACTGATTACCTCAGAATGTCCTTGAGCAGCCACATTGATGCCTACTGATGGCGGTCCACTGAATAAGTCCAATTTACATTTGTCACCCTTCTCGTCATAGTAGCTGGAGCTGATAATGTCATGGAGACATGTGTTGAGTTTCCGTTGGATACTGCTGCACCAACAGCGAGAGTATTCCGGTACAATCTCCGTTTGAGCTAGTGGGCGAAATACTTCATTGAGCCAAAATCTTGCAACTCGTGTAAGAGCGTTGTTCACGACTCTCATTAGCATTCTCTGCACCACAACGTCCTCTCCGCAGCGGAAATACTTCACTATTTCCTCCATCAGATCCACCAAATCCGCTTTATAGCCAGTTATATTCACGGCAGAATAAAATATATTGTCGGTGAAGAGTTGACTTCGGTAAATTATTGAAATGGGAATGTTGGTAGTGAACGACATGCTGATTGACATTGTATTAGCCTCAAATTATGCTTGAAATAGAACGGTACAATGTCCTCCTTATATAGAAAAGTCACACAAAGACACAGTAGTGACCAATCACAGACCTGCATGATGACTCATCATGCACGATATACAGTGACTGTTGAAGATATTTCTTCATCACAAAGGGGACAAGATGAAGTTTCAAAGGGTACATAACATGTAGAACTCATAACGCTATGAGAACATGGTAAAAAGAGAAGGGATCGTTCCTGTTTAAAACATTTAACGCAGTTCCGTTCACATAATAATTTAAATGTCTCTTCTTCAAATTTCCTTCTGAAGTCACTTTTATTGGGAGAACTTTTTATTAAAACACTGTCAGATGTCTCCTTCTTTCCATATCGTTCCAATTTGATCCTCCTAATTTCACTATCATTGCAGTGTAGCATGGAGAAATCCTCTATCCACCTACGATCCAAATTGTGATTCATAGCATGCTCATCTAGATCCATTAGTCGATCAACTAAATCACCAGCGTTGATATTTTCACTGAGATTTGTTACAGTTTCTATAGCTTTGAACGAATATCCAAGGTCTCTTGCGACAACCCACGACGTTGGGATACTAGTCATCATTATGTATGTCATCAAACAACTATCTCATATTTATAGCTTAGTTTGTCTACGTAAAAGGAAAATCAATGTGTCATCTTGATTACAATGGTTTCAATAGTCACAATAGTCGCAATTGAGCAAACCCATTCAAAATCAAACAACGGACGTCTATCGGTACGTACCCAAGTGCTCAGAACCAAACCGCACAAGTTCGCTCATAGACGTTCCGAAACACAGTGTACTCAACCGATTGTACCAAACACATGTACCTATCCAGTAAAACAGATCTCATACTTGTTCCTATTCATAACACTGAATTATACATGTACCTATTGATAACACTAAATTATACATGTACCCATCCATGTACCTATCCGTCGCAAGTAGGGCACAGTTTTCACTACTGACATACATGTGTGCGTTTTGAGATAAAATTTAATATTTGAGAAGTACCTACCGATACGTAGTTAGGGTGATTATTCATTTAAAATCATACAGGATGGAAAGATTTAAAGAGTAGCCTACTGAATCAGCTTATGCATTTTCGTTATAGAATATAGGTCCTACAGCTTGTTACCTATCCTAAGCTTAGTAGGCCTAAATATAAGCTTATATAAGCTATTTTCTTTCATTTAATTTCTGTGATCAGAAAATCCCTTGATCATAAATATCTCTCATTTAACTCCCTTGATTATAAATATGAAGAACAAAAACAATGTATCGATGCACTGTATACTTGTCATACTTGAACATAAAAGCTTACATGTAAATACACCTTTACAATAAGAAAAGGCCTATAAGCGTGTGAATTATGGGTTGAGGTTATTGTTGATTAGGAAAGAGCCTACCACGGTTCACGATTGCATCCTGCCAAGGTACAGCACCAGCACCGCAGAAGTATGTAGGGAATGCTTGACGAACATTAGCTGCAGATGCAACAAAATTACTTCTCCCCTGCTGTTCCAGCGGAGATATAGATGAAATGCTTTCATTGCGCCATTCACCAGGAATTAAACCGTCCGAAGTTTCATGATCAAAATCAGATGGCTTGCAATAGGGGTCAAACGAAGTATTGGCTCTTGCAGTTTTCCTCATGAAATTGTGCAGTACCACGATTGCTCTTACTATCACAACGCCGTGATCCGGAGTAACTTCAAGTGTCTGTCTCAAAACACGCCATTTCAGCGCGAGAATGCCAAACGCATTTTCTGAAATTCGTCTCGCACGACTTAGTCGATAGTTGAAGACCTTTTTCTTGTAATCATTGAGACCTTGGCGAGGATAGGGCTTCATGATATTATTTCGCAAGGGAAAAGCGTCATCTGCAACGAATACAAGTGGTAACTTTTCCGTAGAATTTGGCACCTCTTTTTCCTTGTCAAGAGGGATTGAGGAAGAGTTATTTTCGAAGCATTTACCGAAGGAAGAACGTGTGAAGATTCCACCATCACTCTCTCTTCCCGATGAACCAATGTCAATCACAGTAAAACAATAGTTTGCGTCTACGCAAGCTAGCAGCACGATTGAGTGAAAGTTTTTGTAATTATAGAATTCACTGCCACGATTAGCTGAACATTTCAAAGCAATATGTTTACCGTCAATGGCCCCTATACAATTAGGGAAATTCCATTTAGTGCTAAACTCGGAGGAGATATGGTTCCACTGTTCTTGATTCCGGAAAGCCAAATATTTCTCTTTTAAAACAAACCATAGGGCACCACAAACTTCATAAACAATTCCCATTACCGTAGACTTGTGCATCCTGTAGCTGTGAGCCAACGCCGTAAAGGAAATGCCACTTGCGAGGAATCGGAGTGTAATAGCAAGACGTATTATAGGTTTGATCGGAAGAGCATGATTTTGTCCGTGCGTTATAAGCGGTTCAATCAGTTTTAATAGTTCGTCAAATTCACTTTTTGACATGTGGAAATATTCAAAGTGCTTCTCGTCGTCCATAGAGCGCATATCATAGACTAACTGTTCTTCTCCTTGTTCACTTCTTTTCAGGATCAATGGTCTCACATACCATTTTCTTGGACTATTTTTGTTGATAAGATACAATCCGGTAGAAATTAGTGGAATAAAATCGTGCAAGTCAGACATCACTCTATATACAAGTGTTGACGTTCAGCTGTATGCTCACTATAAACACCTCAATAGTCGACGCGCAGTGAGTCACAATTTCTCGTGTTCGAATTTCAAATCACTGTGCGTCGATATTTTTTCACTTCAAGTTGGATTCCACTGTGCGTCGGACAAACGCACAGACTATAAACGCACCTTAATAAATTTAGTGTCTGAAGAGACTGCATTATCCTCCTTTTCTGCAACAAATCGATCGCCAGACAAGTAAATTGCCTTTTGAAAGGGTTAGTGTCTAGCAATAAAGACTGTTTGATTCATGCATATAAAGTATTTGTAAGACCAATATTAGAATATAATTGTCAAATTTCCAGCCCAATTTTAAACGTGATATTGATTCCATCGAAAGAGTCCAACGATATTTCACTCGGCAAGTTTGTAAGATAATGAAATCTTCAAGTATCAAAAACGAAGTCACAGTCAACACAGCAAGAAGATATACAGAGGAAAAAAAGATAAGCACATGGAAAATTAAGAGCGAAAACAGCCAGCCATTGATAAACTAAGCCATTCCCTCTGATTATCGCGACACTGATGCGCTGCTAAAAATGAAATAATTTGCCTTCGTTTATCAGAAAATTTAGTGGTGTGTTTTACTCGTGTTTTTGCTAGTAGTTTGAGAAGAGTTGTATTTTCTGCAAACTGTTGGCATTATGATGCTATTTATTGCTATCGTTGCTAATGAACTACCATACATGTAAGTTTCATACATGATCAGTGTTATTTTTGTGAAACAATTAAACGTCTTTCGATTATAAAAAATCCAGTCGTTTTCAAGAGAAGTTGAAAAAGTCAGTTTTGCTTCTCAATCATGCGAAAAGAAAGGTTTCAATCAATTTATGTCGAATTCTGTCAATGCTTGCTTACCGATTGTCGATTATATCATTCCTTTTCACTTTGAGAACAGCTATAATCCATGCTAAAGTCAACATTGAAAGCATGTTGAAACAGGAATTGCTGATGTTATTTGTATTCGGAGGAAATCCCATCTGTTGTTGGAGTGAAAATGATCGCTTTCGATGTACTCAGCACATTGTCTTCATAGAAACTGAAGATTAAAGTTTCCCTGAAGATAATGTGATGAGGGCATCGAAAGCACTAAGAAACGAGTTCGTTTTCATCTTCACTTCAACAACAGAGAGATGGGATTTCCTCCAAATACAAATGTTGAAACAGACAGTTATTTTCTGTTTTGATTGAAAGAAACACCAAGAGCAACGAAATAATTGTTTAAGATTTATGTTTTGTTTGTCAGATAAAAATCAAGAACTGATATTTCGGCTATTTGTTGAATAATAATAATTATTGACAACCATTTTCAGATAAAAGGAAAGCTTCAAACTTAAATGCAGTCACACTCAGGGTTGGCACTACTCAAAACACCTCCTGGGTTTTTTGGTTTTGTTATTTTTCATCATAAATTGAAGAAATACGCTATGAAATGATACCAGAAAACATGTATTACGAAAATTAGCTTTAATTAGCTGGATCATCATGTCTTATATTTACAAATTAAACTGTATTGTCAGTTGTTAACGGCTCACTGACCTACTGGTCTTAAGTTCAAAAATTAGTTTAATTATCTTACGTTCGAAGAATGGCTGTGTGAAGAGAGCTAATGGTGTATCGCGGTTAAATGTAGTGATTGAAATAATTCGCATCTCATAAGGATTTGTAGATAATAGGGGTGTATTGTTGATGACGCTCGCTTCCTAAATTTGTTGTGAAAGCTCCTACAGGTTACGGGAGTTGCGCAATTTCCCAACGCGCGGTATAGATCAGTAGCGTTGGCTCACCGTCCGTGCTGCAATAGAGATGTAGTAAGAGGGGGAATTCGAAAATTTGTGAATTCTTCGCATTTTCATACATGTAAAATATTTGCAATATATTTTCCTTTTAGAACTCCAGTTCTCAATTCATTATAATTTCAGGTATGTGAATATGATAATGAGAAGTGATTGAACTAGCGATTTTGATCAGTAATTAATCGAAAGACAACCGAATGTACAAATATCAGTGGAATGGTATATATGCAACAGATATCTAACAAAATCCCAAAACCCCAAAGCCCAGTGGGGTTTTGGGTTTTTGTTAGCTACCCTGGGTTTTTGCCAACCCTGGTCACACCTCAATAGCACCAGCTTTATAACAAGCCCTCAAAAATCTCTTAAATGATACATAGGTGCGAGATACATGATTGATTTTATAGCAATCATGATGAGTTAGTTCTATTTTGAGAAAACGCAGTGTTTCTTTTGCCTTTCAAAAATTGTTCTTTCTAACTCTAGATTAAAAAGAATAATAGAGGTCAACATCGTCTATTTGTGATGTTTATCATGCGTCCTAAAATATGTTTACATGAATTTTTTCACACAGTACGCAAAATGGATGCATCAATGTCCATGCATTTTATTTTAACAACCCCAATATCCCTGACCAAGGTTGGGCAAAAACTTGTATTGGGTATTCCCAATATAAGTTTTGTGCCAAAACTTGGGGTCAAAACCCAAGCCCAAGTGTAAATAAATGAATGAAATCAAGTAAACGAAGTGCATTCTTTGTATTTTGTGCTGACATAAAGATTCTTCTATGGGCCAAAATTCCTATTGGGCCCATGAGAAGTGCGGTATAGTGGTAAACGATTTATTATTGCAATAATTGTAATTAGTAGCCTAAGTACATGTAATACGTCATAAAGTTTTCTTTTAATTTAACCTGTACATACTGACTAATTGAAGATCTTTGATTGACAAACTTGATAAGTATTACAGCCGCACAGTAAGTGCATGGTTAAACATATTTAGAATGCGAAATCGGAATGAATTTATCTTTGGATAAATGTCGGCTATCGGAGAAAGTTAAGGGTGCGAAGATGCAAAATATACAGAATATATAAAAATTCGATATGCACAAATGCAACAAAATACATGTAAGCTTACAGCAAGTACAATATGTACGAAGTTTGTGATATTTCAAAACAATTCCAGGCCACACACTCCACGCGTCCACCACAAAGATCACTGTTCTTCTCCATTCGTCTATGTTTTCCGCAGTTGTTCTTTATCTTCTCCAGTTCTCATCCGCTCTCCGTAAGTCTCCTCAGTTTCTCGAACGGATCCTGAATCTTCCTCTTTCCTGCGTTCTCTTGCCTCTTCATCTTATTCCACTCACATCGGATATCTGCCCTCGCTCATCCTTCCAACGTGTCCTGCCCATGCTTGTCTCTTTGCTTAAAATATCACAGTGCCAGGTCATTTGAGCATTGAATGAAAGGATGTCCTCAGACTTGAACAATTTAGGCACTAAATTCTTTGGCGGCCACATACAATGTGCTTCGCTCTACAGGGACTTATCAATACAGCTCCAAATTGTCCAAAATAGCTCATGACACCTAGAGCAGTTGAACTAGCTGAAGGATTACACAGCAGGTTACTGTGAGTTTATTTATCCTGGCTTTGTCCTGCGACTGACAATCACAAAATTTTGCACAACACCATTTCATTTGGGCATAAGAAGAGCATAGTCCGAGTCTTTCTATTTAATCTTTCACAGCATTGTAAAAACCATAAACCACGAGAGGTGGAGATGGGCTTTATTTGCGTACTAGCATGGCAATGATAGCGTAAACGAGGAATGGTAAATAACTTCGATGCTTAAGGTATTACTAATGAGAGTTATATGCATAAATCACACTAACCCATAGTAAAGGTTGGAAAAGTCAATGAAGAGAAAATGGTCGAGATCTCTTGTCTGATTGTGAACTTTGAGGCTAGCAGGGATAAAGGAATTCAGTTGACCTTGATCCAAATGGAATTGAATTAATATTTGTGGTGAGCTGTCTCATAATGTGCTTCTCAAGTAAATAGCAGTCAAACAATTGACCAGTATTAGGGGAAGCTCGGATATTATGAGCAGTCAGACAAAATAGTCACTTTAAGCCTATTTATCAGCGTTCGACTGCAATCTGTGACAGATTTCACTTGTTCACGTTTACTCGGTGCTCATTAGCTTGGACGGAGTGCTATAGAGCAGGGTTGGAACCAGCCGCCGGGCGGCCGTGCCGGTTTTAGTAGCGCCGGGCCCGGTCGCAAATTTTGAAGACTGGCCGGCCGGTTAATTTAATTAGACCCATGTCGACCGTTAACGACATTCAGTCCAGAATAATAAAAAGCAGGCAAATTTAACATAATTAGAGAGCATCTACAGGTATCTTTTGTAACAGAAACATTGCGAACTGTTCGTTAAAAAGTTGAAAAATGATTACCGCCAACTTACACATGTACTTCAACTCCTACTTATGCATTGTAGCATAAATATTGCGAACTGTTTTTTCAACTGTTGAAAAATGATTACCTCCAACTTGTATATGTAGTTCAAACCCTACTTTATCTATGGGATGGAGTTTCCAGAATCCTATATTCTAGCCTGTATGATTTTTGGAAGCATTGTGTATTCCTCAGCCTATCTACAGTATTGCAAAATTATTCCAGGCCTTGAATAATTTCACTACATGGGATTGTTTATATAGCACGTGGAACTTAGAGATGCAATGAATAATGGATTTGAATGCAACCTGAGGGCCTACTGTATCCGAGCATTAAATATTTGATCAGCATGCGACACATTTTTGATTGACGTTGTACAGGGACACTCACTGAAATGAAAAATTGATGACAAGTTTGGCGAGCTAATTGTTCCAGACTCCTATGCTTCAGCTTGCGGTCATCAATGTAAACTCAAAAGATCTGAATTTAAACTGTAGTGGAGAGAGTTCTCAATTGACGTCGCAAGTCACTGGAATTCCCTCACAAGTTAAGAAGAAATCTCACATCAGTGAATCACTTTAAATCAAGTTGATTGTGTTTGATTGACTTTGAAAATATAGTTTACATTATTATACTTTTTAAAGAAGACCTAAAGCTCATTAGACTAGTAAATAAGTCACTACGCGTATTACTGCTTATCGCACGACATGTTATCAAAGTTCGAGTAATTCCATTGTATGATAATGTATTGTAATAAGTAACTCTCGGTTATCCGGAGTATCGGGTGGCCTACCATTCATGCATTTCATGTAATTCCATGTGGTAATGAATTGAATTATGTCCAGTGTTGCCAACAGCTGCGCAAAATACGCACTGCGTATTCTTTTTACGATTTGCGCAAAAATGGTGCGTATTTTTCTGCCGATGCACACTTTTAAATATAAAATTGTAACATAATTACAAATTGATTATATTTCATGTGGAAATTGGGGCCCTGGTAAATGTGTTCTTGTTATTATGCCAATTATGTCGCTTTCATAATCAAGTTTATATGAACCATGAGAAACTGATTTTTTGTATTGTTTTATAGTTACATATACATTTTTTGCTACATGACTACACACACATTTAGCTTGTTCAGTAAAAAGAACTGTGTATCTTGAACAATGTGTGCTCGCGAAGGAGATTGAAGAATTCAAAACATCTCTGGCATTGTAATATTTTTCGATCTATACGTGTAATGCAGCCTATGAATAGAGACAGCTCTAAATTCCACAGCGAATATTGAATGCCATTAATGTGAATACATGTAACTCAAGTTTACGCCTGCCGCTCAGATCAATTTGCTCTCAGTTTTCATTGAATGAATTTTATGTTCATAATTGGATTCAAGTTATGTTCAGGAACAGTCTATCATTTTTGGTGTTACTGTAAAATCATAAATGTCCGACTTATATCAGACAAGTTAAAATAAAATGCATAAATTAGTCCCATATATATTTACTGTCATGAATTGTTTGAATATCGATTGATTCTCGATGTTAAGTGAATTGCGTAAAAATTATTGAACTGCGTATTTATTTTGCATTTGAAACGTTGTCAACACTGATTACGTCCGATGTCACAAGTTGACAAAAAAATGTCTGCCGATCAAAGCCTTAACCAACCGGTACAGGGACGCCAGCCACCGTCCCAACCCCGATCGGCCGGTTTTTAGGACACCGGCCCGTTACCGACCGGTTCCAACCCTGCTCTAGAGGATTCACTCAACTACCAGGAATAAAAATAATTATTTGTGGTGAACTGTTTGACAATGTGCTTCTTAAGTGGGGTTGCGATATTTTAAATATGATATTTTAAATGTGTATTTTAAATATGTTTTAAACATGGATAAAAAGACAATGTTTCTAATATGTTTTTGATGATGGTTTTGCTTATGATGTTGTGTAATTTTGCGCTTACAAACATGTTTTTTTTAAATATAGGCTTATTAGTTTACATTCCATCAATTTTATTAGCCTAAAAAAGTTTCTTATACAAATCCGGCTGCGTAAGAAACCAGTATGCAATTTATTAAAGTCATCGAATGTGGAGCGAATGAACAGCAAAATGGGATTTATACACTCCAAGAGTCGAAACAGACTTAAGTTAGATAAAGTCACGAAACTTACGAAAATTGCTTGCAGTCGGCAAGAAGTAGATTTTGACTCTGATTGTGTTGATTTTGATGATGAAAGTGAGCTTGAATGTGTTGAGATTCATGATGCCGAGTGAGTAGATCGTACATGTACTTCATTATCAAACGTGTGTGAAGTTAGCACCGCCACTCAGCACCGCCATCTTGAAAATGGAATGTGCCACTCAAATAAACCTAACAGATCGATGCATTTGGCGCCAGCATGTGCCACTCACTATTTTGAAAGAATTCCCCCTAGTTTAGGAGAAATCGCTGCTCGAAAGTTCGACATGGCGGTGATGTGAAGTTAGCACCGCCACTAAAATTTTTTTTCCAAAATACACAATTAAAACATACGAAACACGCACAACAGATAGAAGACCATCAAAAACATTGTGCCAGCAAGTTTCAGCACCTAAATCCCCGTACTTGCTGAGAAATTAGTCCCCAAAACCACAAAATGGCGGTGATGTGAAGTTGGCACCGCCACTGAAGTCTTTTTTTTTGAATGCGCAATTAAAACACGCGAGACAAGTACAACTGAGAGATGACCATCAAAAACATTGTGCCAGCAAGTTTCTTCTCGTAAGACGCCGTACTTGCGGAGAAATTAGTCCCGAAAAGCTAAATGCTCTGGCGGTGATGTGAAGTTATAGCACCGCCATCTTGAAAAATGGAATGTGCCAGTCAAACCAACGATCAGAATCGATCTAGATGGAGTGTGCCAGCATGTGCCACCCATTATTTTGAAAGAATTCCGCGTAGTTTAGGAAAAATCGCTGGTTGAAAGTTCGACATTGCGGTGATGTGAAGTTAGCACCGCCACTAAATTTTTTTTCCAAAATACGCAATTAAAACATACGAAGCAAGAACGGCAGATAGGAGACCATCCAAAACATTGTGCCAGCAAGTTTCTACTCCCAAGACGCCGTACTTGCTGAGAAATCAGTCCCCAAAACCACAAAATGGCGGTGATGTGAAGTTAGCACCGCCATCTAGAAAAATGCATGTGCCAGTCAAACCAACGGTCAGAATCGATCTAGATGGAGTGTGCCAGCATGTGCCACTCGTTGATTTCTCGAAAATCCCACCACAGTCGGTGGAAAACCAACCCGAAAGCTCAATGGCGGTGATGTGAAGTTGGCACCGCCACTGAATGTTTTTTCCAAAATTGGGACCACTCAATGGAGGTATTGTAAAATTTTCCACTTCAACATTAGACCGTTTGCTTACTGGCTATACAGATATCAATGCAAATACGAAAATCTCGACAGGTGAATACCGTCATGTCCCTGAACTGTTAACAGAAAGCTGAAGCTATTACTTTGTTCAAAACTCTGTAAGACAGTGAAGGCATTTGACGAGTATATGCAATGGCATAACTAGGAAGACTTACTTTCTTATTAAAGGCCATTGATGAATAGCATGCGATTCGTTTATGTTTCCCCGCATGAAGGAGGAGAGTTCGCGAATTACAACGGCAAAACTACTGGCAATGGTTTGAATTTTTCATTTGACCAACGACGTCCCATGATTGGTCAGTTTTCGGTTACCATATGATCAATATATCGATAAACATTTTCATTTGTTTGCCGTGGAAAATATATTCACGGCATGCGATTAATTACAGCCTGTACAATCAGTTCGGGGAATGATTTCTCCGCAAGTACGGCGTCTTGGGAGTATAAACTTGCTGGCACAATGTTTTTGATGGTCTCCTATCTGCCGTTTTTGCTTCGTATGTTTTAATTGCGTATTTTAAAAAAAGACTTCAGTGGCGGTGCTAACTTCACATCACCGCCATTTTGTGGTTTCGGGGACTGATTTCTCAGCAAGTACGGGGATTTAGGTGCTGAAACTTGCTGGCACAATGTTTTTGATGGTCTTCTATCTGTTGTGCGTGTTTCGTATGTTTTAATTGTGTATTTTGGAAAAAAAATTTTAGTGGCGGTGCTAAGTTAACATCACCGCCATGTCGAACTTTCAACCAGCGATTTTTCCTAAACTAGGCGGAATTCTTTCAAAATAGTGAGTGGCACATGCTGGCACACTCCATCTAGATCGATTCTGATCGTTGGTTTGACTGGCACATTCCATTTTCAAGATGGCGGTGCTAACTTCACACACGCCATTATCAACTGCTTTTTGCCTACTGAATTGACATAATCAACTGCTTTATTGTAATTGCGATTTGTTTTCCATCCGATACGGTTGTTTTGTTTTGTTTTTCTTTTGTAACGATACAATATTTAAATTAACGATGACTTTTCTGTCATTGTTCACCGTATATATGTATCTAACCAAAGTCATAGTTTTCTTTCTTATATAATTGACATGGTGTAATCCTTTTCAAAAATCAAACATTGCGATAAATGAATTGAAAATGAAATGATAAGGCATCTGAAATAAAGCATGAAATACATTACAGATGCCTATTTGCGTATTCCGTAAAAGTGTTTATGAAAATATTGCTTAATTCTCGACCATCATAAAAAAACAAAAGAAAACATAAAATATATTTAAAATATGGTCGATAAAAAAACATTTTTTTGCATCCCTATTCTTAAGTAAATAGCAGTTAAACGATTGACTAGTATTCGGCCTATAAACCTTCATGACAAGTGAAGCAGTCAGTAATGCTGAAATTGGACGAAATTTATTGTTTTTCGGTTATTGTTACTCTTGTTGTAATATACGGTATCCAAATATCAGTGACATGCAGCGATTGTTGAGTTCATGAAAAAATCGAGAACTACGTCCAGATCAAGTTCACGAAATTCAACGATGAACGCCATTCAGTTCAAGTTAGCAATAACTCCTCGTTCAGTTCATTTTCATTTCGAAAGTGGTCTAGAAAATTCAATTTGATTTCAACGATATCAATCAAACTAATTGGTTCGTAGCCTCTTCATTACTTAAAAGCATAATGCTGGCTTTGAATTACTGATAACTTGCTTCAGTAGTTTAGCTTGACGGTTAATGCTATGTTGTCCTGGAGGATGAAGGTATCGGATTCTCTTACGCGGGTTCTTCAATTGAGCACTTATGTCGTTCTGTCGCTCGTCGATAGCTCAGTTGGTAGAGCGTTGGCCTAGAATGCCAGAGGTCGGTGGTATAAATGCACCAAGACGCGCAGCTATTTTCCGTCTGTTAAATTACACGTCTACATGTACATGCATTTTCAATGTAGGATGTTGCGACCTAGAACATCAGCAAAATTTGGAGAATTCCTAAGTCGGTCTTGCTAGCACAAATTTCATCCTCTTTGCCTAATGGCAATTGTGCTAAGCACTACTTGTGTATCTGAAGTGCCTGGTACAACCAGCAGCCATTTCTTAACATCAGTCTGGAAACAGGCAGACTATTATTGTCGAAATAAATATTCGCATATATTTAACGGAGCCTAAAATTGGTGATTATTATTAACGTACATGTAGATACAGCATACAGTGAAACCTCCCTTCTCGACCACCTCTATGATAAAACCTTTTTGGGTACTGCCCTGAAAAATAATGATGTAATAATTTGATACAGACCACCTCAATATTTGAACGAATTTCATGTGCTCATAGGTGGTCCTCTTTTGTAGGTTTCCCTGTATTTTGTTTATTTCTAAATACAATATGTTCGCTCGGACTTAAATTTAGTCATTCGTGAAAATAAGGAGATTTTTCTCGAGCTAATTTCATTATTTCAAAACCGCAATTTTTTAGAGCAGAACTGATGATGCATCAGTTCTGTTCTGACCTAGTGAAATATAAGAGTAGGTAAGCAGTATTACCAATGTCGTTCGCATAATGCACTTATCAAATAAATTCGGCATCTAATCGGGAATATCTATTGAAGATTATTACTTGAGTTGAGAGAAGTGGCAAAGTTCTTATCTTCGTTTCCAATTCTCGTTTGCTGATATCATTTGTCTCATACATACTACATTCATGAATTCGAATTCATGGTTAATAGAGTATGAAAGTGCATTGTTTAGGGAATTACATATTCAAATTGTCACATTGTCCTCACTGACGGTCAGCAATGTCAGATATCTTCGAAAGTCAATTATTTCTCTGCGCGTGTCAGGCAGGAGTGTAGGAAGTAGTGCGAGCCATTAAACGGCTTGGCGCGGACTAGATTTTCCTATTTCTCAAGCAAGACTTGATCCATATGATCCTATCACTCAGCTGGCCTGTGCTGTCCCTTGTCTGTCACAAAAGGCTGACTGTTTTTCCATGACCTATTGTTCGATCGACTGAGTGCCATGATGAGCATTACAAGATACTTCGAGTTTTCCTTTCTTGATAATCAAAGAGAAGACTATTTGACTGTCTAATTCTGTGTGCGGAATACTAGCTAAGCAAATTTAGAGTTTGAAAAACAAGAGTTATCAATGTTGAACAATCATTGATCGAACTACTCAATGATGATCTATTAGTTACTTTTATGGCATTAGACAACTCTTTCCTGAGAGGAAGAAAAACGCATGCGTATTCTCTTGTCGATTGTCACATTGATTCAATATTTCCTCAATTGGAAAAGCAGGAGATCCTTCTTCTAACAGAAATTAAGTTTGACGAGGGATTCGCATAAACCTGTAAATTGAACATTACTGACTGCATGGCAACTTTATTTGAATGAAAAATTAATCAATTTCCTTAAATAATTCAAATATATTTTTAGTGCTTACTGCTCATGCTGTCATGGAGTTCTCTTCGTTGTTACAGTCATCCACTTATTCTCATTATAAAATTATTGTAGATTATTCATTTCTTCCACAGCCATCGGATTTGATGAACATGCAAGATTGTAATCTTCAATGTCTGCCAGAGAATTACCAAATGAAGTATTACTTCTATCATGGTCTATCGTGGCCGCAGTTATCTTACGTGGCCGAGAACGATGACGGAGAAATTGTTGGATATGTCCTGGCAAAAATGTGAGCTCAGAATTTTTTCATTATTTCTATTATTATCCTATTTCTTAAATAAAACATCATTTTATTTAGGGAGGAGGATCCTGAAGATGTGCCTCACGGACACATTACATCCTTGGCTGTCAGAAGAACTTATCGTCGACTGGGCTTGGCACAGAAATTGATGAATCAAGCGTCACGAGCAATGGTGGAAACATTTCACTCACGCTACGTTTCACTTCACGTGCGAATAAGCAATCGTGCAGCTCTGCATCTGTACAAAAACACATTGGGTTTCGTGTAAGTTTGCTCAAGCAAGATATTTCAAATTTATAGTAGCGGTTTGTTAACTAACAGTATTGTTGTAAAAGGAAATGCCATCGTCAATTATAGCAAATGTTGATGGAATATTTCCATTTTCTGTTGTAGCCTATAAGCCCTAATTAATTAGCCGCATTTGATAACAGCGGACAAAAGTGTTCGTCATTGCCTGCATTTAAGAAATTCCCTCAGAAAATCAGAAATTACCAGTTCTTAAGGTGAAACGACTTTATTTGCATGATATCGTGGATGAAGTCCAAATCGTCCTAAGATTTGGTAATTTCTGATTTTCTGAGGGAATTTCTAAAATGCAAACCATGACGAACACGTTAGTCCGCCGTAGTAAAATGCAGTGACACAATGAAATATTTTTTTCTTTCTTGGGTGGGAATGAGAGCATCAGCTAAATGCTAATTTTTATTCGCGGCTCATTTAGGATGTCATGATTCAAATAATGAAAGTACTGTTATAATAAAGTTCGCAGACAACGTAAGTTCCTTAGTAGTGCCAATTAACAGGAATCATAGAGATACTCAATTGAAACAGGAGAAATATCAGCACTACACAAAGTGGTATCAGGACTCCATAAACAAATATATAACGAAGAGCATGTTTTTCAATAGGGGAAGTCACACAGTTTGCTGTACGCCGGAATGGAAGTAGTGTAATAATAATTCGCTTTCATATTTTTTCTTATTTGAATTCACTCTGTTCATTTCGTACATGTAGTTTGTCTTCCATGACATAAAATTGGCATTGCTGTATGTCACGCATTGAAAAAATAAAAATGAAAATGAAAGTTCAATGATAACAGCGATGATGACTAATCATTCTAGTTTTTGGTTGTTGATATTTTTTGATGGGTTTGCTAATAAATGTACATGTACAATTGTGCACGTGGTACAATGTGGATCGGAGATGTACGTGTTTTTCATGGATTTGTTACTATACATAGCTACTTTTCATTTTTTAAGTCTTAATGAATTTGCTAATCATATGCGCATAGGCTATTTTTTTATTGATAAATTTGCGAATAAGGTTATGGATATGTTCAAATGTATGCTTCCTCCTTTGTTTGTGTCCGAATGAAAAGTTTTCTGCATATGTTACTCTATCTGAATATGATACTCGGAGGAAACCGAAAGTATTCGGGACTTCAAAATTACTTTTTGTTTGCCAATATCGGGCCCTGGGATTTCCTCTGAAACAAACAATGCTTCATCCTTGATGAGTTTTACAGATTCTCTTGCGTACACTTATGAATTGATAGATGCGGTGATCCGTTTTTATCGATTTGCAATTGAAAAAATAGCTACTTGGCCCGCAAGTTAATTATTTGCCGCGAACATGAAAACATTGCTCGAGATTATCTTCATTTTTCAAGCATAAAGTGAAAGCACTCCCTCTTTTTTATAATCGTCTATTGGTCTGTTGGTAAAGGTTAAAATAAAATAACGTGATAGTACCCTGACGTTTCGTCCTGCAAGGACTTGTTCACAGGTTTGACAAAGCCGAGTGCTTTCACTTCATGTTTGAAAAATGAAGATAACTTATCACCTCCCGTGCATCGTCATCAACCATTGCTCGAGAGCTGACAATAAAGTTTTCACGAATTCGGATTGCGCTATTCTTTCATTCGTGAGTTACCAAGCTTCGAGAGCGAAATACTTGTGTCCGCCAAAGTTTTCTTTTCACATAGAGACTAAAACATTAAGGAAGGACCTGCTTATTTCCGATTTTCATCATCAGCTTATATAGCAATGATTACTGTCATTCTCAGCAAGATGTTTAACTCTTTGTGAGATGACTTCCCTATAACTTTCCTATGATGTTTTCACTAATTGCGCTAGGCAAAAAACACATTTTCAAAACGGTGTTGTTTTAGTATGAATTACGAATTAAGTGCGCACTCATTATTGGTCTTGCTCCCTCCTGTATGCAAACGTGCGCAGTTCATCCAGCACCCATCCCAACCCTGATTGGGTGCGCCATGTAAATGGACGATCCCTTATGATGAAAAATAAGCATCTCAAGCTCCTATGAGCATATTTTAGTCATGACTAGCTACCTGAATTCATAATCATGACTAGGCTGCACAAGTGTGCATTCGGCCCAAAGTAATGAAAATTTTGATTAAAGTTTTCTCAACTGAAGCATATCATGTGGATAATTTTTTCATATGGTATCCTGAACATCAAGAAAGAAGAATCTAGTTCCCATACACGTAAGCAATCGACGGTGAACAATTTGTTAATACCTATGATCGGCAATGATATCCTTTTACTTTTTTATAATGAAAATATACCATTTTTTGTGAAATTTACGTAGGCCTGCACCGTAAATGGATCTGGTCATACTGCTAGCATGCTACTATTACTTCTCTTAGCAATGAAGTTAAAATTAGAGTGCATACAGCATCGATATATTCCAAATAATGGAAGGCCGAATAAAGCAGTTTACTCGTAGTCATACAAAGCTTCTTGTATATCAAATATGGCCTACGGACTAGACATCGCAAGTTTCGACTTGAGCTTTATGCACTCGAATTACAAATATGCCTACAAAATGCAGTTGGTTAGGCCAACAGTATCTAAAGTACGAAAAAAAGGTAAAAATATTTAGATTACAGTCAAGACTTAAAAACATCAAGACAGTTATTTACGAGTTCAATGTTCAATCATAAGCCCAGTGGAAGTCTGAGGTAACAAGCAATACGAGTATATGAGATATACACAGTGCATGTAGAGCTGATCCCAGAAAACGGCCGTTTTTATTAACCGGAATCTTAATTATCCAAGTCCGAAATGTCGAGCTTTGACCGTGCTCGTATTTCCAAATTTCAAAGCTTCGTTACTAACAATTTACGTTTATATATTATTCACTAGCTTATATTATACTCGTATTATAGAAACCACGACAAGTCGGAGGAAACAAATTCAAAATAGTGTTTTTAAACTAGCATTGTTTGACAATCTGTGTGATAGACGGACTGACAGACAATAGCCTGTTGCTTTTCGCTACATGAATCAACCAGTGGGGAAGGACATGGATAGAACAAACGAAAGAGACTCAATTTTCTTCAATACAAAATGCGAAGAATCTATGGTTAGAAAATATAATAGAACAAAAATTTTTCATGATATCATTTTATGTTATTTTTCAAAAATAAAATGATTTAAAATGATATCATTTTATCATGGCCGATCTTTGGTTTAAACTCACATGATGGAGTTAACTATAAATTCATTTTGTTTGTTTTAGAGCATGTCACAGCTAGCAATGACTTTATCAGTTTTCTTTAACTTGCCGAAATTTCACTCGCGCTGTTTCTGAAAAAGCTATTCATTATATTGGTTTGAATGAGTCAATGTATCCGATCGTTGAATAAGTCTGAAATTGAGATCTAGAGAGAACTCAATTTGATAGAAAGTTTTCGAAAGCAAAGTAATGTATTAATTTCTCAATCCATGATTCCCACAAAGCAATAGCTTGAGTTTCGTTAATGCTACATTTCATTCTACATGGCAATGAAGTTGCAATTTCTTACGATTGATTTTCGGGTATTCATTGAGAAACTTCTACCAATTCATAATTTTTGTTATAGGATCAGCGACATAGAACCCAAGTATTACGCGGATGGAGAAGATGCATATGCCATGAAGAGAGATTTGAACGAATTCTGGGAAAAGGTGAGACACTATCTCAATATTATCGAAGTCTTATCGTAGACACAACGATCGATATCAAATTTGATATTTTCTTCTATTATTGATTTTTCGGCGTAGGCAAATAGCGGGGACTCATTTCATTATTGCATGACATTTCAAATGATAAGATGATGGATGAAGATAAAGTCATTCAATACATCTCCTTTATTTGATGCTTGTTTCATTCTATTCGACTGATCCGGAAGACTGAAATGAAAACACTAAATGCTTATCCCGTCTCCTGGCAACAGCAGTCGTCATATCCCATTAGAAGAACTGAATAATCGATTCTCTCAGCTTTGCCCATAGGAATTCTTCATGTAAGAAGCAGGGATATTTCACAACATCCTCTGGTAATGCGGTTTCATAATATTTGTCAATTGTCTCCAGTTTCTTGACTTACCGTAAATATGTGGAACTGAATTGTGTTAAGTGCGAGATGATAACCCAAAGCGTAAGAAATCAAACTTCGATAAATGCAACGCAATATATAAAATACCATGTCAAAATGCAATTCAGAATACATTGGACAGACAAGTAAACAACTTAAAACTCGCATTCATAAACACATCTGGCAGCACGAAGAATTGATCCAAGATCGCAAATTTCAACACATATTCAAGATACAGGTCATAATTTCAACTGAAAACAGACCATAAGTTTGGATACATCTCAACATCGCCATGGACGACTGTTTATGGAAGCATGGTATTCTAACAATAATTCCATCAATCGCCATATCGATTTTGATAATATGTATGTTGACGTTCGTCAACATTTAAGTGTAATTAGGATAGCTATATTTTTATTTTCATCAAAATTTCTGAATAATGTTTTGTAATACTTATATCACCTTATCTTGCCTGATGACGTGCTGCAGTTGCAATAACAAAAATTAATTTATCTTGATTGAGCTATTTTCATAAATAGATCGAAAAATATAAATCAATATATATAATTAAACGGAGACGTTCAAATATATATATATATATAAAAAGATAAGGCGATGAAATCGAAAACACGTCTTTGCGTAACCGGTTTCTGTGGTTTATTGATGGTTGCCACTTCATAACAGACGCAAATGAATAAAATAAAATGAGCTCATAGACAGTTTAAGGGAGGTTTGAATTTCAATATGAAATATCTCTCTTTTGCCTCCCTATGAGCTCTGTCTGACAACTGAAATACAGGCGCAGCTTCAAACTTCATTTCTTGATTGCTGCAACACTCTCTGATGTGCTTGCTAACATACAACACAGAGATATTTGAATTGTTTATGTGTTGGCGGTGAACGGTGAAATCGGTTCCGAATGATATCACCATTGAATTATCAATTTTATCGAAATTCGCACATTTCGGTGCACCGCGCAGAGCCCTAGACATACTTAAGAAGCAGTTCTCTTAAACATGCTTTTGAATACGGTATGTTAACTGAGATCCCAGTAATTGGTGAGTTGTTTGCCAATCTAGTACCGGTATCTAATAGTCCATTAAGACACATTGATGATGTTTTATTCAAATCGAGAGCATAGGCAAGTGAAGCAGTAATTCTACTGTCTATCCATAGTTTACTAGAGAGACGAGATGGAAAGTGTAGAATGTTGAATTATGCAGTTGTCAACAAATAAAGTTAACTTGCGAATCCTGTTATCGACATTGCAGGTGCTTTATTTCACCCATTTAAACAGCTTTTGAGGTTGCAGACACATTTAAGAAGCTATTATAATTGAAAAGAAACGAATCAAAATGCTGGAATATAGAAACAAAAGACGTTATGTTTTGAGGAACATGTTTTTTTAAAACCCTGTTGGTGAGTCATAGACTCGAATATTTGCCAATGGTGATCATGACTAGATAACGCATGAATGATACTTCACGCATAATTGCATGTATATTATATCTGAATATAAGCCTTAAAATTGATAAAATATCAAAGTTTGGACTGAAAACCTTGGAATATGGCTAGAGACGATAGTGGAAAACTCTGAAATTTTGATTGATACATTGACATGTAAAAATGGAAATTTGGTTACGAAGAGCCGGCAATTTGATCTGTCGTTTATCTAATTTCATTGTTGTTAATTAAGATATCCTAAACGGTGTGAGCAATCAAGTGTAGTTCCTGACTAGAATATGTCTGTCGGTTTTTCATTTTTGCAACCTTTTTTGTTCGCATTTGTCGCCTTCGGTCTAGCGCACTGTTCTGTCCAATCGTACTTTGAGGCAAATGATAGTATCACTTTTCTATTATCACTGTTCGACGTATCTCGTAACAGACCCGGACATTATCTGCTTGCAATTACGACTAGGAGTGTTCCGGATATTCTATGCTTTTGATGTTTTGACTCGCAAGCAGTAATTCTGAAGTTGACTTAAATTTAAATGATTTGACTCTTCTTTCAGTTCGGGCCGAAGGATATACCGTTCCGGGAAACAAAGGGTAAAGGTGGAGGCAGCAGCGATCTTTAACTTAAACCTTACGAACAATGTTTTGTATTTGAACACCAAATAAAGCTCTTTACTGAATTATCTGACTTTGATTTCCGAAAGCATTTTTGATTATGTATGATAGAGGCGGTTACTGAATAAACAGTCTTCTATATGGCAAAATAATTAAACGAGTTCAAGCTTGCCAAAAGAAATCTAAAACAGCCACTGTTCGACAGAGATGGCTAACTGCGTCACCTCACACACATGTATGAGCTGCGTGATAGTGGTTATTATCATCGGTTACGTTCAGGTTGACTACAAACTAAACAACAAGTGGTCGGCATATCTGCTCTGCAAAGCTGATCAAGAATTGCTCATCCTTAATCGATCTCGTTGGTACTCGCAACCCTTCACACACAAAAGTGATGATTCAAAAAACGTGTAAATAGGGATGCTTGTGTGGTCTTGAGCTCTGCAATCCCAAAGTAGCTCAAAAGTTATGCATTTTTGAAGCATTTGCAAAAACTTAGTGCACATTCTTACAAAATGCGACTATTAGGTAAGTACCAATACTACAACTGATTTGATTGCAAGCCATGCCTTAACCATATGCATGTTTCAACGGAGCGCCGTTATCATCGGGACACCAGACAGAAAGTAAAACTTATTTATATCGTTTTTTCGTATAGTAGAAAAGCTCATTGACAACAATCAATATAACAAGGACGCAATGTACACAGGACTTAGTTTTACCTGAAAACGGCCATACAACAATAGTTCATCGCCCAAGTAGTGACATGCGATAGCAGACTAAGGCGTATGCACTATCATTGACGATCTTGTGCATATTGTTCACCAACGGCTCAGCCAAGTAATTTTACAAAACCAGTGAACATGATAAATCTGTAGAGGGCTAAATTTCGAACACTTGTTGCCGTAAGTCAATCCTCGCTAAGTACTTATCTTTTGATCATTCAGGCGTCTTCTAAGAAATTACAGAAAAACTGACTGATTGAAGGGCAAACGTGAATTTTTGGATTTGATCATATTCATTAGCTAATTAATGAGTGTGAGCTAATGTCACCATCGGTTTCATGAGAGGTCAAGCGCTGATGCTATACATCAAAAATGTAACTAGTCTAGACATGTTGTTGACTGTCGAACACCACCACTTAAACCGTGACTTGTAAACCAAAATATCGGCGATCTTGAATTTTGCTATCTCTCTTTAATTATCACAAAATCATAGGCATCATTAAAACTCATTTGAGTCCACGGTCGTCATTTAACGAATAAACTTTTAGTCCCTCTGCGATTCTATTGAACGTTGTCATGCACTAATACAATGATTTCGTTGAAGCAATGAGCCCATTGATATACAGTATACTAGGCGGCAAGAATGTATATTTTTACGATTTCTCCTAAATACAGGGTGTCATTCCAGTGGTCGGGCCAGCTGCAAAAATTTTCGCACTGCGAAAATGTTAAAAAAAGTTAGCTCGCTGCGAAAAAAATTGACCTGATCCTGCGAAAAATTGAAACTTTGTAATTCTTACATTTAAATGGACCTGTTGTCTAGCAGAATAAATACTGGTCTAAGCTTACTGGATGGAAAAGGCCAATGAATCAGGATGGATTCATTGGCACACAAGTTTTCGGTCTAAGACCTTCGTCTGTTGCAGAAATAATGTGATCATAAGATTAATTCGGCTACCAATTATTCTTGCAATTTCCTGCAAACAGATGTCAAAATCTGATGCTTGTGCAGTCGCCACTGATCGACTTCAGTTCCTCCACGTGCCAGGAAATTTGGGATGGACCTACACCCTCAAGCTCGATGCATTCCGAGACGCAGAGAATTGATGGGAAATATCAGTGCATTATTAATTAATGGACCAAGCAAGCCAGCTGCGTGAGGAGCAGGAGAGAGTCAATGGAAAGAGAATATCATACTCAGAGACATCATGCTCAAGGTTTTCATTTACAGGATTGCTGCATCTTTACAAGTTAAGATTTCCGCACTGCTAAATTTCTGCCTCATCCGTTTTTTCTCTTTCGATCCGTAATTATTACTTGTTTTCTTTTGATGAGGACTTCTACTTTCTGTCAAATGCTGATTGGTTTATTTCCTTTTGTTGTGACCTTCCTGCGTCAGCGCCTGTTACAAACTGGAGCGGATCATAACTTAAACGATCATAAACTTAAACGACATGCAATAACAAGAATTTTTGTTAGTGGTTTAGTTGTAAGGTTAGTGACTTTTGGCTATATTTGCTACATCACATATGTACTAGTTGATAAGATGGATTCGGTGACAAAATGCTAGTTTCATAATTCAGGTAGGTTAGTATTAACAAAATGGCTCCTAAAAAAACAATATATGGCAGTAGTAGCGAGTTTATGTAATCAGATATTTGCGAAAAATCTTTGGTGAGTCATTAATGACGGAACGTAGTTACTTTCGAAAAATCTGTCTTATTACAAGAAAGCACTTGGTTGCGGAGATCGTACAAGACATTTTGAAAAATCAGTTTCTCCCGACAGATGTTGTGCGTTGGTCAAGTTTTGATGAGAGCGGTGTTTTACTCTTCATAATCATGAAATATGATGCTATAATTTGCTGGCATTAGTAGACCTGCGAAAATTGTGTAGAACTGCGAAAAAGATGGAAAAATCTCCGGCCCGACCACTGGGTCATTCCACGACGATTCACCCAGTGGCACATGGCACTTACCATTTGATTTCACTCATTCATGGATATATATGGAAAGTCATATTTTGCTCTATTGCAATATATCAAAGTTTCATATGTAATATTTATCAAAGGGAATAATTTCTTAATGCAAACAACTTAACGTTTTCAAGTACTTTTGTGCTACTTACTTCTCGATACTACTTATTTAATGTTGACATCATATACTGAAAAAATGTGCAAAATCAAAATTGGCCAATTTATACCACTTCAGCTATCGTGTACCTGATCAAATTTCTTCTACAAGTAGTTGAGCATGTTTCTGAGTTTCAGTATTAATTTGAAGTGAAAACTGGCATATAGAAAAAAGCTAGCCCAGCCTGAAAACAGTCATTTTCTGCTTTTTTTGAAAAATCAATTTTTTTGAACGCCCGGTGTAGCTTTCTTTATTCTGGTTGCCGCTTAAGATCACAGCTGTGAACCACACTGATATACAGCACCACAATTATTATGGTTACTACGGGTAACAAGAATATAGAAAGTCGTGATATTAGTTTAAATTTCTTGTGTTTTTTCCGTGGACACTGTTTCTTCACCGCCTTGTAGATCCGTTCTACATGCCAGTTACCCATAGAAATTCATGCAAGAATTCCTTTATACCGAGCTGATGCTGCATGCAAAGTTTGGTTGAGTAACGAATCTACAGAAAAAAGTTACAACTGCGTGAAAATTCAAATTTTCCAATTTTGGGAAAAAAAATCAAATTTCTAAAAATAGCTCTAGATCCCGCTATATTGAAAATTGGAAGCTAATATTTCAGATTTGGTGTTTTCTATTGCATGACAAACATATATCCATGAATGAGTGAAATCAAATGGTAAGTGCCATGTGCCACTGGGTGAATCGTCGTGGAATGACCCGGGGACATGTAAATTACAGAAACTGACCGCTACAGAATATAATCATTCTTGGTGTATCTTCGCGTTGTTAGAGGTAATTTCCAGGTAAGAAGCTCGAAATATATCTGATATCTATGAGAGATACCAATTGAATATATTAGAGGCTTAATTTTACTTGACATTCAATTTTTGGTCAATGACAGAGACCATGAGATACAGTTGTCGTCACTTGACGACCGTGGTCTCATCCGATATAACCAGAGCATTTTGTCGCAGTAAGTCTTCGCACAATCCTTGGAGTTTGTTTCATTGATGCAGAAAGAGAATTATGGAACGTCGCACCTATTGTGTTTATCATTTTTAATCTTTATCACACGACAATCTTTATCTTGTGCTCCGCCCTCCGATTTTTACATTTTTGCACTCCGCGCTCCGGGAAAGTGGTATTGCGCTCCGGAGCAGGGACTGCACATGTTTACCTCTCTTCATGAGACAATGCGAATGAAGTAATGATTTTATGATTCAGCAATTTTGAAGTATAATAGCCAATCACAGTCACTTTTTATATTGATTTTTCATCTCATCAAGTCTTGTTTATGTTGTCTCCTTGATATATTGATGACAGCTTGTCTGCTTCTGTTAAAAGCACAGCTTGTCAAAAGCTTGTGGTCTCTGTCAGAAAGCCTTTATAGCCTACAACGCTGATTCCCATTTTATGTTCCAAATATTTTGAATCAGCAACTTCATTCAATACTCGTTCAAATAATGCCGATAAAGCTTACTGAGAGTTGGTTATAAAGCGAAATATACTCACTGTTGTTTTTTTACATAAAACATACCTGTCGGTTTCTTGAGGCGTTGTAGCTATAAAGCGTCTAGCGTTGTAGCGTTAAAGCGTAGGCTATATTACAGCTTTGTGGGCTATATTTAGGCTTTCTGACAGAAGCCACAAACTTTTGACAAGCTGTGCTTTTGACAGAAGCAGACCAGCTGCCATCAATGTAACAAGGAGACAACATAAACAAGACTTGGTGAGATGAAAAATCAATATTTTAGTCTTGAAATCTGCACATAATCTATAATCACGAAATCTTACTAAGGCACTAGTAGTATATTTTCTGTACCGTAATTAGTGAAAGAAGATTGAATTATATGTTTTGCTAATTTAATGTCTTGTTTTCAAAGCAAACATTTCATCCACCACATTTTCTGACTTTTTTTCAACAGCAGCATGTACAATTGCAATGTCATTCCTTTCTGGTGATTCTGCTCTAATAATCTGGATTCTGCGTTTTCTAGAGAGGTAGATGTTTATATTTTTATTTGTAAATGTGTAGTTGCTTGCTGAGCTTCAATTATCAATAACAAAATCGTGAACCTTTGTGATTGATAAACGTCTGTCTAGGCACATCAAGGTGCTAGCACAATTTCAGTACGATTCGGTGATGGCATGCGCCTTCAAGTTAAAGATCACAGTAGCTATTGGCCAGCGTAATAGTTGATTGATGTGGAAGACATTCATGGCCACTATGTATTCTGTATTTGTAGCAGTGTGTTTACATTTTACAAAGTGTAAATTACAGCTTATCTGTCTTACGTCTGAGTTTTACAGATGAGAAATGAACTCATGGGAAGAGTCGCAAAAATTGATTCGTGAATGTGTGAGGGTTAAGAATTATGTTGAAAAGCTAAAGGGATGTCAACATAACATCCTTGACAAAGCAAGATGCATGTGAAGCCGGTTATAGGTTAATGCACAAATCGACTCACTACATGTTACAGTAGTAACCACTTACTTATATGGTAAAGGTGAACACCAGTGTTTTCAGCTCACAGAATATGCAAGTTTAATCAAGTTAAAGCAAATTACAAAAACCTAAGGAGATATCTAGCAAGTCCCAATATCCCGCCCTCAATCACCAAAAATGGAAAGGAGCGGACAAAATAGAAAATCTTGGAGTTCTCCACTCTCGTAAATTTAGTCTCTAGGCTTTTGTTCATTGACATAAGCTTCAATTCAAAATAGTAGTAAGTGTCAGTAGGGCAACTGTCTTATTATTCAGACCACTCACAAGGATGCACGCTCTGTCCTGCTTTTCTTGCCATTTGTCGGTCTACAATTGGTCTAAGTATTCTTTGTGATTTTTTTCAATCTGAACACTTACATTCAATATAAATATAAAGTCATTAAATTAAAATACATAAAATGGCCATTCAGTCAGTAGCCTACACTTCTAAGCAACAAAATTTAGATCGATGATTAAGTCGATAGAGGCTTCCTCTGACTGAAGCAGCATTATCACGCTGCACGGCAAGACTCAATCGTTGAGTCAGTTGGCCGTTGTTAGAGGGTCACCTGACTTGCTTCCGATCTGTCCAACAAGAAGGTTGGCACCTGGTCCGAACGAACCTAGGGTCTCAATTGAAATTCCCCTGAAGTCATATGAATCCATAAGAATTTCATACTTCAAGGATTTCTTCGTCTCTGCCTCTTTTGCCACTGAACCCGCCTTCCCATCAGGGATGCGGAGTCCTATCATTTCTCATAGGACTCCGACTCCGGGTGGCAGGCATATATAGAGCCTATTTTTTTTGAAGATTAACTGGTAGCCTACATCATAGATAGGCTTACCTGAACCTATTTTTAGTGATCATTGCTGTATCAATTATCAATCATTTTCTATGGAAGTTTGTCAAATGTCGCTTTAAGTTGGATGCATACGATTCGGCTCCTCCCATCTTGTTGATTTGTACTTCACAAGGCTTTTCTCCAGTCTCTACCAGGTAGGAAAATCCCCCATCCTTCTCCAAAAACTATGAGTACACTTTCGATTTGAATATGCGCTTTAGAGGAGCCATTACACACGATTAACATGAGGGCAAGAGGTAATGTTCTCAAGCAAACTGGTACATATATTCATTTTTGTTTCTGATGTGAACTTCGGTGCGTATATGTGATCGAGGATAGGAATGTTTGTCTTCTCTACTAAATCACGGAGTGAAAAGACAATCCTTTTTTCACTATCACGGTTCATTCCCTCAACTTTTACAAGCTTTGCATGCAGCAGTGTCTCTTTACTTTTGTTTGACAGAGAAAGTTGACATCAAGACACTGACAGCTATGCACGAGGATAAATGATTTGTTTGTATTATATTTTCGGTCTAGTTAGCTATAGTCCGGAGTCCTATAATTTGATAGGACTCCGACTCCACCAAAAATGATAGAACTCCGACTCCGACTCCGCATCCCTGCTTTCCATTGACAACATGTACATGTAAATGAGAGGCTGCTAAGGGGCAGCAATATGTGAAATCTCAAACAAGCGGTTTCCTTTTCACTAATGGGATAATGTACATGCCATTAGACCGCTTGCTATCACATTGTATGAGACCAGAAGGTTCAAGAATGGCTGGTGTGCTGATAGAATTCAGTGTCTTTAATTTGTTTTATAAACTATGTATAGAGGCTCATGAATAAACTTCTGTTGGCAGTCCTAAAATGTGTCTATTTGTGATATCAGGTTTTGAAATTGAATTAAGGCTATCAACTCTCTATACTTTTTCTGGATTATTCAGTCATTCAAACAATATTCAAAGTTGCTGATTGCTTTAATAAATGGTTGGCAATCAAAATTAATGATTTGATTAAATTTCAATTAAATTTTATTTTCTTCTGGCTGATGTTTTAGGCAATTGAGTGAGGCCACTATCTTTGGATTATGTCATTGAATACCGCACTTGTAAAGTTGTGCTGTATGCAGACAAAATTGTCGACTGAAGAGTGCAATTGTCTCCCGTCTGTCATAAAGTGCCAGTACAGCAAAGAGATGCAAAGTTTTAGCCATAGAGTGTGTTGGTAGTGTCGACTCAAAAAAGTATCTGTATACAGTAAAAATTTTGATATGAAAAGATTCAGTTTTTTGCGGAGATTACGTTCTTTAGGTCCAAAAAAGTTTTTGAGTAGTTTTGAAAAAATAGAATTTTGCCAATTTATATACTACCGATATGACGCCCCTTTATAAGTAGTATGAAGCAAGTTGGATATCAAGAAGAATGAATATTTGCTAGCAAGCATCGCAGCTAAGCGGAAATTATGCTGATAATCAAGGAAATCTAATGAAAGGCATTATAATGAGAGTCTTCATGAAAAAGTCGAGATCTTATAGTGCTGTCGTGGTTGTAATTTCATGTTTTTAATTCAATTTTTATCGGCATGAATTAATGATTCACTAAATTTATGCTTCACCTCTTAAATCTGAATGGTAATGTGGACCCATGTACATCTTTCAAAGTTGAATGAAATCATCGTCTTTGATTGTTAATTTGCTCTACCAGTGACAGGTTACTTATGATATGATCACGATTAAGAAGATTCTTTTGAAGTTGAGCATGTAAGCAACAGCAGGTCATCGAGTTGCTAATTTAACAAACATTACCTCTCCAAGGCTGTCATGACACGGGCGATCTGTAAAAATATTATCATTTCCTTCTGTATTATATTATCATGATCATTCAATTCAGTTGCAATTTCTTCAAAACTGCAAAAATTTGCATGTCTCACATTTAGTAACAATTACCAACTTATCCGCCTCGAGTTCCTTTAATAAAATCGAAGGTGTATGCATATTGGGCCTTATTGCATACGCAATTCTACCTTTCTTACGCATGCGTAGCAGTTCTCCTAATCAGTAGGTGGCATTCTGGTACGCAAATGACCTTTTTCGCGCGATCTATTTTAAGGAAGAAAAAACTTGACGTCACATGGGATGTGATTCCCTTGGGAGTGACACAAGCATTTAAGAGTCCCAGACCTTTTTTACGCGTATGACCTCATGGTCGCATGAATAAGCTTAAAGCCATTGATTTTGCACGAAGTATAATATACGTTCATGCATCTACTTCTTTAAAGCAGGGGTATAATTAATTATAATACACTTAAACACATTTGAAAAGAACATGCAATAACAATGACAATTAGAAGTGTTGATTTACGATTCCTTTCTCTCAAGTGTCTTTCGAACTCTCAGTAATCTTGCGATTTCTTTTTAATACTTAACACGTACTTCGAACCAATGTAGTAACTTAAGAAAATGTATGTGAAACAAGTAGAATTGCTGATCAAACCTGAAGAGAGGAAAAGAGATCCCTATAGGATAAATTTTCATTATCCTTCAGAAACCAAATCTGCCAACAGTGGGGTTGCTTTCGTAACACTTACCTAACAGATTTATTGTTTTTCCCGAAGATCAGTAGTTGTTCCTGAGACATCTTTTGCAGAGTAGACCAAATAATTGGAGTAGGCTGTTCATCCGAAAGAGAAATCGGTTAAACTGGTAGATGGATGCACAACAATGGCTGTTGGTTATGTAAACAATTTATGTGAAGTACATGTACTGCATGTAAACTGTATGTATAGTATTTTCAACATGTGTGTACCAAATTTAGAAAACTGACCAGCGAGAGTAGGAAATATGGAAAACTTAAGACGTTGCATTCACGAAAAGGTGAATTTGCCAGCAGCACTCGAAATCGATTAGCATAAATGATTTCTGAATAGTCAAGGAGTGCAGAACCTGGTCTACATGGGCTTAATACGAATATCTCTGAAGACGAACCACACAAAATATTGTGTGCAGAAGAATATTGTCCTCGTTTCTGCTATTTGTGATACCGTGGTACCACTTCATTTCTAGATTTGTTTCTTTGTCATTACGTAACACTACGTCTTGCTCATTACATCTTTATGAAGTTAGTAATTTCTTCATTATAAATATAATTCAGTAGTTTGAATGTCTTTCGTTTTACCTGACATCATATTTATTTGCAGCCTGCAATACAATATAATACAGTGTGCTTAAGTTAGGATAGATGTATCACTCGAATCTTAAAAATACAATATAGGCACTTTTGTTACACAATTTGCAGTAAAATCATCACAAAACCCAACAAAAAAGTATGGACATCTTTATTATTTCAATGTAATGTAGGCCAATCAGATTTCAAGTGAAATCCTCAATTCAGGTATTAGGTATAAACCTAATTCTATGGTCTAACGTATCACAGCCGTCGAGTTTGTAACTCATTAGTAGGCGCATAAAAAATTAATTGACTGCAGATATCTCAAATTTGTTGTGTTCCTCAAGGTAAACTTTTTGATGCTTCTTCAACTTGCGAGAAGACTACTGGTCTCCTCAGCAACATTGTAGATATGAGTGACTGGAATAAATATAGATACGCAGGGCTCGTAAATGCAAATCCCAAAAAATACGGAAACTACCAGGAACATAGCTTAAGAACACCTTACTCTATGACCTTACTCTTTAACCACCTTACTCTAAGACCAGGAATAATAATAATAATAAGAAGAATAGTAAAAACAGCAATCGGTCGCATATTGTATCAAATGAAAATTGAAAATCTTTACAAAACACGGTTCGTAAGACAGTGTAAAGTAGAAATCCAGCATGACAGAATGCATCTACACACATGTAGATGCCTTCTGTCATGCTGGATTTCTACTTATTTCTACATATAGCGACAGATCTATGCTAAAGACACATAGTGAGCGTTCTTTAAGAACCAACTGAATGGGAAAATGACTTAGAGCACCACGATATGTATGTGTATTGAAGCAAGACAAAGTTAACCCGACATGTTTCGGCTGGTCTGTTCCGAGCGTACCCAGCAATACAGTGAAAAGACCAGCCGAAACATGTCGGGTTAACTTTGTCTTGCTTCAATACACATACATATCGTGATGCTCTGTGCGTATAAGATTATCAGTAGGCGAAATGACTTAAATGGTTTTAAGAAATGACTACGATTGCGAGTTGATGAAAAGTCCGAAACTGTTAGATACCGTACTCCACTTTGTACTACTTGACATGTGACCCTCGACCCTCCATTGCTGCCGTTAGGGGAGGAGACCCTAGGGGTACGGTAGGCTAAGCTACGGTACTTGTGACATCTTCTTGGTGGAAGGTGGTTAGATGCAAATTTTGGCTAGTAAAGATTGTCAAATCACAAAAATAGTGGAAGTGATTTTCTGTCATACTACCAATTTTATACACCATTTAACACGTGGGAGATTGTGAAATGGTGTAGCTACAAAAATAGCAGCATGACAATTCACTTTTTGACAGTTGACAAACTTCCTTACCCAAATTACATTATCCTTGGTTAGATGTGCTGAAATGTAGGCGCTGCAGGCGGAACAGCCAGTTTTTCGGACTCATCGGACTAGGCTATAAATCAGGAAAATGAATTCGGATGTTAATGATAATATACACAAAGCCTTGCTGCGATGAAATTCATATTGATGGTGAATGTAAAATGGTACACAATATTACCTTATCAAAGGTCTGTGATTAGTAGAAAGATTAGAAATCATCTAACTAACAAAAACTTGCGAAATATTCATAAATCAAATCTCACATTTTACACAACATCTGCGAAATACAACAATCATTTGATCACTTATAGCGACGCATTCTTAACGGACTGTCTCGGGAGTGTCAACTATATGAACTAACTGACCCTTAAAATGCCTTCTGCAGGCGAAACCTTCTGCCTTACGAAGAATAGTCAAGCTACCGAATCCTTATAATGCGAAGCATGCAGAGCTTCAAGGTTCTTGGCGCATTGATACATATCGCCGCCCATATAGAGTCCCAGTCGAAAGAGCCGTTTAGACTTTACAGACCGCTATTAAATATCAGAGTGCGACACTTCCAGTGCCTGCAGCACTCCAGGCGAAATAGGCCCGACCTTAGAATATGTTAAAAATGGTCTTTTTAAATGGGTTACAGTGCAATTATAGATACACTGGCATCTATGAATTTGGCACTTAAATAAAATGCCACAGCCTAAAGCTCAGTGATAAGTAGAATTGTTGTAGCTAGGCCAGCAGATTTTTTCGATAGTGAAACTATAGTCATCATCAATTGATAGACATTTTCATGGCGCCACCAACAAAACTTTGGAGACCAGAAAAGCAATTCCAGACTTAAATGTATTCTCAAGCGCCGCAGGCGAAACTTCCAGCATTCTAGAGTTTCAGCTATCATATTTTGGTACTCAGAATCCTGAATAAATACGTTTGGCAACGAAAGGGTTCGTTCTGTTAAAGCGAGGTGCAAAAAATACTGAAACAACTGATGAGATGTCAAAAATGCGGAAAATACGGACAAGGTGTAAAAGAATACGGAAAATACGGAAATTTACGAACCTTGGACACGTAGATTTTCTTAATTTTCTCTAGGTTAACTTTACGCTATCAGATGTAGCTAGAAAGCTTTTCTTCCGATTTTAATGAAATAAGGTTTGTTAGGAGAATTGGGTGAATTGGGCACCCGAGACAAAATGTCACACATCAGAAAAAATGATACCTGCATTATTTAACAAAATAGGAAAGAAACATTTAACACATTTGTCCATTTAACACACAGAAACACATTTGTCCATTTTCTGAAGAATTGGCCTTTAAAGTTTCCGATTTTCATGTTCGTGAATTTCCACCGGCAGGCTAAGCCAGGTATGTGTCATAAGCCAAATGTTTTAATTGAAATTCATTTAAAGTGGCAAAAATCAATCATGAGTTAAGATACAATTTGAATTCAATGAATTTTCTATCACTCAAACGAAATATACGAAAATGATTTGGAAAAATCTAGGCCTATGAGTTTCGCATCACTCAGCAAAAAAAATAGGAGGATTAGGAGGAAAATAGGATAACTGGTAAACGTGAAGTTGTTATTCAAGAATGCATAAATATAATTTTCAAAATCACGTACACCCATCTTCAGCAAGAGAAACAACAGTCCACGTGAATCGGTATAACGATAATGACTCGATTTGAGAATGACGCACTGATTAACTTTCTCACTCTGTGTCTATGATCATTTGTTCCTCTATACTCATGTGACAATTTTTCTATCAATGAAAAGGTAAAAGCTCTAGACCTATCCTATTCTTGCTATGCAGAGCAGATTCGTACACTAAATCATTTCTCTTCTTAAGCGTTGACTTTTGACTTCCTCATTTACGACGCAACCGACATGCACTCGATAATCATGTTTTCATCAAGCCGCTGCACTATCAGCTCGCCTTTTGTAGTCAATGCAGTCTGACTTCTGATACACTTGCTCCTTTGTCAAATAAAATCCGTCATGCGTTTGTCATTCCGGAATAAAACTTATCACATGTATTATTATTACTTATTTATGACCATACTCGTGATCATGTACAATATAGTGTGATGGCCTATCAAAAAAATTCTCAAGCAAATACGTTGCTATAAGCTTATTAGGTTCGACACGACAGTAGAACCGAAATTATTTTAGATTATCTCCAATCATTGTTACTGTTCTAATTAACCAATATACTTATGTATCAATTAGTTTTGATTATGGGTGCCAAGATTGTCAAAACGATTTTGAAGTACCCGGTACATGCAATAATTCAGAATAGTTGATAGGTTCAAAATGGTATATTGACCTGAAATCTATTGGAACGATCAAGAATATCGATGGATCAGCAACATGAAACGTTAATACCAATTGGGCATACAATTGCCGCACACGAACTTCTTCTGATATTTGTAGCAAAGTCCGCAATACCATTTCTCGCAGACAGTGCAACTACACCAATCCGGACCAGTGTAGTCAAAAAAATTGACAGTGCAACTGCTGCAGGTGTTGTTGTCTGCTTCCCCGCTGATCTTTTTCTGTAAAAAATAAGGAGTACCAGTTATGTAGAGATCAGAAGAATAAAATAGTAAGTCATTTTGACTGAAGCAATCTACAATTATAACGCGAATTTCCAGCTTCCATTCACAGATTAAGTACAGGAATTTTGTTGCAGTTTTCGTCTTTCACTGTCAATATTAAACTAATGACTTGATCCATTGAATAATTATTGCCAATTTTTGTCCCACCTTAATTTGAAGTTACTGCAAAGTTATTGATTATTTGGTCAAGCGTGACAAATCGACTATTGTCCTTTATCCATTCTATTCTTCATTTGCTTAAACTATGATTATTAGGTTCTGTATGTAGCTCAATATCTATATCAGCCTTTTCTAGAAAGAACCAATGCAAACATTTGTACAAATGACATATTTCAATCCGACTGAGCACATTCTCAATAATAATAAATAAAATAGGAAAAAGGTACTACATGTATGTCTGAGCAAAAATGCTGTTATGGCTTACTTGACACATAAAATTAGACCACTAATTCCATCACAAACCTACTCCCCCACCCCTCTTATTTCAATTCTACATTTTTGAGCGAATCTCAAGGATGATGGCTTTAACCTCATTTTGGCGGAAATCCGTAAAATTGCGGAAAATTTTCACGTTTGTAACATGTATGTGTGTGCTTGTAGAAAAGCATACAATCGATTGGCAAAGGAAGGCATTTCAAAACACTTATATGCAGGCCACTATTGTGTCAAGATGTGAAATTTACGTAGGGCCTACCCGCGGTCCAATAAGCTCTATCAAGGATAGAGGAACAATTTTTGAGCTTAATTCTTAAATAGGTGGCTGCAATTAAGTGATATGATGCCAATATGTAATAGGCCTGGTCTTTGATCCGAATTACAGGGCTCTTCATATCATGATGCCTAGCGACAGTTGCTTCTGATTAATTGATGATGATCGTTTGTCAATGACAATCATTGTCGAGGGCTCTGGCTCTGAGACACACATAAAGCTATTGATGTGTGTTCTGGCCTGGTCACAGTCAGGACCAACATTAACTAAAGAAAATGTTTGGACATATATATACGTTTCAGGAGCGAAGGGGTTAGATAACGTTGAAAAATATCAACAAGAGCAGATAATTCGCGACACTGTCGTACTCGACATCGGTACTCGATCAATATAGTACGTAATTTATGATTTTTCTTTCACAACATAATAGCTATGGCTAGTTAAGGTATTGACATATCAATTCGACATCTAACGATATCAACAATCATATACACTACAAGCTTTTCATTCAATTTCAACTCACTTGTTCTTCGGAAGACGCCCACATCAACAGGGCCTTGGTGCTCCACTTGCGAGTTCTTCTCAATTTTAATCTTGGTGGAATTTTCTGCTAAACAAAAAAAGATACAAGATTTAGCTCAACAATTTAATATTTTCGATAATTTTACTTCGATAATAATGTACAACTTCAACGTCAGTCGTTCAAAATTGTCAGTTATAGCGCAATATTCTCTTCGGTTGATAGTAAAAGCTAAGTTACCTTGACTTCCAAAACTTATTCGATGGATACTATAGTTCGCATGCCTATCCATAACTTACCTGTGCATTCATTTTTTCATCTGCTTGGGTTTGGTAGAACGATACTGACTCCTGCAAAGATAAGGTTGGAAAGTTTGTTAATTACCGCCACACAGACAGGGTTGATTCGTAAATGAAATGCGAATTTCAAGAATCAATTTCATCTACAATTTTTTACCTGTGCATTCATCTTTTCATCTGCTTGGGTTTGGTAAAACGATACTGACTCCTGCAAAGATAAGGTTGGAAAGTTTATTAATTACCGCCACACAGACAGGGTTGATTCGTAAATGAAATGCGAATTTCAAGAATCAATTTCATCTACAATTTTTTACCTGTGAATTCATCTTTTCATCTGCTTGGGTTTGGTAGAACGATACTGACTCCTGGAAAGATGAGGTTGGAAAGTTTGTTAATTTCAAGAATCAATTTCATCTACAATTTTTTACCTGTGAATTCATCTTTTCATCTGCTTGGGTTTGGTAAAACGATACTGACTCCTGCAAAGATGAGGTTGGAAAGTTTGTTAATTACCGCCACACAGACAGGGTTGATTCGTAAATGAAATGCGAATTTCAAGAATCAATTTCATCTACAATTTTTTACCTGTGCATTCATCTTTTCATCTGCTTGGGTTTGGTAAAACGATACTGACTCCTGCAAAGATGAGGTTGGAAAGTTTGTTAATTACCGCCACACAGACAGGGTTGATTCGTAAATGAAATGCGAATTTCAAGAATCAATTTCATCTACAATTTTTTACCTGTGCATTCATCTTTTCATCTGCTTGGGTTTGGTATAACGATACTGACTCCTGCAAAGATGAGGTTGGAAAGTTTGTTAATTACCGCCACACAGACAGGGTTGATTCGTAAATGAAATGCGAATTTCAAGAATCAATTTAATCTACAATTTTTTACCTGTGCATTCATCTTTTCATCTGCTTGGGTTTGGTAGAACGATACTGACTCCTGCAAAGATAAGGTTGGAAAGTTTGTTAATTACCGCCACACAGACAGGGTTGATTCGTAAATGAAATGCGAATTTCAAGAATCAATTTCATCTACAATTTTTTACCTGTGAATTCATCTTTTCATCTGCTTGGGTTTGGTAAAACGATACTGACTCCTGCAAAGATGAGGTTGGAAAGTTTGTTAATTACCGCCACACAGACAGGGTTGATTCGTAAATGAAATGCGAATTTCAAGAATCAATTTAATCTACAATTTTTTACCTGTGCATTCATCTTTTCATCTGCTTGGGTTTGGTAGAACGATACTGACTCCTGCAAAGATGAGGTTGGAAAGTTTGTTAATTACCGCCACACAGACAGGGTTGATTCGTAAATGAAATGCGAATTTCAAGAATCAATTTCATCTACAATTTTTTACCTGTGCATTCATCTTTTCATCTGCTTGGGTTTGGTAGAACGATACTGACTCCTGCAAAGATGAGGTTGGAAAGTTTGTTAATTACCGCCACACAGACAGGGTTGATTCGTAAATGAAATGCGAATTTCAAGAATCAATTTCATCTACAATTTTTTACCTGTGAATTCATCTTTTCATCTGCTTGGGTTTGGTAGAACGATACTGACTCCTGCAAAGATGAGGTTGGAAAGTTTGTTAATTTCAAGAATCAATTTCATCTACAATTTTTTACCTGTGCATTCATCTTTTCATCTGCTTGGGTTTGGTATAACGATACTGACTCCTGCAAAGATAAGGTTGGAAAGTTTGTTAATTACCGCCACACAGACAGGGTTGATTCGTAAATGAAATGCGAATTTCAAGAATCAATTTCATCTACAATTTTTTACCTGTGCATTCATCTTTTCATCTGCTTGGGTTTGGTAAAACGATACTGACTCCTGGAAAGATGAGGTTGGAAAGTTTGTTAATTTCAAGAATCAATTTCATCTACAATTTTTTACCTGTGCATTCATCTTTTCATCTGCTTGGGTTTGGTATAACGATACTGACTCCTGCAAAGATAAGGTTGGAAAGTTTGTTAATTACCGCCACACAGACAGGGTTGATTCGTAAATGAAATGCGAATTTCAAGAATCAATTTCATCTACAATTTTTTACCTGTGCATTCATCTTTTCATCTGCTTGGGTTTGGTAAAACGATACTGACTCCTGGAAAGATGAGGTTTGAAAGTTTGTTAATTACCGCCACACAGACAGGGTTGATTCGTAAATGAAATGCGAATTTCAAGAATCAATTTCATCTACAATTTTTTACCTGTGAATTCATCTTTTCATCTGCTTGGGTTTGGTAGAACGATACTGACTCCTGGAAAGATGAGGTTGGAAAGTTTGTTAATTTCAAGAATCAATTTCATCTACAATTTTTTACCTGTGCATTCATCTTTTCATCTGCTTGGGTTTGGTAGAACGATACTGACTCCTGCAAAGATAAGGTTGGAAAGTTTGTTAATTACCGCCACACAGACAGGGTTGATTCGTAAATGAAATGCGAATTTCAAGAATCAATTTCATCTACAATTTTTTACCTGTGCATTCATCTTTTCATCTGCTTGGGTTTGGTAGAACGATACTGACTCCTGCAAAGATGAGGTTGGAAAGTTTACTAATTACCGCCACACAGACAGGGTTGATTCGTAAATGAAATGCGAATTTCAAGAATCAATTTCATCTACAATTTTTTACCTGTGCATTCATCTTTTCATCTGCTTGGGTTTGGTAAAACGATACTGACTCCTGCAAAGATGAGGTTGGAAAGTTTGTTAATTACCGCCACACAGACAGGGTTGATTCGTAAATGAAATGCGAATTTCAAGAATCAATTTAATCTACAATTTTTTACCTGTGAATTCATCTTTTCATCTGCTTGGGTTTGGTAAAACGATACTGACTCCTGCAAAGATGAGGTTGGAAAGTTTGTTAATTACCGCCACACAGACAGGGTTGATTCTTAACCCATTTACGCATGATGTTCCGTATAAGGAACATTTCCTTGTGATACTTTGAATCTATCTCGTACTTTGTCGAATGCATTAAATCACTTTATTATATTACATAGTGTACTTGATACCCATTCAAACATTTTTCATCTAAGAGCTTTCAATTTTAACGTCTGGCGGCAAATTCAAACTTTTCAAAACGTCGTTTGAATATGGATGGTGCACGTTTTCGACTTGCGAAAGTTAACACAATAAAAAGGTAAGAATGATGAATTGTAACCAATAAAAAATAGCTACGATAATATTATGATATCCAAAGGAGTAATATGGAACAGCTACAGATAACAAATATCATTTGCAGTGTATAGCCTAAGCTTACATTTCGATTGTTCTTTTTACGGAATAATATGCGTAAGTGTGAATAAAACAGGAATTTGTTATCTAACTTTTGTATCACTTAGTCTCGAGTTTCATGACATAAGGATAAAGAAGAATATCTGAACCAAGCTTGAAATAACTATAGTTAAATTTGAATGCATGTTTTGGATTTTTCAAAAATTATTTCCATGCCGGCTCGTACCCATCACCTCAGTATCAAACTGCCGTGCAGTACACCCCTCGGCAATCGTACATCGTAATTGTGAGCTTGAAAAGTCTTATGAAAACTTTCGCATTACTACCTAAAAATATAGTAATTAATGATTCATCTAATCAGGTTCTGAAATAAAATTTAATTGCTTCGGTACGCTTCGATCAGCTGGTACTACTGTACATAGGTATAGGCAGCAGAGTTAGTCTACACTTCTTCAGCAATTTTTCAGGTTGAATGATGCGCTTGACAATATTGATGATGGAGACATCACGGATATCATCATTCATCCTCCGCACAATGGTGATGTATCAGACAGAGAGTGGTGATGAAGAAAAAAGCTCCTCCAACGAAGAAAAGGAAAATAATGGGATGGGTATCAGAAAATATAAATGAACAATTTCGTTTCGAAAAGAGTAAAGATACATCGACGTTATTTGAATCATTGGATAATGATGCTTTATCATATTTCAAACTACTCTGGGGTGATAGCATCATCGATTTTATTTTACCTCAAACAGGGGACTATTCTAATACTGAAATTCCGAGGAGTGAACTCTTGGCAGTCTTAGGTGTTATGGCTGCCTCTGGTGTGAATTGTCAGTCGAGACGAAGAGACTATTGGAGCAAGAACTCTATCAAGCATAACACTGCAATATCTGATTCAGTAAGTGTGAATCGCTTTGAGGCGATCTTCTCAAGGCTGCATTTTGTGCCTGCAAATGCTCAATCTTCGAGCGACAAATATCAGAAAATTCGTGCCGATACTAATTCATTTTCAAAAAAGTGCTTTTTTCCCATTTTTATTTACTTGTTCGATTTGGCAATAACCAACAGCTGGATTTTGTACCGGTCGAATGTCCAATCAGGAAAAAGAGATTTAAGTAATTTCCGGACAAGTGTTGCAGAGAGTTTGCTCCATACAACTCTCGAAAAAGAAAAGCGACAGTTGCTCCATCCTCTAGATTTGATGGAATCAATCACGTGATTGATTATACTGAGAAACAAAACAGGTGTCGATATTGCCAAAAAAATGCAAGTTATAAGTGCTTGAAGTGTGATGTGAATTTGCATCCGAAGTCATGCTTCAAATTGTTTCATTCGAAGAACTGAGATTAATTTTGAACATTACTGACTTTTGAAAAAACTTTATAGTAACGCATGTTGTTCCGTATAAGGAACATTCAAAATCTTACACGTGTAGTTGTTGAATAATATTCAAAATATATTTTTGTAATGATTAAACAATTCTATTGAAGATATTAATTCTTTATCACATGATAATTAAAATTTTAAGGGGTCATGCGTTAATGTGTTAAATGAAATACGAATTTCATGAATCAATTTCATCTACAATTTTTTACCTGTGAATTCATCTTTTCATCTGCTTGGGTTTGGTATAACGATACTGACTCCTGCAAAGATAAGGTTGGAAAGTTTGTTAATTACCGCCACACAGACAGGATTGATTCGTAAATGAAATGCGAATTTCAAGAATCAATTTCATCTGCAAACATTTTTACCTGTGCATTCATCTTTTCATCTGCTTGGGTTTGGTAGAACGATACTGACTCCTGCAAAGATGAGGTTGGAAAGTTTGTTAATTTCAAGAATCAATTTCATCTACAATTTTTTACCTGTGCATTCATCTTTTCATCTGCTTGGGTTTGGTATAACGATACTGACTCCTGCAAAGATAAGGTTGGAAAGTTTGTTAATTACCGCCATTCATCTGCTTGCTTTTGTTTAAAAAAACGATACTCCTGGAAAAGATGAGTTGGAATATTTGTTGTTAATCGCCACACAGACAGGGTTGATTCGTAAATGAAATGCGAATTTCAAGAATCAATTTCATCTACAATTTTTTACCTGTGCATTCATCTTTTCATCTGCTTGGGTTTGGTAGAACGATACTGACTCCTGGAAAGATAAGGTTGGAAAGTTTGTTAATTTCAAGAATCAATTTCATCTACAATTTTTTACCTGTGAATTCATCTTTTCATCTGCTTGGGTTTGGTAGAACGATACTGACTCCTGGAAAGATGAGGTTGGAAAGTTTGTTAATTACCGCCACACAGACAGGTTGATTCGTAAATGAAATGCGAATTTCAAGAATCAATTTCATCTGCAAACATTTTTACCTGTGCATTATTTTTCTCATCTGCTTGGTAGGATGTTGACTCCTGCAAAGATAAGGTTGGAAGTTATTAATTACCACCATTGACGCGACATAATCGAATAATTTCTTTTAATCTCCAATTTTTTGGAGCCCAAATTTTACACTGATAACTTTAAAATTTACAGGCTATCGAAGGGAGTTAAGGTAGTTCTCATAGAAACATGTTTTCGATAAACGGACGAACCATCAATGGCCAATTCGAATTAACGAAATCTACTTACCGTCAGTTTGTGGACTAAGCCACTTCCTGCATTCGCTAAAAGTGCAGTGGTAGCTTGATAATTTTGACGAGCTACATGAGGACGATGAGCCAGCCGATCATTTAGAGCCAATTGTTCATCAGGTGTCAAGTTTTCTTTTCCCTGAAAATGATGAACGGCAGATTATGCTAATATTTACCCTCTAATATATGCTAAATTATTATGGTATGTAAAATACGATTTCGTGTACACATGTATAATGTTAATAAATATTTCTTAGTAAACATTCAATAAACATTACCGAGTTCAAATTGTATAAAAATGCCACATTTTTTTGGGATCGATTGACACTTCATCCATGTTTCAGGACTTACACATGTATGGTTCAACTGCTGAACATGTGCATTTTTCATGTAAAATCAATAATATCTCGATAGCTAAATACTGAGGATGAATTCAGCAAATCAGACTTCAGAAATGGAATCAGCAGGTCGGAGTTATGCAAAATCGGACTCTGTTTTTTTGGATCACCCTGTATACTATGATGTTATAGCCAAACTAGATCGGATCTGCTGTCTATGACTGGATCTTAGAGAAGAAAAAAATTGAAAAGTCCATATCTTATAAAACGAAAAAGTCGATCTTACAAAACCGTCTTATTCTAGGCTATCGGTTATCAAGTTTCGGAATGCAATGAAAAGCAAAACTATTTCGTTAAAATTTAGATTTTAAGTTAAGTAGTTCACGAGTATGTCTATTGCCTATTTGATGCATCTGTACATGGGAAATTTTGGTCTCTAAGAGTAGAGACCTGGCGAAACAAAGTGACCAAATAGAGGACAATAGAGACCGGTCTCTAAATAGATCCCATTTGGTCACCCTGTGTTTGACTCACACGATGTCCCAAAACCATAGTTGAAATTAGGTGGAATGCGCAGATCTACGAATTAGCAGCAAATCGACGATCGATTTCTCTATGTCAGAACATAAGAAATTGATCGACGATTAAAGGAGAAGTCCAGCCCAAAATCAGGTCGGGCTCAGTCCCACGAAATTCTGACTCTCGGTGGAGGACAAAAAACCGAATTTAGTGACCATTTTATGACGTCAGTAACAATTGGGTTTCGTTCTTGAAAGCGAAGGAATTCTCTGACAATGGTATCGAGGTATTTCTATTTCCAATCTATTTCTCTCTACCATTTGTGCGCAATTTGCTTGAATGAAGGATTGACAACTGCTAGCTGACCTTGTACTGAATGGTTATTATTATTAGTCAAACAGGACAAGCGTCACATCAAACGATGCCATAACAGTGTGGTGATCATATCAAGCAGTAAACAAATACCATACCTAATTTAGTGCGAAGAAGTTCAACAGATTTATACTGTACTTTTTACAGTCCGTTTACTTTTTCTAGCGACTTGACACACTGTTTTGTACAAGTTTAGCAAAAGCCCACGAGCTTGATCATTTCTATTCTTAAGCAAGCAACGTGTTTTGACTTTTCTCTTTCATTTTTAACCTTAACTACGCAAACGACACGCACTCCACAAAAACAATCGATAATCATGTTTTCTTCAACTCACTGCAATCAGCTTGTAGAGCAAGAAGAGGATAGACTGACAGGATTGTTATTTGACAATAGCGCACGCACTCTTTCATTTTTAACCTTAACTACGCAAACGACACGAACTCCACAAAAACAATCGATAATCATGTTTTCTTCAACTCACTGCAATCAGCTCGCAGGGCAAGAAGAGGATGGAGTGACAGTATTGTTATTTGACAATAGCGCACCATCACATTTTTTCGCATTGCAAAATTGGTTCATCTGATCGTTGACTGATTTATTCGATAGATTCTGCGCCCGTTTGCACACAAAATTTTGAAATCTAGGATGTTGTAGAAGTCTAGCAGATTATGTAGAGTTCTAGAAATCTTATCTAATTTCGCGTTGACAGTTGTGGAGCTGCAATGTTTTCGGTGTACTTGCAGACATGTTTCGGCAGCATAACTGCCAGCATCAGTGACAGAGCCAATCACAACCATTGTCCACTATAAGGCACTGAATTAGTAGGCAAAAAATACTCAAATATTCATCGGATATAGAAATGCAGCCATACTACCATCCGAAAATATTGGACACGATCTATCTGATGCACTTTTGAACATTTTTAATATTTGAGAAGAGTAAATCTTAGCGTTATGTATTCATTGTCGTTGAGTGTACAATTGCTCTTCACTATTGCACCCTGACTTACCTTTGTCTCGATATAGTGTCGATATTTTGTTGCTGTTATATTTTCAATATGGTGCTGCAAACGAACTTTCCTCCACGCTGTGCTGAAATCACTGGAACCGCGAATTCCAAACAGAAACAACGGGGGAGAGCGATCAACAAATTGCCTTACTTCACCTGGAGCAGTTGCCATAGCATAAGGATGAGATGGAATAGTATTTCCAGTACTGTTTTCACAGTCAGTTACCCTTGCGTTCCCCAATTGCAGAAGAATATTTTTCATGTCACTGCTGATGGTTACCCATTGAGCTCCGTAGATGTAATCTGTTTTATGTCTGTGCACTCTGAACTGCGGAATACGTCCATCAGATTGTCTTTGTAAATCCGTTTTCCAAGCAACAAATTCTGAAAGCGTGGCGTTATTGGCGACATCGGGGCGATTACCGTTACCATTGCCAAAACAAAATTCAGAAGCAAGATAAACTGACAGAGAGTTCTGCGACTGATCACTTTCTGCCTTCTCTTTCAGTTTCTTAATGACTTCTCTCAACTTTGAGATATCTTCATATGTGAGTAGACTGTCGTCCAGTTCATTCTGAAATACAAGCAGAATAATGCGGATAGACTTGCCTCAAAATAGGTTACCGCATTTCTTCGAATAAACACCGTGGCGTTTATTCGAAACATGCAAAAATTCTACAAAAAATGCTCATGAGTTGAGTTATTTCAAGTTTAAGAACATTCCATAATCGGAGTAGTGCGACTACGTAATCCTGGGAGATGTGCTTCATGTGCATTGTCTTCGGAAATTGAAGGATTTTCTAAATATGCACGGAAACAGCAAACAATCAGATGTATTACCGGTATGATGATTAGCATTATCCAAAATCTTGAACCGCTTCATTTTGTAGTTTATGAGAATCATTTCGTTCATTCAACTCGATACTATGATGAGCTATGCAAGTAAGGTAGGTCTATGTGTTCTTGATATCTCCGAAGTTCTTGACATCACGAAAAAAATATCTTCGTGGCTTTTTTTAAATATTCACAGAAATGTATTCGTAATTCTCTAGGCTGACATTCCTGAGAACTAACATCTACATTTTTGATAAATGAATGTGACTGAAAACAGTGGAACATTTTAGTTGAGTTAAACAACATGTACAGAACTCAATATAGGCTACTGGTAATAAATAAATAAATCGATGGACGATGGACCCTAAATTTACTGTAAACCTGCCTATTTGAATGTTTAGCATTGAGAAGTCTAGCAACGACAATGTGGCTTCAAGTAAGAAAGAATGGCATAAATTAGGTGCGGCGTTTATTCGAAGAAATATGGTATGCGGACAGTATTGATCAAATAAAAGAGCTTACTCTAAGCTGAGCGTTGTTCTTTTTCTTGTTAGCATTATTGCTTCTATTCCAAAGAATTATTTGCTGATCAGCCGCTTTCAATTCTGCTTCCAAATTCTGTTTTGCTATCATTGACATTCTGTTGCACGACAAGTATCGATGAAGGAGAGACAAGGCTCCCACTGTAGCTGTACAAATACTTGCCGAAGTTTGAGATAAGTCATGAAGATATTTGGATATCATATTTCGATTTTCTGTGCTCAAAATCATTGTATCAAGGTCTACGAAGCCATTCACGTTCATGAGTTGCTTCAGATACCGAATATGTTTTTGGATAGTTGATTCACTGAGGTTTCCACCACCCCAATATCTCGCAAAACTCTGAAATAAAAAAGTTAAGTTAAAAAATATTAAAAGTTCTGTTCTAGTTCTCAGCGCTAAAAAATAATAGTGGATAAAGGACAGGCCAACAAGGACGCGAGATGATATTGTAGGCGACATCACGCAATCAGCTAGGAATCTGTAGTTATCTATGGGATGTAAATATTTTCTTTTAAAACGTTCTGCTCATAAGCAGTGTTGCCACAGTAGCCGACTGGAAAGAATTCCGCCGCGACGTCAAAATTCGGTCACGCATGACAATTTCTGCGCTGTGTGCATCACTTCATTGAAGGTAATTAAATACAGTCATGCGCACGTTTATCGCGTCATTTATGTAAAAGGATGTTCAAAAAATGAGTACATAGACTAAACAGATTTTTATTTTACGTCAACAGACACTGTTTTTCGTGTATTTCCGATGCCCTCCCATCATACCTTGCTATTATAAATTCAGTAGGCTGATGAATTCCAAAAGAGTGAGTAAAATGCTTATTACATGGCTTCAATTGCAACTGTGCCCAACTCACTGATCAAGTAATTCAACAAATTGCTCAATTTTGCAATAATAACAGCAAATAAACAGATCACGAGTTACTAATGACACCATTCAATTGAGAGAGGCTTATTCTTCCTAGTGGCACCCTACATGCAAGGTGCATGTCTATAATTATAAAAAACATGTACATACACCAGCAACAAAATAATCTTTTAATAACAAAATAATCAAAAAATTGCTCTGACCAAGGTTCCCACGCATTTTCAAAAATAAAATTCACGAATCTTCTCGGGCATCATTTCGCACGTAAATGCGAAATCAGTCAGTAGTACGTATCAGTCCTCCAAAAATATGAATGTTACTGTAGGCAGTAGTGAATTGATTCCATACAGTCTGTTAATTAGATTGATGTTATTGTTCATTGCTAGCATTGAAAATGGATCAATCATAATTATGAAGTTTTATGTACATGGATGCGAGCGCGATTTTGCGAAAAAACAATATAACAAGTCACAATTAACTAAGCAAGGTAGTCGATGCCCCTCGTCGAATAGGTGTGGTTGTATTCTCAAATAATGAGGCATGTGATTGCACTGCACACCAAAGGGCGGTCATTTTTGGAGACACTAGGAGATCATTTCTAAGTACACTGTAGCAACTAGCAACTCTAGGATATATGTAAATTTCAGCTAATTTAAGCTAATAGGACTAACTACTCGTACTTCATTCTAAGTTAGGCTTGTGGCATTTTCTTGCTGAATCACTGTTTATGGATGCAAAGTATCAGAAGGAGCGTCATAGGCGATGCTTCCAGGCTCTTGGCGTACCTCAGATAGATTTTGACACTTTAAATGCCGCAGGTACAACCTTCAGTATCTTGAGGAGAAAAAACTGCAGAATTCTATTTAGTTTTAATGTGTCAAAGGCGCCAATTCTTCAGTTGGAAGAAGCATTGAATGTAAGGCTTTAAAGCGCAACATGCCCAATAAAATGAATGAATTGAATGAAAGCCAGTGATGAAAACAAAAGCCAGGAAAATTTTGTTCGACCAGAAAGGCAATGTCCAGTGGTTTCACGGGGATAGCCGACACCCAAATATTAGTAAACATTCGCACTGAACACTGAAGATGATAGATTTCCGCATCTGATCAAGTAAACGGGTACCCAGATCCAAATGAACACTGAACGGGAACCCAATGAACAGTTGATAACCTGAAATCCAGATAAATCCATGCATCCCTGTATAATTGCATGTATGTCTTTTTCCTCAAGAACATGAACACGTGGAAGACTCGCACGGTAGTCATTTCAATGCCTAGATGAAAACGCGGAATTGTACACATGTCGCTCGAAAAACTTACCCTACGTCAGTGAGCCTCACACCAGCATCATAATTCACAACTTATCATCACACTCATGGAAAAGTGTACAAACGCCCATTCCTAAGACATGAAGTTTGATTCCTTTTTTAATATATTTTGATTTCTTGTTAAAAACTGTTGAAAATTGTTAAAAACTGTAAAAATAATTGTTGAAAACCTACTCAAAGGTCATATGGATGCGCATTTGACCATAATGTACATGTTCTGCACAACTATCTAAAACCAATAGGGATTAAACTGCTATTTTGATAAACTGTGTGCATGTCTTGTAATAATAATAATAATAATAATAATAAGCGTATATTCAAAAAACAAGATACAACATCCTCCAAATGAGAAGCGCGGAGGATAAACTGACTACAAAGATAATATACCATCAAATTGTATCATTAAAAAGTTTAGAACAACAAAATATGAAACCATTGGTAGCACGTGCGGAATTTACAAGTGGCAAAATTATACGGCCGCTTCTAGCGGAAATTTCCGGCAACAAATCAAACAACACATGATTAGGATTGCTTAAAATTTTGCAGTACAAGCGCAGCGCAAGTGTTTCGCGTCTTTCCTGTAGATTCAACATAGAACAATTGGTACAGCTAGATGCTTCAAAACCGTGAATAATTTTAAAAGCTCTTTTACAAAATCGAGTCAAACATTTATTTAAACCAATACCTGGTTTTACAAAAACTTGAGAAGCATAATCAATGCAAGATCGAATAATTGCGTTATACACTTCAACTAATTCATCGTGTAATAATAGGCCTTTTAAAATTCGTAATACATACAAGCGTTTTGACAGCTTGCCAATCAAAAAATCAAAATGACTTGACCACGTCAATCTGTCATTAAAAACAAGACCCAGAATTTTCAAATGGCTAACATTTTCAAGGACTGGTACTTTTGGAATTGACTGAGCGGTTGTGAAAACATTTAACACTTTCGTCTTATTACAATTAATGCTCATTTGATTATTGAAACACCACGTACGAAAGTTTGATATTTCATCATTCACTATACTTAGGTCATCAGAACAACTTTTATAAACTGGTACGATTAGTGTTACATCGTCGGCGTACTTGATAACAGTAGTGTCAGGGTGACAAGCATGATACGTGGACATGAAAATTGCGAATAAATGAGGGCCCAAAATTGATCCTTGCGGAACACCACTAGTGATCTTCGTGAAGGAACTGTAAGTCAAGCCAACCTTGACCCGCTGTTTTCTATCAGACAAATAGCTCTGAATCCAGTCACATAAAAGATTACAGTTGCTTGAGCTCAGTTGACTGATTCTACTGAGCAAAAGGTAGTGTGGTACAGAATCAAAAGCATGACTCATATCGAATGTGAGAATACGAACAGCCCCAATGTTCACATCGTCTAAATATTTCAGGACCTTTTCTTGCAAGTATATCAGGGCACAAGTAGTTGACGAATCTCTTCGATATGCAAATTGACAGCAGTCATATAGTTCAAACAAAACGTCAGAAGCGAAATTCAGTACAATGCGTTCTAAAATTTTGCTTACAATAGGTAACAGAGAAATAGGTCTCAAATTGTTCATAGTGACAGGGAACGACTTTGGGATGGGAACAATGTCTGCCTCCTTCCATTTGTGAGAACAATAGCACGTTTGACAGAAAGGTTATAAATATGGGACAGAGGTTTACATGTGTCAGGAGCAGAAAGTTTCAATAAAATCGGTGGCAAACCGTCACTTCCAGTAGCTTTATTGGTTTTCAACTTCTGTAGGAAATGAAAAACGTCACTTTCGTTACAAATGTCAATGTTAGAGGGTAAAGTTTGAACAGGATCACAGATGCTGCTATTCGTGCTCACAGGCAAGAAAAATTCATTGAAGTGCTTGTTGATCTCTTCAGCTGCCTCAGATTCACTAGAAAACAGTGCAGTTATTCTGCTGGTGGTATTCATGTCATGTTTACCACGGATTTCATCGACAACAGACCAGACACCTTTGCAGGAGCGACGCATTTTGTTACACCACAATAATTTTGCCTTGTATATCTCAGCCTTAACTTTCTTTTTGTAATGGTTGTACAATGAAAAATCTTTGTGTCTGAAAGCTTGCCAGCGTTTGTTTATGAGATCAAGATCAATCGGTGTGATCCAGGGTTTGGTCGCAGGAGTAATTTTTACATACGAAACGGGTATTACGGACATTGCTTGACAAAAAAGATCGTAAAAAACTGATGTGCATTCGTTCACATTAGAAGACGAGTAAACACTTAACCAGTCAATTTCAGATGATCTTGTACAAAAGGCATCAATATGAGATTTGCGTAAATCATAAACCTTTAAATATGATGTACTTACAACGTTGTTATCTGTCTGGGATACTGAAACGATCTTATGAGAAAAAATAGCGGTACCCAAAGGTGGAGCAATCTCTACTGTTAAAGTGTCAGCACAATTACTTTCACAGAAAACTTTGTCTAGAGTAGCATTTAAGAACGTAGGAACATTAACAATGTTGGTCAAATCAAAATTTTTCGTCAAAAAAGAGAGATCATAAACGGTTAAAGTCACCACAGATGAAAAGTTTTGCTTCAGGACTTGTTCTAAGTACAAAATCTAACATATCAATAATAAATTTACATATGTTGCGAAAAGCAGCAACGGTCAGACCTGGTGGAATGTACATACATAAGAGGTATGCGATATCTGGATCATGAAATCGTACAAGGTTGTATTCAAAGCCTGAAGGTTTTACAATGTGGAGAGGAGGAGTGATAGAGTACGGATGCTTGTGAATGGAAGCATATATAACGGTACCTCCTCCGCGGCGATGTTCTGAAGGGTCGTCTTGACAATCTGAACTGACTTTCTGAAATTGACAATCTGAAATTGACTTTCTAAACTGACTGTCTCGTCAGAGATAAAAGTATAGTCAATGACATCTTGTTGAAATGTCAAAAATGAGTGATTCAAACTGTTAAAAACATGTTTTAAACATGTGTTAAAAAGTCAAAAAATCGATGTCTTTAGCTGTTAAAAACTAGGTTTTAAACACAGTGTTTTAAATATACCATCCTTGAGTTTGAAGAAAGCAAATAAAATATAATTCTGTTGAAGCCATATAAATGTATGTAGCAAGAAAAATTAGCAATGCCTGTTTGCATCGATCATTATTGGCATTTCAATTCCTTGACTAGATTCCAGCCAAAAAAGGCCATAGGCCTATGTATCTCAATCGTATGCAAAAAATACTAAAATTTGAATTTAACTTCATCAATGAAAATAATTAGCAGAGTATAGATTGGCATTTTTTTCGGACGCTTAGCAAAAGGTTCCAGAAATAATAGATTCGAAATCGGCCACCGGCGCCGACCTCAGATCAAAAGGGGCGTCGAATTGTAGTTTCCTTGCGGCGCACCATTGGCAGTTACGCCCTTTGCGCAACAGAAACTTAAGGGAATGGCATCATTGGTAGAAAGCATAACCGGGGATATCTATGAATATCAGCAAGATATCCCTGACATAACTATAGTCTCTTATTGCTTATGATATCATAAGCACCGAGGCCGTCTGGATCAGGAGCTGTAGCTCATTCATATCTATTGCTAGTTGCGCGAATGTATTTTGCAATATTAACATCGTTTATCGTTAGCTTTGAAATATTAACATCAACGCGCAATATGCGTGACGGCCGATAAGCAATATTGGAAGGAGCAATATTAGTGTAGGATTTACGTGTATGTTAGTACTAAAATATTTGTACACAGGTAAAACCTTCCGGTTTTTAGACAAAATATGGGATATAATATTTATTTCTAAAGCGCTGCAGACGAATTCTGTGTATACGGTGCATCCTTTTTGAGATTTTGGCCGGCAGAATTTCAGCCTACTTGAGGGAAGTCATCGTTTCTTGTCGACTACAGGGGAAGCCCTTTGGGTAAACCTGAATAAATTTGGGTCTTGTACATAGGTTACATAGTGGGCCTTGTTATAGAGGATCTATCTTTTGTAGGCTTGATGCATCCTACAGTTATGGCCCCCCTCCGAAAAAATCGTTCCGCGGGCCCTGATGCGACATGAAACTATGAGTCGAACACAGCTACCACATTTTGTGGTCACATGTCCTGAATCGAAGCTATGATTTTCAAATCATCTAATTTGCGAAGGAAAGTGATATCTATAATTTCTTTTCTAACCACGCATTGCCGTGAGCACTAGTTAGCGTGATATGGGTGCAATAATAAAAAAGTCTGGCTTTTACTTCCACTATTAATCCCCAAGGGAAAGTTAACTTTCATTCGGGGCTGGGAAGGTGCCTCAATGAGGACTTCGATATGAGCTTTGTGGTACTTTTTGTCCAAATGCCCTTCCTGACGACTTCCAATGGCGCTTCTAGGCGGACTCGAACTGTTCGACCTTGAGATCGCCAGTCCAAGACACTAACCATGACGGCACGGATACCATAATGATTTAATGCAATAATGATTCGAGACAAAGCACCCAATGCAATGTTTTTCAACAAACAGCTGTCCACCACATTTTCTGATCACATGTCCTGATGAGAGTTTTGAACAGAAACATAAGTAGATTCAAATTTTACCATTAAACATGACTTACCTCAAAATCGCTGAACATCTCATTTGAGACCGAATCCGTACAGCGCTCCAAACGTATAACTACCTTCGCCTCTTCTACAGAAAGCGAGTTCTTGGATCGCTTTAATCCAACAGCCGCCTGCGACGTGTTGTGTAGTCTTTTCAAATGTTTGGTAATATGCTTTTTCTTTTGTGGTGATTTGCATACAGGGCAGAAGACATAGTTAGGTACTTCACATCTTTCTACAGTGAAACTCTTAATGTGATTTACCAGTTCTTGGCAAGTAGTATCACCTGTCAGTAAGTCACGATGTTGTCTTTTAATATGCTCAGAAATTCTTCCTCCGGAGATGAACGTGTATACCCCCGAGTTTCGACTGTTGGTATGGGCATAAATAGGTTCTTCCACTTCTTTTCGTTACTGCATCTCGATTCTCGGTAGCAACTTTACCATGCTCTCCATTACCTGAAAAATCAATAATATGACCCTGAGCATCATTAGTAATAAATAGGCAAAGGAAAATATCCACTTTTCTTAGCAATCAAACATTGCACGATATATTAACTTTATTAGCAATCTAAAATATGTATAATATACGGTTCGTTTGTTGCCGATTTGAACTTGTCTGCCCATGTGAAACCCCCTTTAGACTATAGGCTAAGTTCTTTGTTACATAATTATACAGTCATGAAGGCCTACGCTCGCTGATACGATAGCTTGCATATACTGTATGTACAGGATGTTTCTGTGTGATCCAAATTCTCCTCTATAGAGGTATATTTCTATAGATGCATATTCTCCTCTATATCCTGTGAGTGAATTAATTTGCGGTTCTTTTGCTATAGATTGTGTGTAATACATGCACTAATGTAATCTTCTAAAGAACATGTTTACATAGAAACGCTTCTAAAGCGGCAGGATTACGATTTTCAAGAGCGTTACGGTCATGACCACAGTGCGACCGCAACGCCCCACGACCGTTATGAAAATATCGTTTATGAAGAAAATGGAACACGTAGGCAAATTTGGATAGCATTGTTGCATGTGATCGTTGGGAGTAACGAAAGATCTGAAAGGGATTTGAAATCAGATTCATTCAATGGTCAGGACAAAACTTTTTCGAAATTTCTTTTTCAAAACTCGATTCTCCATAAACAATGAATTTTGGACAACACATGAAAGTTTATGAAAGTGCGAAGCTTGAATAATTAGCATTCATTTGAAGAATTCTGAGCGAAAATCAAGTTTATTTTAACAATTTAACTGTCACAGCATAACAATATTTGTAGGCACCATCTTTTCGTATTTTTTGAATAATTTCAATATTACAATTCCAAGACCGTATATATATTTTTGATAATAGATTTCTCATGAAAAACAATCATAAATCCAAAATCTAGAGGTCTTTAGCTTATAAATGATGTAAGTTGATCCACAAAACTTTAACTTTAATTTTTCTCATTGTTGGTTGACCTTCCCGTGAAATGCCCCTACATGTAGGCTAGGTTTGCGGTATCAGTGCGTCTGACACGATGTGCACCCGTTGTTCTTATTTGTAGTGTTCTCAGTTTAGTGGTTATATAAGCTGCACCCATGCCTGCATTTAGAGTGGCACTTGCCATGCTTGGCTTTGGAAAATTAATGAGTTTTAGAAATACCTGTACTAGTGATAACATTGTACATGTAGGTAGCTATTGCGTGAATTTTATGTAGTGGCCTGCATATTAAGGAATTACATGTAGGCCTACATTAGGAAGTTTGGATCCATGAAATTACACCTACATGCATATCACAATACGCGTACTCTAAACACCAACCCTTACATATCATAATCTGTCGACACTGGTTAATTAGGTGCCATTTCGTGTTTTTACACTGAGCGTCCACACTTCTTCACGCTAGCTCCTTATTGATGAATATCTTTCAGGAATTTAAAGCTCAGAACTTACTTCTGCTGCCTGTAACTAAAAAATGATCAAGAGTTGCAATTCCTCAAGACTCAAGAGAAAGTGATATCAGATAACATAAAAATTATTCCAATGTCTAATATATTCATTACCATATCTCACGTTCAGTCCATACATAGGCCTACATGAAACACATGTACATGATGCTTACTCTATTATATAAAAAAATGCTGGCACTTCAGTCGTCCGCCAAACTGTCAATGATCGAACCACAAACAAAAGATTCTTGCGAAATATCTGTGCGTCACAACTCTGAATGTCTCACAGAATGAGTTTATAGCAACTGATTTAAGACCGATAGCTCTAACTATTCAGTCTACAAGCTGCTTCTACAATCCAAATAACGATAACCAAATTCACAGTCGACAGCTCTAAATCTCGAATCGAGGAAAATTGGTCGAGATCTCGAGATTGGGTTCCCTGTGTGTGACAGATTTATATTTCATAGTTGACCTATTGTTTTCCACATTTTACCACTTATGTATTTCATGTATCAAGTAGGCAGTTGTTGATTTTTGCCTTGCTATTAATTGTTTTGAATCATTTTATCTTACATTTTCACATTCAGAAAAATATGACATCAATAGAATTAATTCATTGCAATTAACTGGACGAATTTCCTAAAGCCTACATTAGATTGCAAATTTTGCTACGGAAGAGCAAAGAGCTTTTGTATCAGATTTTATAAAGCTTTGAAAAGAAGTATAGTATCCATTTAATAAAGGTTGATGCTGGTAACTTGTGCTTTCATCACTACAAAACGAAAGGCTAAATGCAGACATTATTGACATGATATAATTGGTATTTAGTGGCCGATCTCGATTCGACATCGACCTCGATTAAAGAAAGCCGACCTCGATTGCAATCTAATCGAGGTTACATCACAGCAATAATTTACAAATTGGAAAAGGCAATATTTCAATATGTGGTCGAATTCCATGGTTGGCGGAATTACAAATCGGCAGAATCTCAATAATTCAATAAGAAAATACAGAAGTTTCGGGCAATTTCGTGCCTTAGCGATTTGCAAACCAAACTCTTGTTGAGAATTGTTTTGTTTTCTAGAGCAGATATTCTGAAATTTGATTTTGCATGGTGACAGGGAATCAATATGTCTTTGGTTGCGGAATTACGCTATTTTTCCCTGTCTTTTTTATCACTTTTTGGCTTAGATATTCCTGTGAAATGGTTTACCAATTTGACATCAATATGCTTTAGCAGACATAGGATATCCCCAATGCGTCAATTCAGAGATATAACTGTATGTGAATTACTAGCATAGCTTAAGTACCGGAGGCTTAAGCACCTAGTTTCCCAGAGACTAAAGATAGCATTCAATTGGCTCACATTGTTAGTGAACGATGTGAGTTTGGCTTCCTTGGATGATCTGTTAGGAATGTTCGGGCATTTTGGCCGTTTTGGAAATGATCAAATTAACCGATTATTTTCATGTTTATGTTTAGACTTACGAAAGAGGAAATTCTGCGCTTCAAGAAAAAAGTACTATTCATCAAATAGTATGATCACTTTGTCGGCCCTTCACGAAACTGATATTAAAATGTTCAGGCAAACGAAGATGACACGCACTAGTAATGAGTCATCAAGCATATCGTATAACAAAATTTGAATTTCATGGGACAAATTATAGGCATGTCATGGCATCCGCGAGTCAGTCACCACGCATCAAATGAATACAAGTATAGGTTGCCAATAACCTCGATGAGAATAGTTTGTATAATTAGCTCTCATGGGCTGTCATCACACTTCACCCGAAATTATTTGTAAGGTAAGCATGTCTATTATATGTAAGTGGCATCATTATCTAACATGTAATTTCTCAGTTGTGACCGGTCGGTCAGTCAGCGATTGGCTTTTCTGTTAGCATATTTGTGTATGATACTTGCGATCTGTTTCAGTCAGGTATGAGTTCTGGAGGAAATGACAATAGATCACTACCACAAATAATATATAGATATACAGAAAGCCGTTTTCAAAAAGGAATTGCAGCAAAAATTTACCGTCTTCAAATGCAATTTTCGTGTATCAAGTCGGTGGTTCAATTTGCAATAAATCGATAGACCTTATGAAAGCCTTTTGTTCCATAGAATATTGTTGTCATATGTTTTACTTTCGTAAGTGGTCAGTTGTGGTCAGTAGGCCTTCCTGAAAGAAAATTGAGCTGAAGATTTTTTGATGCACGGCGTTTTAACTTGAAGACGACAAAAAAAAAACGGAATTTTTTAATGAAAACTGGCTGACAGTGTTGTACTATCACTCAGCTTATCATTGACGAAAAAGATATTTAAGATTCGTTTTAAGGTGAGGATCGCAAGCAGATACGTGGCACCGTAATCAATTTTTGCCTAAAAAAAAAATCTGAGGCTCAAATAATGTGAGGGGGGGGGAAACTATGATAGTTTTTCCATTGAT
>CAJQUW010016953.1:0-10160 GCA_907163375.1 Prostheceraeus crozeri | reverse complement strand
TATTCAACTCAGACATAATGCTGTTTTGCAAAAATATATTTTGTTTTTATTACATGTAGTGACGTTGAGATTTCAACAGTAATAAAAAATACAACAGTCATACTGATTTATGAGTTGGTCAAATGTTGATTTGTTGAATTGAAATAATGAAAAAGCTGCTCGTAATCGAGTTTTCTGAACAGGACATTGCGTCGTATAAGTATGCTACGTTAATGATGATAGATTACCTTCAAACGCCCCACCTTCCTTAATGTTGGAAAGACTGCAGCATATAGGAATCGTCCAATGATTTCCAGTAAACTAGACTTGGATGGCGGCAGCAAGATAACGCTTGACAAAGAGATGATTTTAAAAATGCCTCGTAAACGAGTTTCTGAAACAGGATATGTAGTGTACAGTTATGTCTACGTTTACGGTGATGATTTACTGAGGTATGATATCATCAATAAAAGGACAATTTCTTCCAGCAAAAAAATGCACATCTAGCGCAGATCGCCCTAACAAAATTTAAACGAATATTATCCCTCAAAACTGTTTAAACTCTGAAATTTTAAGAACATTACATGTCGTAATGATTGCACACTGTATACATATTTGGATTATCGAAGTCGTTTTGTTGATCGACACTGATCTAAAGTTAAATGTTAATATTCGGATATACGTCATACACAAGGCCTCCGTGTTTTTATTAAGATTATAAGAGGTGCTGGATGAAAGAGAGAATAATATAGCAAGTACCGGTAATTCACCTCCCCGACGGCAATTCGATAGTGATCTATCGGGATTTTTCGTATCATTGGAGAGTCCTGGGTTCAAACAATAGATCACTGTCGAATGCCGCCGGGGAGAGGTGAATTACTTGCTATAATATTCTCTCTAACATCTAGCACCTCTTATAATTATTGTATAATTATGACTGATATAATGTAACGAAGCTAATTATTCCTACAAATTGTTTCTTATGGCTTGCTTAAGTCATTATTGAATTCAGTATGCTAAAAAAACGATATTTTATTGCTTGATTTGACTCTTCAAAACCTGTATAAATACATGAAAACAAGCATGAATTATATTATTTTTATTTTTTTCACTAATGGCCTCCTCTTCACCCCTTATAGCCATTCCTTCTCCACCAACAAAAGTGCAACAACGTATAAAAACAATGTAAAAACTATCTCTAACAAGTAATATACTGCGAATATGCTGTTCAGCTTTGCTATCAAAAAGCGAGAGAAACAAATCAATGAGATCAGTGAACAGTAGCAATCGCTGATACGAACAGTCTCCGTAAAAATCAATGAACACTTTAGTGTGAAAACAAATTTATTCAAACTTGTTAACAAATTGTTAACTGGATCAACAATTATTTGTGTCAGCGTAAGCAAGAGTCAGGTTGGGACGTCAAAAAAGTTCATTTGTATCTGTCAACAGTGGGGTCCCTCAGGGATCAGTGTTGGGACCGATTTTATTCTCTGTTTATATGTCAAGCTATAGAGCGATAAATTCAAGTGTTCGTATATGTAAATATGCTGATGATATCACTATTGTACCGATTTTCAAAGAACAATTCCACGATGTTAAGTTGATAAATGATGAAATCAAGAATTTTGAAAACTGGTGTCAGGATCACAAAACTGTTAATCAATCGATCTAAGACAAAAATTATGAATGATCAATTTCAGTTCTTCCCTTTGCCGTCAATTTCAGTCATCGAAAATGTAAGAGTTTTGAAAGTCTTAGGACTTTGTTTCAATGAAAATCTAAATTGGATTGATCATGTCGACTTTATTGGTAAGAAGCTGTCTTCAGAGACTGTACATTTTGCGTAATATTGAAATCTGTTTTAACGCATATGATCAGCTTGTCTTGTATCTTTTTTGCCATCTTTCAGTCGCTAATTGATTATGCTTCTCAAGTTTTCATAAATCCAGGTCGCATTTTTGATAATAAATTGAAACTGATTTGCAAGCGAGCCTTTCCGAATCATTCATGGTGAAAATGTGAAAAGTTGTGAGAAAATGTGATATATTGAATCATGATGTTCGTAAGACGATCATTGTCTCTAAAATTGTTCAATGACATCCTTTCGTGTAAAGACCATGTTCTTAGAGCCCTGATTCCACCACCACACTGCATGTTCGTAGCAAAAGACTGTTTACTACCCCGTGTTCGAACACAGCGTAGAGTGAATCGGTTTTATTTTTTCTTGTGCCAAAATGTATAATGAGGCAATACAAGCAGCATGGTTGATTTTTGTCGCGTTGTTATATCAGTTTACGACTAATTTTGTAATGTATTTTGGACTCCTCGATTCTCAATAGGGGTCGTTTTTGTTTTCAATAAACGCTTACTTACTTACTTACACTTTTTGGAAGCCTGGGGACGTATGCTAGAACAATTCCTAAGATTTTTATCTTAGAATCCTAACTTAGGGATTCGCTAGGTGAATATCCTAGTCGGTATGCTTGAACGTTCCCTAGCAATTCCCTAAGTTAGGGGACTCTCCCTAAGTTCACTTGATTGGCAGATCACCGGACTGCTGCAGCTTTATTTTCACACCCTGACAATGAATTGTCTCACAAACTGCAGTCATCCGATTGATTGACGGTGAAAAAAACAATTTGAAAAAATACCAGTTACCGACAAACTGGAACTGCAGTTGTATTCATCTTGCTGTTACGATGAAGACAACGTTTCGTTTATCAAAATCGATGCAGTTAGTTCCAAAAGTTATGTGGAATAATACAATTTATCCTCACAGTGTGGTCACGTCTTAATTACTCAACTAATGAGTTGAATACCGTGGACTTATCGTCAACACAAAAGTTGTCGAAACATGAAATTGGAGATATCTATCAGCTAATAAATGCATCAAATTAAACAAAATGAAGACTTCATTATGATCGTCATCTCATGATTGAGAAGATGGTGCCACAGTTGCTAACATAGACATAGAAATGTTTTATCAGCATTTATATTACATGTGTTGACATTGTACTGGTAGATTTCACACAAGCCAATCAGAATGTGAGGCGCACAGCAATCATTGTAGATTCAATCTTATTCATGCTAATGATAAATATAACAGGACTTATCCGACCCATTATTAGCTTCATCAAAGATCTTTATTTTTTACGAACTTTTCACTGACAAAAACTGTTAAAATTTGGTTGAATTTATCGTTAGTTCAAATGTCAAATTTAATACTCGCATTTGCTAATGTTCAAGAGTAACCTATGATCAAAGAAATATCGGTCAAAATATCTATAGGTAGGCAAGATTGAGAAGTGAAAAAGGTGATTAAAAACCATAATTAAAAAGATAAACTGTGTTATTGATATGTGGAATACTTTGGCAATACAAATCTTTATATCTTAGCTGCAAATAATGCAAATTTAAAGTAATCACTATTGCATGCTTCACTTTTCATATTGCTATAATTACATGTAAGCTCTTATATTCTCATAAACTCAACACAAAGTCTTCCCTCGTGAATTATCTTATATTGGAGGCCGTTCTTCCGACCAGTTCAATGCGAAGTTCACTGCCGTAGCATCTCCGACGTGCAGAAGTTCACGTACCTTCCTTTCTTTCTGCGCTTCCAGCGGTGACGCCCGTGAAGCAATCGCGGGGATTCCCTGCACTTCAGAGAATTATTCTACTGCTCTGAAGATTCTGAAAGAACGATTCGGAGATCCGTCGTTACTTAATTAGCCTCTACGCAGATCGGCTGGTGAACCTGCACGATCAAGAACAATGATACTGCCTCCTTCCGCAGCCTCATCACAAACTTCGTATCGCATTTCCGCGAGATCACTCAGCTGATCAACGAAGTGATGACCTATCTCTTCGAATGAAACTTTTATCCACGGACTTCTCCTCGCTCCTCCCTGACATGGAAAGCGTGCCTCAAGCTAGTCAGTTGGAGTAGGCGACGAGACGAGCTAGGTCACCGAAGGAGAAGTTTGACCTTGATACACTTTGACCTTTGCGAGGTCAGAGGTGGTGGCGTTGGAAGCCCTGTTCGACGACTGAACTCACCTCGTCCACGAGGACAATGAAGAAATCGCCGCCGCACTCGAACCCCGACCTTCCGTTGTCCTTCCTTTTTTCTCTCTCTATTAGACATTCACAAATATTCTTTAGATACAATTTAGTTGGTACACCATTCAGAAAGACAGCAATAGTAGCATTAGGAAAAGTTTCTTTAGGTTGACAAATGACCGATTGAAAACAATGAAAATTAGTTGAAGGCCTATTTCTACAGTATAGCTGTGATGAAACAAGGAAGGAAGCATTTTCATTGCACTTTTTATGAATCTAGCCAGATTATTAAAAAAAATCAATCTACCATTAGAGGTGGAGCAAAAATACAGCAATTAGGAAAGTCAAAGGAAGTGAGATTAGTGTCAATGAAAATAATATACTCACGAGAAATTCCAAACCATCGAGCATAGAAGTGGTTTTTGGTAAAAGGAAAAGAGAGTGTAATGCTCATCGATTGGTCTTGATCATCGAAATTGACGTTGTTAAGAGTTATTGAGCTTATGTGGGATTACAGTTAGTGCGAGATCAGTAGGATCACAGATTATGTTGTGCTCGGCTGGAACACTTTGTGGAATCGAATTCTGAAGTAGTATAGCGAACCGGTAGCCAAAACGAGTTTTTGCAGGAACGAGGAGGAAAAATGAGACTTTCACAGAATGATGTACAACTTCTGCCTACTACGATTCGGTGCGTCTGCCTGCAGTTCTAGAGAGTTCCTTGTCAGACAGGATCAAAGAAAAACACATGTAAATCCAATGGGACACAGATAGCAGCTTTTGGCTAAAATGAATTTTTCTATCTTTTCACTGTTTAAACGATGAACACTAAGCCGAGAGTCATATTTTTGGCATGGAATGTCTTCTGGTCATTTCCTTTTATGCTCATGCACCCCTGTGTATAAAGCAAAACTAATTTCGATTTGGAGCCTTTAATGTCGGCAATCAAACTTTCTGAGCAACTTTATCCACATTCAACCACATTCTCACATGCCTTGCCGATCAGAAACATGATAAAATCACATGTACATCATAGGAAATGACCTGAAGACATTCCATGTCAAAAATTATGACTCTAGACTGAATTACTTTCCAGTTGATAAGCGAAAACAAAGAAACATTTCATTTTAGGCCAAAAGCGGCAATCTGCGTCCCATTGGATTTACATGTGTTTTTCTTTGATCCTGTCTGACAAGAAGAGGAATTCTCTAGACACTCGGCAGACGTGCAGATTCGTAGTATGCAAAGATGTACATCATTCTGTGAAAGTCTCATTTTCCGCCTCGTTCCCTGCAGAAATCGTTCTGGCTGCCGGACTGGTAGGAGAAGGTTGTACTTGAGAATCACTGGTCAAAGTAGTCTGTTGATGGAAAGTTGTCTTTCGCAACAGGGTTCCAATTGTAGAGGAAGCATCCATGTGGATTATCAGACGTTTGAGTAGCCCTGTCGTGGAGATATATAATGGAAATTATTCTCACTCGTTATAAATTGCATTAGGAACTAGTTTAACAGTGTCTTTGTTGCAACTGAGGAGTTGAGTAAAATTGATCAGATCGACTGCATCATTCAATTCCAGTCACTCAGTTTCGTTTTGAGTTGAGTTCTTGCCAATTTTATTTACCAGACACTGATAGCGATGAAGGGAGTTCCGTAGTAGAGATGAACTCTAGTGCTTCGTGGATTCGTTGAGTCCCTCTATATTCAGACAATGCGCTTGATAAAGTAGACTGATTGATTCAGGCTCCATCTCTGTCTCATAAGACACTAGTGACTGATCACAAAGGCATTTTTAAAGGACTTTCCTTCAGGAACCCTTTACGGTCCCCGATCACCAGAGACCCAAAACGATTGAGCCCCAACTTTGCAACATACTCACTAGATGTAGAGTAATAAAGTATGACTGATTCAGGTTCTATCTCCGGCTCATAAAATACCAGCGACTCATTTTAATTTAGCCTTTTTGAAATTAATGGCTTTGTTCAATCCTACAGCAGTAATTACTTGACAGAATGACCTAAATCTTGCATTGCCAATAGAAAAAGCATCAAAGGTTATCTCGTGGCATGATCTGTTGGCAAAGAAGTTGCAAAATTGCAGAAGTTGTGACTGATTATATATTTTTCAGATAAATAACAGTTTCAGAGAATGCCGATCTAAATTCTATTCAGTCACAGTTCACGATACGTTCAACAAAATTTTGCGATTTATTCACTCAGAGTCAACAGCTGATTTTTCAAATTTGGCGCTGATTCTACTGGAAAATAATATTTAATTCGTTTACCAAATAATTAATTTACTTGCTTAATTTTTATTACTAATTAATAACTTTTGCTGATTGAATTGTATTAACAAAAGTAATGTGTTTAAACGATAATAATTTTAAATTCCTACCCTCCTCTTAACTCTGAACTTTTTCCTTTGTAAGGTCATCGAAAGGAACAAATGCTTCAATGTAGAATGCATATCGGCCTATCAATGCAAGGTGAAATTGTGTAAACACCAGCAAGAATAAAGTTATGTATGACAACAAAAAAAAGCTTCCCATGAAAGCGATTTAAAGAGCTTTTAATTTAATGCGCAATACTGCTGCCGTCCAAAGATAAAATAACAACCGACATTTTGATGGTTGTCATTTGAAATAATCTTCTCTTTTTGTGTTGCATCTTGATTTTGTTAATGTCTGATACTCAAATATGCGAGTACATTTGTTGCATTGAATACAGGTGCACAAATTGAATTTTTATCTGAAAGTAAGGTACAAAAACCGTAAATTACCAATAATGTCAGTTATGTTACTTTACTTTTGGATGTCAGACAGTACATCTAAGTATAATCAAAATGATGTGTTATGTAAATTTCCGCTATATATTTACTAAAAATACGGTATAAAAGGATAATATATGCCGCACAATAAAAAATGCAAGTATACATGTAAACCCGCTCTATGACTGTGGCTTCACTAGCTAGGAATAAGATAATATACTGTTATACGATGGCTATGCGTGGCTATGCGCATAAGAATCCCTCAACTTCGCTTCGGGATCAGTAGATTCAATTTTGGTAGTCAAAATATTCATTGTCCACTCATAAACATCGTACGGTGTAACAGTATTCTACTATGGTATCGCGACTCTCTGATAACTTTAAATATAATTGATGTATGAGTACGGCTTATAATAATTGCCTTTTATGTTATTCAGTAAATTGTAATTACCGGAATTTTGCACCGGTATCCGTATGTAGGCCTAATGAATCTATTAAATGAGAACATTCATTGTGAGACATTATAGAAAGATCAAATTGATCTCATAAAATTAATTTTTAATATTTGATCAATATACTGATTCGACGAAAGTGTTCAAGCCCACTCAGAACTTTAGACAGTTGTTTCAGGCACGGTATCCATTTTACGGTATACCTAACCTACATTGTTGAACAGCTCATCGAACTCACTGTTCCAATTTCAACATTATCCTCTTACGGAGACATTCTTTGCTTTTTGAAACCAAAAGATCATCAGTGTTGGATGAAAGCTTGCAAGAGGATTGCGATTGGGAGTAGAAGACGTGGGATATCTGCTTACCGATTCTTCCTCATCAACCATTTCCAAAGTACATGTATCATCTTGAGAAGACTTTCTTTGCGTTTCATAAAACGAGGGATAATCATCTGTGTTGACTGAAGGTTTTGCAAGATTGCAATTGGGAGTAGAGGACGTGGGATATCTGCTTGCCGATTCCTCCTCATCAGCCGTTTCCATCCTGAAATACTGGAAAGAATAAGACAATGAATTTACAGTTGCCTACATATAGGCCAATGGCTGAGAGAATCGAAAATTTCTTCGATATGAGTACCCGAAGAAATTTTCGATTCTCTCAACGGTCTGTCCGGGTACGTGGAGAACCACATCATGCATTCGTAGGCCAATGGCATTTTTCTATACGCCCGATAGGCCCAACAATTGAATACACGAATGATGATTTAACTAACTCAATTTTTGAATGCAATGATTTCATCATGTAACAACTTAATATGTGTGTAGCGCAACATTTACTGAACTTGCAAGTGCAAAAGACCAAAATATGACTAAGTATCGAATAAAGCTTACTGTTCCAGGTTCGAAATCAATTGATTTTGCAGCAGACACAATTTCTTCAAGCCTTTCGACAATAGGATGCAGTCGATTAACATCTGGAAAAAATAGATTTGTGTGATTACATGTAGGCTTAGATTGTAGAGCAACAACAGGTAGCCTATAAATTATTTTCAAACATACTAATTTCATACTATTTTCAAACAGCTCATCAATGGGTGTATTGGCCTAGTCTATTTTCATAACGGGTCTGAAACTTTTTCGACGTGAAGCTTAGAAAAAAGAAAGTGGGTTATACAACATAACATACCAGTATGCAAAATGTTTACAATGTTACCGTAGTAATCTTACTTGTAATTGCATACAGCTTAGACTAGGAAAAGTTAAGTATGTTCATAAATATCATTGAATATTTGCATGTTATTCAAAGATATCATACAATAGCGTCCTTATTTGAAGTATTGATTTCAATGTGTTTATATTCCGATTTCTAAGCGTCCAATCTTTACCAATAAATAAGAGATATTGCATGATTATTCGAAGGAAAAATATCATATTAACCGAAGGCCGCAGGCCTGAGGTTAATATCTATTTTTCCTGAGAATAATCATGCAATATCTGTTATAATACATACTAGTTCAATGATAGACATCCGACTACTTATTAACCTTTTCCCTACTTATTAACCTCTTTTCTACTTATTAACTGGTATCATAGAAAGTGTAGGCTATCTGTGTCCAAAAGTTGGTCAGAATTAGATATCTCATGAATATTCATGCGTCATGCTATATTAGGATGGGAATGTAATAGCATCAGACTTCAAATTCAATTTTGAATAAATCACAGCCCATATTAAGGGATGGACCTGCTAGACCAAGCGCCTACCGCAATAACTAGATTTTTCTGTCATTCCAGGCGGAAATGATTTCAGGATTAAGTGAGCTGAAATAGACAAATTAATGAATAGCAATATGAAATACCCCGCCTGATCTGTGCAACAACATCAACGATTTTTCAATGCCGCCAATACGGACGCAGCAATTCAAACATTGAAAAAAAGACAGCATACCATTAGCGACATGTCCGTAGAAATAAATTGGAGGTGTCTTTGTCAACTATATTCACGTGAGTGGCAAAGCCAACGCATAACAAAACTGCTGCCTACAAGAACATTTTCGTCGCAAAATGGAATTAGAAAAGCTAAAATTAAGTGAGATCAAGCAGCCAGATGCTCTTGATTATTGGTTCAGTAAAATTCCGCACTTGAAGTAAGGAAACAGCGGATGGCACAAGATATCCGCGTAGTGGACAGTTTTGGTTTCTTTTTATGGCCGGGTTTTGAAATGCGACAATCCAAAGACTAACATCGGTCCGAGTGAACATCTTCAAGGACGCAGCTATTTACTAGAAAGCAGGGTGGCCATTAGATCTATCGATAGAAGCTGGTCCAACCGCAGAAGGTGCTGGGATAAGTTAAAAAGCATGCTGAAATCATCAGTGGTAGAAGAGAGTGAAGAAAGTTGTTGGACTCATCTCTTTTGGAGATACTGGATCCGCAGAAACTGCAAGATACACTTTTCTACCTAAATGGACTGCACTTCGCAATGCGCAGATGGGACAAGAACATTAGTTGCTTATCAACGAGACCAATTGGGAAATAAATGCATGATCCTCCTTCTTTTTTTTTTTTTTAGCTCATACTTATTCAGAAAAGTGTAGCAAAACGTACAATGGCGGAACTTAAACCAGAGAAGAATCGAACCAAAAAAAGTAAGTTTCACATGGACTAACTTTTTACTACCAATAATCCTCAGCGCTATCATGTCAGACTTTATGAAAAGTATCTATCAGTTCGACCGAAACAACTGAAGTATTTTAACCCGTCAGACCACTGAAAAACTATTCGCCTTTTTGGTACACGCGCGGTAACCGATTGGGAGCAATACCCTGAGAAGCTTTTTGAAAACGAATTTGCAAGGCATCTGGGGTGGTCTATTTATTTTGTACTAGTAGTATGTATTATT